>PVHT021183699.1:445883-463325 GCA_004024745.2 Catagonus wagneri | reverse complement strand
ACAAAACACACAAGACTCTTTTAGATTTAGAAAGTGGGGGACCAGGAGGCACCCTGTCCCGCAGGACAAAGGCACACCTAGGCTTTAGCCCACATGACTTTTATTAAGGAATGTGATGAGATTAGTGGGGAAGGTGATGAGATTAATGAAGGTGACAAGATTAGTGGGCAAGAGCAGGCATAGGCAATAAGGAGGTTATAGTCTTAGTGATATCAAAGGGTGTATCCCTAAGACATAATGCAGCTGTTTAAAGAATGACATAGTTAATGCATAAGTCCTTTCTCTTGTCTTTGAAGGACACTCTGTACTTTAGAACTCTGTGTCCACAGATATTTGCCTTCTGCAGAGTTCAGCTGTTCAGTGGTCTCCAACACAAAAACATTAAAGACAAGAGGATCCAGGGAATCTGGAAAATCAATAAAAAATAACTGCAGGAGCTAGCAATCCCACTCTTGGGCATATAACCAAAACATGTTTTAAAAGAGTTAAATGCCCCTCGATGTTCATTCAGCACTATTCCCAATAACAAGACATTGGAACAGAGTATATGTCCTAGGATAGATGATTGGATGAGAAAGAGAATGTTCATAGACACAATGGAATAATACTCAGCCATAAAAACACAGCAAAAAAAAAAAATGCCTTTGGCAGCCACATAGATGGAATGTAAAACTCTCATGCTAAGAAAAATATGTCCATAAGGGAAAGACAAATGCCATGGGAAACCCCTTCCCTCTGGGAGATTACAAATGACACCAAAGGACATTTCTAAGAAAGAAAATCATTGGTAGGACAACAGAATTTTGGTTGCCAGACTGGTGAGGGAGATTTTGTGAAGAACTGGGATTTGGAGGGTAATAAATCAAACCCTTGTCCTTAGAATTAGGAAGCAGATATACCCTGTACTCTAGAATAGGGAACTTTATCTAGTCATTTTTTGGAACAAAAAGGAGGAAATATGAAAAATAGAATAGGTATATACGTACATGATTGGACCTAATTTTTGTTAATGTGAAATTGAGCCAATTACATTAACTTTAATTGAAAATAATAAATTATTTAAAAAAAGAGACAATTAGGGGTTCATCATTCCCCAGATAAGGTGTCTGGGTTGAGACTTCCATCTCTTGGGAAAAGAGACCATAAAACCGACTAGGCTGAACCTGTCAGAATTTCCTAGGGAAGTGACATCCTAAGAGACCTAATTACCCAGTGTGTATTAATTTATATCTATAATATCACATATAATTATTTATTTATTCTTTTACTTCCCTACTTATATTCCTGCCTCCAAATTTGGCCTTCAGAAACACTCTGCCCTGGAAAGGAATCCACTCTTATGTTACACATCCCCAGAATCCAATATAAAATATTCTGCAACCCTAGATCCTGAGTACAGACAGCATATTGGATTGCCTTATCAACTAAATTATCCACCCTGTGAGAATATAGATAGATAGATAGAAAGATACAGATAAAGATATACTTATACATATACACACAGGCATATATATGTATTCTTTGATGTCATTATTATGAAAATACTATTCAATATCAATTTTTATTTATCAATATTTTTGTGTTCCACCTGTGACACTGGGATGTGGTGTGACCAGAGTTTGACCTCCAAACACAGCTATTAACAGAGCCACAGCAGTGAAAAACAGATACTCTTAAGTCAGGCAGACATGTGGGAACTCTATGGTTGCTTGTTTGATGATACCAATCAACCCTGCTTATTTCTTGAGATCTCGTTATGGTCACACCTCCATATCCAGGCGCCATACTGAAAATGAGACTAAGGTCAAAAGCTAGAAGGAAATTTCCCTAAGCTTCTTGAGCGAAAATTTACAGGGATTAGCCCAGCTGTCAACCATAATGCCACCAAAATCCGCCATTCATTGATCAGCACCACCATCTTTCTCCACCTACCTAAATCCCCTATGGTCAGGGGCTTGCAAATGGCCAGCTCACAATAGAACACAGATGCTGGGTGGGTCTCAGCCCCTGCCTCTGGAGGAACATAAGGAATTCCACACCCCAGGCAATCCTTCAAGCATTCTAAACACACTGCCGCCAAACAAGGGTGCCTATTCACCTCAAAATGCTGCAGGGACACATGCGTCCTCTGCCTGACCTAAAGCGTCTTAGAGCAGATAGTCCCTGGAGGCTGGGAAACAACTGAAAAATTGCAGGGTGCTTGCTGTTAATTCCACTAGACACCATCAGCCCCAGCTCAGATGATGCTCCTTTAGAGGCTTAGAGCTCTAAAGTTTTACAGCCTTTGACCTGCATCTGGGTAGAGAAAGTTCTCGGGCGCCCTCGTGTGGACATCTGCTCTACAAACAACCTTCAGGTTCTCATCCTCTTTCTGGCTCAGCAGTCCCCATGGCTGCATTGGCCATCAGTAATATATTCGTTGGATATCACACCCGCTTTCAGGAAATGCAATAATTATCCTTTCCAAGGGGTCTATTCCTCTCTCAAAGTTTTCAGAGCCCTGAGTCCAAATTTGGCCATGCTTCCCCTTTTAATGCCCCAGCTCCCAATACATCCTATCATGACAGACTTACTCCTTTTTTTATGTATTTTTGCACATATATATATATGTGTGTATATATATATATATGTATATGTATATATATGTGTGTATGTATATATATATGTATATATATGTGTGTGTATGTATGTGTATATATATATATATATATAGAGAGAGAGAGAGAGAGAGAGAGAGAGAGATGGGTATGTACCGATTGAATTTTCGATCTTAATATTCCACTTGTGAGTCTATTATCCACACAGTAAATTCTGGCATTTTACTTCATTTCTTTTTCTTTTCTCTTTTTCTTGTTTCCTTTTTCTTTGTAAATATATTCACACTACTTTAAGCATAGGGAGTCATCTGCCCATCCAAATTTTTCAAGACACAGTAATTATCATACCAAGCAGAGAGTCAAAGACAGATCTTTAACCCAGGGTGTTAGAAAGGGTCTTGGTGTAGCTCTTTTATATCAATTGATCAACTTGAATTAATATCATTGACCTGGCTTTGGGTCAGGTCTTCCTTCCAGGTCCATAGAAAGAACAGAAGGGGCTCACATGGAAAGAAAATGATAGTTTCACTGGAACCCTTGAGAGAAAATTCCCATCACTTGGCACAGCTGCTCTCCAAATTATCAGCATTGTAGCACGTCCTGTTCACAACCCAGAGGCAATTTCTCCAGATCCCAAAGCCCAGGTCAGGCTTGGCTTCCAAAATCAACAGCTCAACTGCTGATACCAGCCAAAAGCCAAACAAAGCCAAAAAACCCAATTGAAAAAAATGGCAAATTCCTGAATAATCCTTTCTGTAAACCAGTTTTACAGAATGCATTAAGCACAGAAATAATGACTGCTATCAATAATTAATAGAGCACTGCAAATCAAAATGAACCTGAGGTATCCCTTCACCCTTCTAAGAATGGCCATCACTATTATGTCTACATGTAATAAACCTTGGAAGGTGTGTGGGAAGTAGTTGCCCTAATAAATTGTGGGAGTGTATGCCATTTTGTAAAACCATTAAGGACCACACTGTCCTGGTAAACCAAAAAATCAACATAAAATGTCTGTGTGACCCAACAATCCCACAAGTGGGCATCTATCAAGAATATGTCCTTTTAAAATACTTAAATGCCCAACTATGTTCATGAAGCTCTAATGCAAGAGCAAGACATGGAAACACAGACTATGTCCTAGGATAGATAACTGGATGAGGAAGAGGATATCCATAGACACATAGGAATTATAGTCAGCCATAAAAAAATAACTAAAAAATATCATTGTCAGCCACAGAGATGGAAAGTAAAACTCTCATACTAAGCTAAATATGACCATAAGGGAAAGAAAAATGCCATGGGAAACCCCTTCCTTATGGCAGGTTACAAATGACACCAATGGGCCTTTCTGAAGGGAAGAAACTTATGGGCAGGATAACTAATATTTGGTTGCCAGATTGGAGAGCATAATTGTGTGAAGAACCGGAATTTGGAGAGTAATAAATACAAACCCCTGTCCTTGCAGTGAGGAAGCAATGAGATCCTGTGCTCTAGCACAGTGAACTATATTTAGTCATTCTTTTTGGCATAAAAAAGAGGATAATGTGAGAAAAAGAATAAGCACATACATACATACACGGGTGGACTACATTATTGTTAACTTGAAATTGAGCCGAATACATTTCTGTTAATGGAAAATAATGGTTCCTTTTTAAACAACAAGAAAATTAGTGGTTCACCATTCCCCAAGGAATGTGTCTGAATCGACACTTCTGCCTCTCAAGAAAAGAGACAGGGAAATGGACTCCATTGAACCTGTCAGGATTTCCTATCAAAGTAACATTCTACCAGACCTAATCACCTCAAGTGTATTAATTTATATACACAATAACATATATATATATATATATTGACTTTCCTATTTATCTGGCTGTGTGGCAGAGCCACTCTGCCCTGGAAATGATCCACTCCTATGCTCTACATCCCATGGCTTAGACAAAAAACATTCTGCCACCCTAGATCCTGAGTAAGGAGAGCATATTGGATTGCCTTATCTATCTATTACATTTTCTACTCATACATATATACACACATACATATGTATCCATTGACATCATTATCAATTATGAAAATCCTTTTCAATATGTATTTTATTTATCAATTTATATGTGTGCCACTTAAGATACTAGGATGTTGTGTGACCAGAGTTTGATCTCTCAATGCAGCTATTACTACAGGCACAGCACTGAAAAGAGAGACTCTTAAGGCAGGCAGCAATGAAGGAAAACACTGAGTGCTTGATTCATGATACCAATGAAGCCTGCTTAATACTTGTGACCTGTATTTGGTCACGCCCCCATAACTTGGCACCATGCTAAAAAGTTAAGCCCAGCTCAAAAGGGTAGGAGGAAATATCCCTAAGCTTCTTGAGAGAAAAATGTAAAGGGATTAACCCATCTGCCATGCCTAATGGCAGCAAAGTCCCCCATTCATTCATCAGCACCACCCTCCGTCTCCAAATACCTAAATCCCCAATGGTCAGGGGTTTTCAAATAGACATTTCATGACAGTGCACAGATGCTGTGTGCTCCTCGGGCCCTGCATCTGGAGGAAAACAAGTCATTCCACACCCCAGTGAATCCTTGACTCTTTCTAAACACACTGCCATCCAAGCACAGCTTCAATCAAACTCAGAATGCTGCAGGGACACCTGTGTCTTCTCCCTGACCTGAGATGTCTTGAAGCAGAGAGTACCTCATGCCTGGGAAACAATGGAAAAATTGCTGGTTGCTTGCTGTGGGTTCTGCTTAGGATACCATCATCCCCATCTCAGATCCTGAAAATTTAGAGCCTTGGAGCTCTAACTTGTTACAGACTTCAGGCTGCACTTGGGTCCAGAAATTTCCCAGGTGCACTTGTGTTGACATCTGCTCTAACAGCAACAGTCAGGTTCTCCTCCTCTTTCTGGTTCAGCAGTCACCAGGGTAGCACTGGCCATGGGAAATATGCTCCTGAATATCCCTCCCCTGCTTTCAGGAAATACCAAGAACTTCCCTTCCAAGTGTTCTCTTTGTCTCTCAAAGATTTCAGAGCCCTGAGTCCAAACCTGGATATCCATGATCTTTTAATCCCACAGCTTCCAACCCAGTCTGTCATGACAGAATTCTTCCTTTTTTATGTGTTATTTATGATGATAGGTACATAACGACTGAATTTTTCACTTAATATACCATCTGTGATTTTTCATACATAGATTAAAGTTGGCTATCTTTTATTTCATTTCTTTTTCTTTTATATGTCTCTCTTTTGCTCATTTTTCTAAAGTTATTGAAGCCACCTGAAGCATGGGATACAGTCAGCCCATTGAAAATTATCAATTATGAGATGTTACCAAACACAGCGCAGAGTAAATGACAAATATTTTCTCCAGGGTGCCATGAGTGATCCCTGTGGGATCAATCAATCTACTGACCTTAATATCTTTGACCTGGCTTTAGGTCAGGTTATCCTACCATGTGCATAGTAAGAACAGAAGAGTCTCACAAGGAAAGAAAAGGATATAGTTTTATGAGACATCTTGAGAGAAAAGTCCAGCACTTGGACCATCTGATCTCCAAAATATCAGCATTTTAACACTTCTGCGCACAACCCTGAGACACTTTCTCTGGATCCCAAAGCCCAGATCAGGATGGGTTTCAAATATCAACATCTCATCAACTGCTAATACCCAACAGTCCAACAATCCAAAAAACCAATTAAAAAAGGGGCAAAATTCCTGAATAGACCTTTCCATAAATGAGTTATACACAGTGCAATAACCAAGGGAAAAAAGACACGCATACTCATTAATAGAGCTTTGCAAATCAAAACAAAACTGAGATAGCACCACACGTATCTACAAATGGCCAGTATTTGTATGCCTACATATAGTAAAACATGGAAAGGGTGTAGAGAATAAGGTGCCATAATACACTGTTGGTATGTATGTCATTCTGTAAATCCATTAAGGACCATAGTATACACAGAATCTGAAAAATCAATATAGAAAACTCTAGGACCCAGCAATCCCACACTTGGGAATATATCCAGAACATGTTCTTTTAAAAGAGTTAACCGTCCTGCTAGGTTCATTCAATGCTCTTCCAATAGAAAGAAGTGGAAACACAGTTTTGCCCTTGGATAGATGATTGTATGAGGAAGAGGTTGTCCAAAAAATAAATGTTATAGTACGCTGCCATAAAAAAGAAGAAAAAAAGTCAATGCCTGTGACCTGCAATGCAGAAATATTGACTGACCCGATTTGGAACTCACATCCCAGCTTTAACGATAGCTACAGATGGGAACAGTGAGGCTCATAAGCCAGGCATCCACGAGGGAACTCCCTGAAAGCTTGCTCAATGTTATCAATCAACCCAGCTTAATTCATGAGACCTGTGTTTGTTCAGACTCCATAACCTGGCACCGGACTGACAAGTGAGGCTCAGCTCCAAAGGCTAGAAGGAAAGGTCCCTAAGCCCCTGGAGCATTGAAAGTACAATGATTGATTGGCCCAGCTGCCAAAATGAAGGACACCGGATTCCCCCCCCCCCCATTCATTAATCAGTTCCACCTTCTATTTCCACATAGGAAAAGAAACACTTGCTCAGGGTATTGCAAATGGAAAGCTCATGACAGAACACAGATCCTGTGTGGGTTTAGGCCCCTGTCTCTGGAGGAAATCAATGCATTCTGCCCCGCAGTGAATACTTCAAGAATCGGAAACACACTGCACCCAAGCAGGGAGACAATCCACATCAAAAGGATGCCTGGACAACTCTGTCTTTGACCCCACCAGAGGCGTCCTGAAGCAGAGTGTCCCTGGTGCCCGGGAAACAATCAAAACATGACTGGGTCCTTGCTTTGAGGTCTGCTCAAGGCACCATCAGCCCCAGCTCGGATTCTGCCCATTTAGAGGCTTGCAGCTCAAGCCTGTTAAAGCTCTCCAGATTCACCTGTCTCCAGAAGCCTTTCGTGCGCCCTCTTGTGGACATCTGCTCTAACAACAAAGGCTCTCACAGCATCTGCTCAGGTTTTCCTACTCTTTCTGGCTGAGCAGTAGCCTGGGTAGCATTGGCTTTGGGGAATATTCTCATTGGATACCTTCCACGCCTCTCCGGAAATCCCAAGAATTTCCCTTCCAGTGCTCTATCACTCTCTCTCTAAATTTTCAGAGCGCTCAGTCCAAATGATGCCATATACCTCACGTGAGTCCCACAGCTCCTGTCCTATCCTGTCATGACAGACTTCTTCCTTTTTATGGATTCCTGCATTGACATGGTAATCTATATAAGTATGTAAGGATTCAATTGTTCCCTTGATTGCTCACGTGTGATTCCTTCAATCTTACAGGAAATTCTGGCTTCTGTTCTTTCTTTTATGCTTGCTCTATCTCTAATTTCCTCTCTCTTTCTCAATATATTGGCCCCACCTGAAGGGTGGATGGATTGTCAGCCCATCGATGTCTACCAGATATTTGGTTTACTGAACCCAGCACCATCTCAAAGGGCAATTATTTCCCCAGGGTGCCTGGAAGGAGTGAGGGGAGAGCGTTCTCTTCTTAACCAGTCTAATGGCCTTAATTTGGTTGACTTGGTTTAAGTCAGGTCTCCTACGATGGCAAGTAAAGAACAAATGGGGACCAAATGGAAGGAAAAGGATGGAGTTTCTAGAGACAATTGGAGAGAAAACATCTAGGGCTTTGCACAGCTGTGCTACAAAATATCATTTTAGCACTTTCCATGCACAACACAGAGACATTTTTTCTGGATCCCAAAGCCCAGGTAAAGCTTCACTCCAAAATCCTTAGCTATTTACCTGACAGCACACAGCAGACCAAAAAAAAATGTATTTAAAATTAAAAATTGCAGTTGAGAAACGGGAACAAGTCCTGAATAGACTTTCCCCTAAATCAGATATGCAGAGGGAGAGAGGCACAAGAAAAGGAATGACATCACTCATTAATACAGCATTGCAAATCACAATGAACCTGATTTGGCCCAACAATATTCTCCCAGAGGGAATTATTTTTCGGCCTATTTAAGAAATCGCAGGAGTGGGTGCAAAGAAAAACATGCCCTCATACAATGTGGTACTGTATATCATTTTTTCAAAGCATGAAGGACAAAAGTATCCAGGAAATCCAAAATATCGATATACAAAACTGTATCAACCAGCAATCACATACGCAGACATATATCTTGAACCATATCTTTGAATATTCCCTGGATGAAGACATGGAAACAGAATCTATGTCCTATGATTGGTCTCTGGATCAGGAAGAGACTATCCATGGATACAATGGCATCATACCCAGCCATAAAATATACAACAAAAACAAAATGACGTTGGCAACCATATGGATGGAAAATTCAACTCTCATAATAAGGGAAATATGTCCGAACATGAAAGACAAATACCACGGGAAACACATTTCTTCTGGGAGCTTGCAAATGAGAGCGATGGACCTTTCCAAAGGAAAGAATGTCAGTGGCAGGTTATCCGATATTTGGTTGCCAGATGGGCGATGGATATTATGGGAATAACTGGAATTTGGAGGCTCACATATACAAACCCTTCTCCTTAGAGTGAGCAAGCAGAGTGATCCTTTCCTTCAAGATGGGGAACTCTATCTTGTCATTCTTTGGGGGACAGATTTGGAAAATTTGAGAAAAGGTAATGCTTTATTCACATACGAATGATCCACATTAATGTTAAAATGAATCTGAGACAAATACATTAGAATTAATTGAAAACAATACGCAATTTTTAAAACAATAAGAAAATTAGTGGCTCCGCATTAGCCAGAAGAGAAGGGCGCATGGGCTCCACTGAATTTTTCACATCTTGACATAGTAAAGGGACATTCTCACAGACCTAATCAACTAGTATGTATTAATTTATACTTGCAATAAGTTATATATTTGTTAATTTTTACACATTCCTAAAAATTTCTGGCCTCTATGCATTGCAGATTGAATATCTCTGCCAGGGAACAGAATCAACTGCTCTGCTAAACCTGGGTTTGAACAGAAAACACAGAAAATTGAAATGTACCATAAATAGTGCATGTCGGATTGAATTATCAGTTACATTATTTATTCTGTGGGAATGTGTGTTTGTGTGTATATATATATATATGTGTGTATATATATATATATATATATATACACATATATATATATTTGTATGTTACAAAAAAAAAAACAAAACCGCAAGTGAATATATACTCACTAACACACAGTCACACATATATATGTATTAATTGAAGACATAATCCATTAGGACACAAATATTAAATATATATATTCTTTATCTTATTATGTGCGTGCCACCTGAGACACAGAAATATTGTCTGACCCGATTAGGATCTCCCATCGCAGCTATAACAGCAGGCACAGATGGGAACAGTGAGACTCATAAGCCAGGCATCCACGAGGGAACTGCCTAAATGCTTGCTAGATGGTACCAACCAACCCAGGTTAATTCATGAGACCTGGTTTTGGTAGGACTCCAAAACCTGGTGCCAGATTAACAAGTGAGTCTCAGCTCCAGAGGCCTGATGGAAAGGTCCCTAAGCCCCTGGAGCATTGAAAGTACAATGATTGGCCCAGCTGCCAAAATGAAGGACACCGGATTCCCCCCATTCATTGATTAGTTCCACCCATTCTCTCCACATAGGAAAAGAAACAGTTGCTCAGGGAATTGCAAATGGACAGCTCACGATAAAACAATGATTCTGTGTGGGTTTCGTCCCCTGTCACTGGAGCAAATCAACGCATTCTGCCCCTTAGTGAATACTTCAAGCATTGTAAACACATTCCCACCCAAGCTGGGAGCCATACCACATCAAAAGGGTGGTGGGACAACTGTGTCTTCATCCCGACCTGAGGCATCCTGAAGCACAGGGCCCTGGTGCCTGGGAAACAATCGAAACATCGCTGGGTCCATGCTTTAGGCTCTGCTCAAGGCACCATCAGACCCAGCTCGGATTCTGCCCATTATAGAGGCTTGCGGCTCAAGGCTTTTAAAGCTCTCCAGAAGCACGACGCTACATAAGCCTCTCAGGCGCCCTCCTGTGGACATGTAATCTAACAACAATGGCTCGCATAGCATCTACTCAGGTTTTCCTACTCTTTCTGGTTCAGCAGTCACCTGTTCCGCACTGGGCGGGGGGAATTTTCTCATTGGATATCCTTCCACCCCTCTCAGGAAATCCCAATAATTTCTCTGCCAATTTTTTGATAAACTCTATCAAACTTTTCAGACCCTTAATCCTAATGATGCCATACACCTCACTTGAATCCTGCAGCTCCTGTCCCAACTGTCCTGACAGACTGCTTCCATTTTATGGATTACTGCACTGACATGGTAATGTTTATAAGGATGTAAGGATTCATTTGCTCCCTTGATTGCTCACCTGTGATTCCTTCATTCTTACAGGAAATTCGGGCCTCTGTTCTTTCTTTTATGCTTTCTCTATCTCAAATTTCCTCTCACTTTCGAAAGATATTGGCCCCACCTGAAGGGTGGGTGGGTTGTCAGCACATCAACTTTTACTGGAAATTTGGTTTACTGAACCCAGCACAAAGGGCAATTATTTCCCCTGGGTGCCTGGAAGTTCTGAGGGCAGAGCATTCTTTTTATCAAGCAATCTACTGGCCTTAATTTGGTTGACTTGGTTTAAGTCAGGTCTTCTCCCAGCTGCAGGTAAAGAACAACGGGGCTCAAATGGAAAGAAAACAATGGAGTTTCCTGAGACCATTGGACAGAGAATATCTAGTGCTTGGCACAGCTGCTCTACAAAATATCATTTTAGCACTTTCCGTGCACAACCCAGAGACATTTTCTCTATCCAAAATCCCAGGTAAAGCTTGGCTCCAAAATCCTCAGGTATGTAACTGACAGCACACAGAAGAAAAAAAATACAAAACTAGAAATCACAGCTGACAAACAGGAACAAGGACTGAATAGACCTCCTCCTAACACAGGTATGCAGAGGGACAGAAACACAAGGTAATGAATGACATCACTCATTAATGCAGCATTGCAAATCACAACGAACCTGATTTGGCCCCACAATATTCTCCCAGAGGGCATATTGCTCGGCCTACTTATAAAATCACAGGAGAGGGTGTGGGGAAAAATATGCCCTCAAACACTGTGGTAGTGTATGTCATTTTGTCAAAGCATGAAGAACGAAAGGATCCAGGAAATCTGAACAATCAGTAAACAAAACTGTATGAGCCAGCCATCACATTCACGGGCATATGTCTGGAACCAGATCTTTTAATATATTTTCAGGTCCTGCTATGGACATGCAGCACAATTCCCAGGAAGAAGAGAGGGAAACAGAATCTATGCCCTAGGATTGCTCTCTTGATCGTGAAGAGACTGTCCATGGACACAGTGGAATCATACCCAGCCATAAAATATACAGCAAAAACAAAATGACATTGGCAGCCATATAGATGGAAAAATTCAACTCTCATAATTAGGGAACTACGCCCGCATCTGAAAGACAGATACCACGGGAAACACATTTCTTCTGGGAGCTTGCAAATGAGAGCAATGGACCTTTCCAAATGAAAGAATGTTAGGGGCAGGTCATCTGATGTTTGGTTGCCAGATGGGAGAGGGATATTGTGGGAAGAACTGGAATTTGGATGCTCACAGATCCAAACCCTTCTCCTTGGAGTGAGGAAGCAGAGTGATCCTTTCCTGCAACACTGGCAAATCTATCTAGTCATTCTTTTGGGTACAAATTTGGAAAATTTGAGACAAAGAAATGGTATATTCATACATGAGGGGTCCACATTAAAGTTGATGTGAATCTGAGCCAAATACATTAGAATTAATTGAAAACAATATGCAATTTTTAAAACAATAAGAAAATTCATGGCTCAGCATTGTGCAGAGAAGGTGTGTTAGTCGCGACTTCTATTGCTCAGGAAAAGAGAAGGGCACACGGGCTCCACTGAACTTTTCATGTCTTCATAGTAAAGGGAATGTCTCACAGACCTAATCAACTAGCATGTATTAATTGTAATATTTGCAATAAGCTATATATTTGTTCGATTTCCACATTCCTAAAAATTTCTGGCCTCTATGCATTGCGAACTGATTATCTCTGCCAGGGAACAAAATCTACTGCTCTAATAAATCTGGGTTCAAACAGAAAACACAGCAACTTGAGACGTAACATGATTAGTGCATGTTGGATTGCCTTATCAGTTACATTATTTATTTGACAGGAATATTTAGATATATGTTAATATATGACAAAATAAGAACCAAAACCACAAATGAACATATTCTTGCTAACAACATTTGCAGGTATATATGCACTAATGGAAAACATTACCCATTAGGACAAAAATATTAAATATATATATTCTTTTTTGTGTGTGTGTTTTTGACTTTATCTAGAGCTGCACCTGCATTATATGGAGGTTGCCGGGCTAGGGGGTCTAACAAGACCCCCTAGTGAAGGCCTTCACCACAGCCACAGCACACGGGATCCGAGTCGCTTCTGCAACCTACACCACAGCTCGTGGCAATGCTGGATCCTTAACCCACTGAGCAAGGCCAGGGAACGAATCCGCAACCTCGTGGTTCTTAGTGGGATTTGTTAACCACTGAGCCATGATGGGAACTCCAAAATATATATATTCTTTATCTTATTATGTGTGTGCCACCTGCGACACAGAAATGTTGTCTGTCCCAATTTGGATCTCCCATCGCAACTGTAACAGCAGCCACAGATGAAAACATTGAGACTCACAAGACAGGCATCCACGAGGGAACTGCCTGAATGCTTGATCAATGGTGCTAATAAACCCCGCTTAATTCAGGAGACCTGGTTTCAGTAGGCCTCCAAAACCAGGTGCCAGACTGACAAGTGAGGCTCAGCTCCAGAGGCTAGAAGGAAAGGTCCCTAAGGCCCTGGAGCATTGAAAGGACAATGATTGGGCCAGCTGTCAAAATGAAGAAAACCGGATTCGCCCCATTTGTTCATCAGTTCCACCCTCTCTCTCCACATAGGAAAAGAAACAGTTGCTCAGGGAATTGCAAATGGACATCTCATGATAGAACACAGATTCTGTGTGGGTTTCGACCCCTGTCTCTGCAGGAAATCAACGCATTCTGCAAAACAGTGAATACTTCAAGAATTGTATACACAGTGCCACCCAAGCTGGGAGCTAATCCACATCGAAAGAATCCTGGGACAACTGTAACCTCCACTCGGCCTGAGGCATCTGGAAACACATGGTTCTTGGTGCTTGTGAAGCAATCAAAACGTCACTGGGTCCTTACTTGGAGTTCTGCTCAAGGCACCATCAGCCCCAGCTCGGATTCTGCCCATTTAGAGGCTTGCAGCTCAAGCGTGTTAAAGCTCTCCAGGTGCACCTGGCTCCAGAAGCCTTTCAGGCGCCCTCCTGTGGACATCTGCTCTAACAACAATGGCTTTCACAGCACCTGCACAGGGTTTTCTTCTCTTTCTGCTTGAGCAGTCTCCTGTTCCACATTGGGCGTGGGGAATATTCTCATTGGATATCCTTCCACCCCTCTCAAGAAATCCCAATAATTTCTCTGCCAATTTTTTGATAAACTCTATCAAACTTTTCAGACACTTAATCCTAATGACGCCATATACCTCACTTGAATCCCACAGCTCCTTTCCCAACTTTTATGACAGACTGCTTCCATTTTAAGGATTCGTGCATTGACATGATAATGTTTATAGGGATATAAGGATTCAATTGTTCCCTTGATTGCTCACCTGTGATCCCTTCATTCTTACAGGAAATTCTGGCCTCTATTCTTTCTTTTATGCTTTCTCTATCTCTAATTTCCTCTCTTTCTAAATATATTGGCCCCACCTGAAGGGTGGAAGGGTTGTCAGCCCATCGATGTTTACCAGAAATTAGGTTTACTGAAGCCAGCACAGTCTCAAAGGGCAAATATTTCCCCAGGGTGCCTGGAAGTACCAAGGGGAGAGCACTCTTTTTCTCAACTAATCTACTGGTCTTAATTTGGTTGACTTGATTTTAGTCAGGTCTTCTCCCAGGTGCAGGTAAAGAACAAATGGGGACCAAATGGAAGGAAAAGGATGGAGTTTCCTGAGACCGTTGGACAGAAAATATCTAGGGCTTGGCACAGCTTCTCTACAAAATATCATTTTAGCACTTTCAATGCACAACCCAGAGATATTTTCTCTTGATCCATAAGCCCAGGTAAATCTTGTCTCCAAAATCCTCAGCTGAGTAACTGATAGCACACAGAGGAAAAAAATTACAAAACTAAAAAACAAAACTGATAAATGGGAACAAGTACTAAATACACCTTCTCCTAAACCGGGTATTCAGAGGGACAGAAACACAAGGAAATGAAAGACATCACTCTTAATACAGCATTGCAAATTACAACGAACCTGATTTGACCCCACAATATTCTCCCAGAAGGCATCATTGCTCAGCCTACTTATAAAATCACAGGAGTGGGTGTGGAGAAAAAAATGCCCTCATACACTGTGGTAGTGTATGTCTTTTCGTGAAAGCATGAAGGACAACAGGATCCAGGAAATCCAAAAAATCAGTAAACAAAACTGCATGAGACAGCCATTACAATCGTGGGCATATATATGGAACCAGATCTTTTAATATATTTACAGGTCCTGCTAAGGACATGGAGCACAATTCCCAGGACAGAGTCATGGAAACAGAATCTATGTCCTAGGATTGCTCTCTTGATCGGGAAGAGACTATCCATGGACACAATGGAATCATACCCAGCCATAAAATATACAGCAAAAACAAATGACATTCGCAGCCATATAGATGGAAAAATTCAACTCTCATAATTAGGGAACTATGCCCGCACCTGAAAGACAAATACCACGGGAAACACATTTCTTCTGGGAGCTTGCAAATGAGAGCATTGGACCTTTCCAAAGGAAAGAATGTCGGGGTAAGGTCATCCAATGATTGGTTGCCAGATGGGAGAGGGATATTGTGGGAAGAACTGGAATTTGGAGGCTCACAGATCCAAACCCTTCTCCTTGGAGTGAGGAAGCAGTGTGATCCTTTCCTCCAACACTGGGAACTCTCTCTAGTCATTCTTTTGGGCACAAACTTGGAAAATTTGAGACAAAGAGATGGTATATTCATACATGAGTGGTCCACATTAATGTTAATGTGAATTTGAGACAAATACATTAGAATTAATTGAAAAGAATAAATTATTTTTAAAACAACAAGAAAATTGGTAGCTCCACATTGTGCAAAGAAGGTGCCTGAGTGGAGCTTACTACTTTTTAAGAAAAGCGAAGGGCACACGGGCTCCACTGAACTTTTCACGTCTTCATAGTAAGGGGATATTCTCAGAGACCTAATCAACTAGTATATGCTAAGATATACTTGCAATAAGCTATACATTTGTTTGTTTTTTCACATTCCTAAAAGTTCTGACCTCTAAATTTTGCAGAATGATTATCTATGCCAGGGAACAGAATCTACTGCTCTGCTAAACCCGGGTTCAAACAGAAAACACAGCAACTCGAGATGTAACGTGATTAGTGCATGTTGGCTTGCCTTATCATTTACATTATTTATTCTGCAGGAATATGTAGATATATGTTAATATATGGCAAATCAAAAACAGAAACCGCAAGTGAATATGTAGTCACTAACACACAGTCACATGTATATATGCATTAGTTGAAGAGACTATCCATTAGGACAACAATACTAAATATATATATACTTTATCTTATTATGTGCGTGCTTCCTGTGACACAGAATTGTTTTCTGACCTGATTTGGATCTCCCATTGCAGCTGTAAAAGCAGCCACAGATGGGAACAGTGAGATTCATAAGCCAGGCATCCACGAGGGAACTGCCTGAATCCTTGCTCAATGGTACCTATCAACCTGACTTAATCCATGAGACCTGGTTTTGGTTGGCCTCCATACCCTGGCACCAGAATGACAAGTGAGGCTTAGCTCCAGAGGCTAGAAGGAATGGTCCCTAAGCCCCTGGAGCATTGAAGGTACAATGATTGATTGGCCCAGCTGCTGAAACAAAGGACACCATATTGGTCATATTGATTCATTAATTCCACCCCTCTCTCCACCTGGGCAAAGAAACAATTGCTCAGGGAACTCCAAATGGACAGCTCACAGTATAGCACAAATTCTGTGTGGGTTTCAATCCCTGTCTCTGGAGGAAATCAACGCATTCTTCCCCGCACTGAATATTTCAAGAATTGGAAACACACTGCCAACCAAGCAGGGAGCTAATCCACATGAAAAGGATGCCAGGACAACTGTGTCCTCCACTGGACCTGAGTCGTACTGAAGCGTACTCTTCCTGGTGCCTGGGAAACAGTCAAATCATCACTGGGTCCTTGATTTGAGTTCTGCCTGAGGAACCATTAGCCCCAGCTTGGATTCTGCCCATTCAGAGGCTTGCAGCTCAAGCCTGTTAAATCTGTCCAGATGCACCTGGCTACAGAAGCCTTTCGGTACCTCCACACTGTCTTCCATAGTGGCTGTATGGAAGACAGTGTGGAGGTACCTTAGAAAACTCTACATAGAATTACCATATGACCCAGTAATCCCACTCTTGGGCATATATCCAGACAAAAATTTCCTGGAGAAAGACACTCGCACACGCATGTTCACTGCAGCACTATTCACAATAGCCAAGACATGGAAACAACCCAAAT
Source organism: Catagonus wagneri (assembly GCA_004024745.2). Lineage (NCBI taxonomy): Eukaryota > Metazoa > Chordata > Mammalia > Artiodactyla > Tayassuidae > Catagonus > Catagonus wagneri. Next base: position 446,022 of record PVHT021183699.1, on the reverse strand, counting down.
GTCCATCGACAGATGACTGGATTAGGAAGATGTGGTATATATACACGATGGAATACTATTCAGCCATAAAAAAGGATAAAATAATGTCATTCGCAGCAACATGGATGGAATTAGAAACCCTCATACTGAGTGAAGCAAG
>PVHT021183699.1:422318-438455 GCA_004024745.2 Catagonus wagneri | reverse complement strand
AAGTCCCATTTGTTAATTTCTCTTTTTAGTGTCCTTTCTCTGACAGATGGATCTGAGAAGATGTTGCTATCATTAGGTCAGAGAATGTTTCGCCTGTGTTTTCCTCTAAGAGTTTTAGAGTACCTGGCTTACCTCTAGATCTTTAATCCATTTTGAGTTTATTTTTGTGCATGGTGTTAGGAAGTGTTCTAGTTTCATATTTTTCTATGTAGCTGTCCAGTTTTCCCAGCACCATTTATTGAGGAGGCTGTCTTTTGTCCAATGTATATTCTTGCCTCTTTTTTCATATATTAGTTGACTATAGATGCATGGATTTAATTCTGGGCTTTCTTTTTTATTTTTATTTTTTGTCTTTTTGCATTTATGTAGAGCCACACCCACAGCATATGGAGGTTCCCAGGCTAGGGGTCTAACAGGAGCTGTAGTTGCCGGCCTGCGCCACAACCACAGCAACGTGGGATCCGAGCCGCATCTGCAACCTTCACCACAGCTCATGGCAACACCGGATCCTTAACCCACTGAGCAAGGCCAGAGATCGAACCTGCAACCTCATGGTTCCTAGTCAGATTCATTAACTCCTGTTCCACTGATCTATATTTCTGTCTTTGTGCCAGTAGCATACGGTTTTGATGACTGTAGCTTTATAATATAGTCTGAAGTCGGGGGAGCCTGATTCCTCCAACTCCATTTTTCTTTTTCAGGATGTCCTTGGCTCTCCTGGGTTTTTTGTGTTTCCAAACAAATTTTAAAATATTTTCTTCTAGTTGGGTGAAAAAGGTCCTTGGTAATTTGATAGGGATTTCACTGAATCTGTAGTTTGTCTTGGGTAGTATAGTCAGTTTGATGATATTGACTCTTCCAATCCAACAGAATCGTATGTCTCTCCACCTGTTCATATCATCCTTGATTTCTTTCATCAGTGTGCTCTCTTCAATAGCCAGGTCATGGAAACAACCTAAATGCCCATCAACAGAGGAGTGGATAGGGAAGATATGGTACATATACACAATGGAATATTACTCAGCCATTAAAAGGAACACAATAACAACATTTATATCAACACAGATGGACCTAGAAATTATCATGTGATGTGAAACCAGTCAGACAATTAGACAGCAACACCAAATGCCACTGCTTATATATGGAAAGTAATAAGACACAATGAACTTTTTTGCAGAACAGACAATGACTCACAGACTTTGGAAAACCTTTGGTTTTTCAAAGAAGACAATCTCGTGGGGGGATGCACTGAGGCTTTGGGACACAAATGCTATCAAACTGACTTGTGATGATTTTTGTACACCTATAAATTGTAATAAAATTCATTATGAAAAAATATAGTTGATAGAACTGAAAAAACTGTCTATATGCCTATACACACACACACACACACACACACACACAACGCACATACAAACACACAACTGAGTCACTTTGCTGTACAGCAGAAATTGGCACATTGTAAAGCAACTAGCCTTCATTAACAATTTAATGATTAAGAAAGAATACAGGCCTAATTTTTCTGAACTGGCGCTCAGTCACTCCTCAAACCTGGCTTATAAGATTCCTTTAACATTCACATTTTAGGACCCCAACGACGTGGCTCAGTGCTTCTCAGGAACTTTTGAGTCTGTGCACATTCCTCCTGGGCCTGACTTCTCCAGCAAGCATGGGGTTCCAGGCTCTCTGTCTCTCCCATAAGAAGAAGAAGGAGATCAGTTTCTGTTACCCCAACGTGCCCAGGCCCTTTCCGTTGCTATATCACGTGGCAGTTCCCCACTGGCCAGGAAGCACTTCTGCATTCCTGCTCTGAGCTTCTCCCTTCTGGGTGTCAGCATCTCAGGACAGTTGCATGTCATCTGCAGCTGCATTTTTCCAGTCGGCTTCAGAATCCCTAAACCGTCCTGTTGCTTACTTGCCCTGAACTTCCTCACGAGTCACCCTCCTGACAGTTAGGACAGGACCACACAGTCCTGCTCAGTGCCACTCTTCCCTCCAACCCGGCTAACAGGTCACTGGATAAAGACATTCCTCCAAAGCTAAGTTAGTTCATTCTTTTCAGGAAGTCACAGGTTCTGGAGGTCTGATACGTCGCATTTACCACTGAAAATGTTACCCTCATGAAAACATAAGATGCTCATTTATTCCTATTGGCCTAGTGTCTTAGGGCACACGGAATGTCCACTTAATGGAAAAACCTTAAAACGTGTTGATGTTTTGCTGTCACCTTAGAAAAAAAGATGTGAGGGGCTAGATCCTTCAATGTTGATTATATAAAACAGACCTTCAGGAGTTCCCACGGTGGCTCAGCAGGCCAAGAACCCGGATTGCCTCATCCAGTGGGTTAAGCATCCGGCACTGCTGTGAGCTGCAGTGTAGGTCATGGATGCAGCTCAGTTCAGGTGTTGCCATGGTGTAGGCTGAAGTTGCATCTCTGATTCCATAGCCTGGGAACTTCCATATGCGGCATGTGCAACCATAAAAAAGGGGGAAAAATGAAATGCTGGTTCTCGACTATACCAGGGTACGGGACCCTCTGAGATCCAGGGGATTTGGGACTCCTGTTTCCCGGGTTCAGCGCCCCTACTGTATCTTCCAGCAAATGAGGCCTTGTAGAGATATCCTGCAGTTAAAGCTGGCAAGAGGGAGAGTCCAGAACACCAGGGAGAAAAACAAGGAAGAAAGGAAAAGCAACAAAACTAGTGGTGCGATAGACAATCGGGGAAATTCGGGCTTGCTTACATGTACTCTGCCTGCCCTGATCTTCAGAATTATTCTGCTCTGTAAGGGAAGCCTCTCTGAGTCAAACCCTCCAAAATGCCCCATTGACATAAGGCAGGGAGTGGGTTTGGGATGGAAGGGGAGAAAGTGAGAAAATGTCACCAGAAATGGAATCACTATAAAGCCAAAGGAAGCTTTGACTTTGAGACCCTCAGTTGCAGGGGTCCCTTCTGGGCCCCGGGGTTTTGGTGGGGGCAGGTCCTGAAATGTATGCATGGGGCCAGCTACATTCCTTTTCTTTGTTTCTTCCCAGGCCATGGAAATACAAGTGACACGTGCTAGTACATAAACCGAAGGTGTAATGATGTGATGATTGGTAATACATTTATATGGCAAAAAGCTTTCCACAGCTAGCTTAGTCAACACTGCATTCCTGTGCTTTCTTTCGATCTTTTCCATTTTAGGCAGCCCTGTGGCAAAAGGGATCAGATCCAAGCCTCAACTGCAGCCTAAGCCACAGCTGGGGCAATGCCAGCTCCTTACCAGACTGTAGATGGCTGGGGATTGAATCTGCATCCCAGCATCCCCAAATGCTCCCAATTCCCTTGCATCACAGTAGGAACTCCTGCATCCAGTTTCTTAAAGTTCCCCTAAATTGTATAAGGCTTAAGGACTCAGAAAACTTGTTTTTGCCTCTGGTCCCAACATCGCTGTGACCATCCCAATTTTATCTTCTTCGGAGTATAGAGTGGGAAGAGAAATCAGAGAAACAGAGGAAAATCATGAGAGAGAAGAAGGCTGAGAAATGCATGCGAAGGTGAGAAGAATCCCCGTTAATCACTGGGCCTCTTGGTGCTGACACCTGACCTGCAAAGGGGCAGCAGGACTGGAATCCGGCTCAAAGAGATTATCAAGACACCTTCCATTTCTAAGGCAATTCCTGTGTATTGATAAAAAAGTGGATTTTTACAACCCTGAATATAATCTTTAGGGGCAGAGATGTACCTGCTGGATCTGTATAACCAACAAGACTCTCAGGAATTAGAGAAATGTGCACAACAGAAGGCTACCTCCTCTCAGTTCTCACCAGGTGCCTTTCTTCATACCAAGCCCACAGCCAAAGCTCTGGCACATGTGCAGACTTTGCTTTGCTTCTTTGAGAAAGTCAATATTTATGAGCATGATGAGGCCACAGGAATTGAAATAGAAAGTGGTCCAGAACCTGTGCTTGGCTGCCCTGGAATAAATCCAACAGTCATTGGAAATTGAATCACAGGGCTGAGGACAGGATAACCACCTGGTTGTCCAAAAAGAAAGTGCACTTTCATTGGATGTGTGAGGACCTGAACACATTTACCACCATCCGGAAATGCTACCTGCTAAATTACCTTAAATAACCCACTTATTAAATCATATTCCTGATATTTCTGTCAGAATAGTCCAACAGGTTATTTTCTTAGTAAAGAGAAAACCTTTGTGACAATAAAAACCAAGTCAGGAAATATACTGTTTCTCTTGATGACTTTTATTTACATTATTGGAAAAACACATCAGTTCGATTTACTGCAACCTTTCTAAACAGGCAGCCTGAACAGAACACACCTTACTTTTAAGGAATTGATACTCAGATTTTGTTAGGCATTTCTCATCTTTATAGAGACACAGAGAGTTTTCTGGAGTAGAAGAGGGCAGGGGAGAAGTGGTCTGTGTTCCTGCCTGTCTCTGCATCAAGTCCAGTTTACCATACACTTTGTTTCTCTTTTCACCATTGCCCTCAATTTTCTCCCCATTTCACAATAAGCCAGAGAACAGCAACACAGACAGGCCCTCAGAGGAGTAAGAGGTCATGACAAACCTGTGGTGGCAGTTCTGGTAGAAAAATCTCCATCCCAACCAGTACACCACAGCTGGTCCTGTGCCCAACATGTGGAAAGTTGTTCAACACTTCACTGGGTTGAACTGAAGCACATAGTACTAGAATCAGAAGCCTGCATGAAACAGGCTCTCAGCCTCATTTACAGGATTTCCTGGTCTGAGGGCAAAGTGGAAGTACCTCTGTCAAGTACTTAAAAAAAGTACTTCAGCGAGCCATACATATCATGGCTATAGCTATAAAGTGCAGAGATGTATAAATCTGCAAGTAAGTGTGATTAACTTATATAATTCTGATTTCTTTAATGTCCTTTTCCTTAGCTGGACAGTAAACCCAACCAAACAGTTTGTCATTTATTCAACATAAAGTATAGGAGAACTTTTGGCCTCTCTCCAGGTTTTCAAATAATTTTTAATAAACATCGAGTGTGTTTCAGACACCATGGTAAGTGATGTGGATTCAAAAACAAACAGTGAAATGGTCTCACCCCACTGCTGACAAAACCTACATAAAAAATTCAAGTAACAGGGCTATTAGCTTGAACTATTAAGAAATTACCACTTTTGTGATAAAAAATTCTGATAAATGACAATTTCAAATGGTTCAACTTAAGATATGGAAAGATTGCTATTGGTTTACTGGTGGGATGATTAATTCAGCCACGAGTATTTGTGTGAGAAGGTAGGCAGCAGACATCAATTTTCTTCAGGAACATGGTACCTTGGAGCCTCCTCTTGTGAAAATAAGGCCACAAGATCACGTGCTTTAGACATGGCTGAATGTGCTCTTTATATCAGGGTGCCACAGACATTGCAGGGCACCAAACAGGAACTGTCTCAGGTCAAGGATGACAGACGGTGACCTGGGCACTAAGCTAAGGAGACACAGGAAGAGAGAAAAGAACAGACACGCACCAAGACCACTCAGCTCCATTCTACCAGAATGGAGGCCTCTGAAGCCTCACCATGTGGAGATTATCTCTCCCTGGTTCTCCCCCCACCCCAACCCCCACCACCTCACAGAAGGATTTTTCTATGACCTTTGTGAACTTTGTAGGAAACACTAGCATTGCTTATTGCTTTGGCTGAAAGAATTATTTTTCCACAAAGCTGGTACACCTTAACATTCTGTAAGGACAGGAGTGTATGTCTTGAAGACTGAGTGTCCTAAACAATATATCTTATGTTTCCCCAGATAATATGTCCACCATATTGGACCTATTCCAGGTCTGAAAGTGTGTTTCCTGTCAGCCCAGAAAGGGCAACATTCAGAACAATTCCACCCACACTATCTGCTTCCCACGTTAGCTTGGTCCTCAAGGATGCACAGACCAAGATCTTGGGAAAGGCTTTGGAGGGAATGGATGAATAAATGGTTAGATGGACTGATGGATTAACAAAATCACAATTACATGAACCAGTGGTACCTTAGAAGTGGGGGCCTTTTAGAGCCTTTCTTAAGTAAGAAAAGTAAGCAATGCTTTCAGGTTGACTGAGGACCCCTTCTTGAATGGAGACTTCTGGGGAAATTTCACCAATATGCACAAGTTCGGTTCAGTGAAAGACATATTCAGTCTTGGCATTAAGACAGACATTTTGCAAAAGACTGATCATCTTGATTTTGGCTAATACATCTCTTGAAATTCTTCCAAAAGTGTTCACAATTGGGTTCCAAAGCACTTAGGAGCCTGACCTTTGTCTACATTGAAGGTCTATTTCCCATCTTTCAAAATCCTGGTACCTGTATCAACCTCTCTCAACATTTATAAAATGAAAGTACAATCATCCCCTTTCTGAGAGATTGTTGGGAGGATCACATGGGTTGATGCCTACAAAAGAACTCTGAAAAAGTATAAGTCATAACACATATATATGATGTATGTGCACACACACACACACAGGCATACATATATGTGAATAAACACACATGCATGTATTGAACATTAATAGGCTATGTATACATAAAGAACAAGTTATTAATATACACATATGCCATAAAAATAAATATTAATGGCAAGACACTTTTAAGTGGGACACCTGAATAATAGCTGAAAGTTCTATACTGACAGCACAAAACTCTCAGTACGTATTATTCCCATTTGTCCTAAGACAGGGCAAAGTATCACTATGATTGTTCTTATTTTGCAGACATAGCAAGGAGATCAAAAGAAATCAAGTGACTTTCCCAGGGTCACCCTGATATGTCATTGGTAAGTTATTTAGGAGCAAATTGGAGAAATTTTGACGTACAACCTAGAGCTGTTTTCTACAGGCTATGATGCCACCCAACTGACTAGGTTAAGAACACCCATATTTGTTACACCAGCACTAGAAGAGCGAGCCTGAAACATCAGTGCATCCATGATTCTCTGATCCTTAGTTATCTTATACTTGATTGTCTTTTTAATAAAGTACTTGGTCCTTGTTAAAAAGCAAGTTTTTTAAAAAATATTTAGGGACCTTCATCTTCTTCTCACTGATAGTTGTAAACAATGACCACTCAAGCAACAGAGAACCCACAATAATTAAGAACACCAAGCAGACACACAAGTTACTAAATCATTCTTCTTTCCTCTCTCCACGATAAAATGACTAGAATGCAGTCAACCAAGCCTAGTATTCAATCTCTTCAAGCAAAACAAACAAACAAAACCAACATGTGTTGGATCTGCCTCTGGTAGAACAGGTGTTTGCCTTGTTTTATTTGTGAGTTTGGGGCGAGAGGGAAATGAGATCTAAACTTAATGTCTTGGGAGCCCTTGCCATGGCTCAGCATCTTTTGAATCTGAAGCGTATCCATGAGGTTGTGGGTTCGATTCCTGGTCTTCTTCAGTGGGTTAAGGATGAGGAGGTGCCCTGAGCTATGGTGTAGGTCTCAGATCCCACACTGATGTGACTGTGGTGTAGGCTGGCAGCTACAGCTCTAATTCGATCCCTAGCCTGGGAACCTCCCTATGCCACAGGTGCAGCCATAAAAAGACAAATAAATAAATTTAATGTCTTGAAAGGCACACACAGGCTTTCTTGTTCATGAGGGCCCAGGGAAAAGCAGAGTCTCCATAGGAATCTGGATCAGACATGACTGCAGTTCTTGGAGGACCTTCTGGGAAAGCAGGGGTAACTGTGGCTCATTGTGGTGGTAGGATATTGGAGGCAAGGGCCTCAGGAATAATCATTGTGTGCTCCTCTATAGACAACAGTTTTGGATAAACCTGGCCCTACCCATCAGGGCTGAGAAGCCTCAGGCCAAACAGTAATCCAGGTGGGAACACAGCCTCACCCATCATCAAAATGACTGCCTACAAACCACCTCACCACAGGCACACAGCCACCTCTAATCTCACCCAGAGACAAAGCCCCACTCACCAGTGGGATAATAATCAGCTCTACCCACGAGTGGGCAGACACCAGTCCCTTCAACAGGAAGCCTACTGCAAGCCCCCGGTACCAGCTTCAGCCACAAGAGGTGCGTATATCAGAATCAAGAGAGGCTACAATTCTATCGTCTGTTAAAAGGAAAGCACACCAAAAACCTATACAAAATGAAAATGCAGATAATTATGACTCAGATAGAGGACCAAGAAAAAAAAACAGAAAAAATATCTTAGTGATCTGGAGATTACCAAACTCCATGAAAGACTTTATACTGGTGACAGTAATGTTGATTCAAGATCTTGGAAATAAACTGGAAGCAAAGATTGATAAATTACAAGAAACATCAAACAAAGAAATAGATGAAAAATATGAAAACTAAAATAAAAAATTCACTAGGAGGAAGTAAGAGCAGAATGAATAAGCAAGGTGGAGGACAGATGAGTGGAAGTCACTGATGTGAAACAGAAAAGAGTAAAAAAGATGGAAAAGGAATGAAGACAGCCTAAGAGAACTCTGGAACAGTGTTAAATGAAAGAACATCAATATATTATACTTGTGCAAGACGGAGGAGGAGAGAGAGAGAAAGTTTCAGAAAAAAATGTTTGAAAATATAATAGCTGAAAGTTTATCTAACATGGCAAAGTAATCACTCATTCAAATTCAGGAAGCATGAGTACAATATAAAATAAACCCAATGAGGAACACCCCAAGGCACATATTAATCAAACCGACCAAAATTAAAGACAAAGATAAAAGATTGAAAGCAATTAGGAGAAAGAAACAAATAACATACAAGGGAACCCCATTAAGATTATCAGCAGCTTTTTCATCAGAAACTCTGCAGGCCAGACGTGAGTGGCACAATATACTTACAATGATGAAAGGAAAAAACTTCCAACCAAGATCACTCTACTCAGCAAGGCTCTCATTCAGATTTGAAGGAGAAACCAAAAGCTTTACAGACAAGCAAAGGCTACGAGGATTCAGCACCACTAAACGAGTTTTACAACAAATACTAAAAGAACTTCTCTAGGTGGAAAAGTAAAGGCTACATAAGAAATAGAAATATTACAAACAACAAGACTCACTGGTAAAGGCAAACATGTATTAAGGCAGGAACATCTCCACACAAAAATATGCTACCAAAACCAGAAATCGTGATAAGAGGAGGGCACAAATGCAGTCTATTTTGATACAGACTCGTATATCAACACCTCAGGGTAACTGCAAACCCCAAATCCACAATAGATACACACACAGCTAAGAAAATCAATCCAAACACAATGCTAAAGAGGGTCATCAAACCACAAGAGAAGAAAACAAGAAGGGAAAAGGACCAACAAAAACAAATCCAAAACAGTTGATAAAATGGCAATAAGAGCATGCATATCAGTAATTACCTTAAATATAAATGGACTAAATGCCCCAACCACAAGACATAGACTGACTGAGTGGATACCAAAACAAGACCCATATTTATGCTGTCTTCAATACACCCACTTGGGTTCCAGAGACACATACAAATTGAAAGTTAGAGGATGCATGAACCTGAGAAGAACCAACAACATGGATCAAACTTGAGGGCATTGAGAAATAAGGCAGACAGAGAAATATAAACACTGTGTGACCTCATTTATGTATCAAATCTAAAACAGTAAATTCATCTAAACAGAGAACAGATTGGTGGCTGCCAGCAGTGGGAGTGGTGGAGGTGGGAGAAATGAAAAAGTACTCCAAAAAACATAATTTCAGTGGTTTCCAGCCACAGATTCTTTCTTTCCTGGATAGTGCCTTTACTTTTACTTTTTGCACTTCCCAGTTACTTTATTTTGGATATATTCATAGTAACAATTCTTTCCTAGCTGATCAGCTAGTGCTGAACTTGTAGACATCCATGCCCTTTGACCCATCGGACACATTTTTAGCCTTTTTCCGAAACAGCACCCCAGGCTCATAGAGAAATGTAGACAAGAGCCCTGACTGCAGTGTCGCCTCTCACAGTGGTCAACTCAACCCTGTCCAGCCATGTGAAGGGGGCATCCAAACTGGGGAGGGTTTTCAGAGCTTGAAAAGAAGTGTGGTGGAGGTATAGGTATTGGCACAAAAACCTATCCAAAATATATTTCTACTGGGAAAAAAAGTGCCTGTCCTTCTGCCTAGTCTGTGCAGGGGGCTGAATGGTGGCCCCAGAGTTATGTCCCACCTTGACCCCACGCCTGTGAACCAAGCCTTCTTGTAAATAGGGTCTTTGCAGATGGAATGAAGGGAAGGCCTGAGAAGAGGTCGCCCCAGACAAGATGGGCCTTGAATCCAATGACAAGTGTCCTCTGAGGAGAGGGGGGAGGAGAGATGGGAGAGGTGGCCTGGTGGCAGGATTTGGGGGTACGAGGAGTTTGGGGCTCTTCCCTCAGAGCTGCCACTGCAACGAAACCCTGGCATTGAACTTCTGGCCTCTAGAACTGAGAGAATAAATTTCTGTTGACTTAAGGCACCAAATTTGTGGTCCTGTCACCAAAGCCCTAGGAAAGTTGAATATCATTTCTTTTCAAAATAAGCAATTATGACAAGTTTGGAGTCTATACAATTTTATCTGCAGGTGAGACTTTGGTGATTTCTTCCATTCTAATTTGTGCATTTCTGTATTTCTATAAAGTCTAAGTTTTCAGTAACTCTGTTTTGTGTTAATAGAAAAATGCAACCAAAATATGAAGTGTGTGTAATGGCTATCGGAGTGATTGAGACACCAGACCATTGCACCCTGCCCTGGAAGAGTGGGAGTGCAGGATGCACCAAGGTCGCCCAGGTGGCCAGGTGAGCAAGCAGGTGGGAGGGAGAGAGGGTCACATCCACTCGCTCTGTTTCTTGTTCTGCATGGAGGAAAGTGGCGGGAGTCTAGGAGGCCAGCCTGGCTACAGGAATGCCTGGCATGCAATGCCCACAAGGCTAGATAGGGCCTTGAGAGATGGTCCACACCTTTCAGAATTTCAGGCTCAGAGGAGTGGATACTGGCGGCTGGGAGGGACAGCATGGGGGCATGCTTCCAGGAAGGGGTCCACTGAAAGCAGGTGGTGGGTTTGAGTGGCGTGGTGGGGCTGAGGGCAGAGCTATGGACGGGCTGAGCATTGGTGCTTAGATTTCCTGGTGGGTGAGGGGCGGTGCTGAGCTCAGCAAGTGAGGGCCCAGTGTTGGGGTGTCTGGGGTAGGGGGCTGAAGGGTGGACTGAGAGCTGCGTGGGCAGGGGCAGAGGAGGGGTGGGTGAAGGGGCAGGGGACGGAGGAGGGCGTGGGGTGGAGGAGGAGGTCAGGTGGTGCTGAGGCTGAACTCAGGGGGATGAGGGGAGTGGGCTGAGGACAGTGTCGATGGCCAGGCAGAACTCAGGTCTCAGCGTTGGAGTGCTGGTGTGGTGTGGTGGAGGTGGCAGTAGAGGCACCCATTCCCTTGAGAGTGACCTGGGCTTCTCCCTCCCAGGCCCTCAGGTGCAGTGGGTGGGACCTGGGGCAGGGCAGACCGTGTATCCCATGACCTTTGGCTTTGATGAGAGATTGGAAAGTCTCCTCTCCAGCAGGGCTGGGCGGACTGGGACTCTCAGACCTGGAAGCAGTGGAGGGAGCCCAGCATGGCTGGGCCTGGTGATTCCCCTTCTCCATGAGGAGGTTTGTCTTCCATGGCCCTGGACAGCATGGGCTGTGGAGGTCATGACCCTCCCAGAAACATGTCAGTTCCCCAGGGGGCCAGGATGGATCTGAAATCCAGCAATAAGGGCTTCTAAGCTGCTCCCTGAGGGACAAGAAAATCCTGGCATCCCTGGATGTCCTTCCGAGGTTTCTTATGACGACTCAGCCACTGTACATCATCTACAAGAAGAATGTTTCCTGAGGCTACAGATCTTAGAAAAATCCTATTCAAAAATGATAGGAAGGGAGTTTCCATTGCGCCTCAGTGTTATAGAACCCAACTAGTATCCATGAGGACTCAGGTTCAATCCCAGGTCTCACTCAGTGGGTAAAGGATCCATTGTTGCCGTGAGCTGTGGTATAGGTCAAAGCAACAGCTGGGATCCCAAGTTTCTGTGGCTATGGCAGAGCCTGGAAGCTGCAGTTCCAATTCGAGCCCTTTCCTGGGAACTACCATACGCTGAAGGTGCAGCCCTAAAAGACACACAGAAACACACACACACGCACACACACACACACTCACACACACACACACGCACACGGTTGGGTACCCTTTCCTTTTGGAATAAAGCCCACAGAGATTAAGAGCCTGACAACTGGACCAAATGTCTGAACTGCTGCTGGGTGGGGCTAGAGTGCATCAGCTCAGGATGAGAGGTCTGGCTGCAGATGTCCCCAGGTCTGCCTGTGATGGAGCTGGCCAGCTTCCCAGTTCTGGTGACTGCACAACCTCACTTTCTGCTACAGAATGCATGGCTTCTCAGAGCCCAGGTGGCACGTTCCGACTGCCTGCAGGGTGGGCCATGCAGATCACAGGGTGCTGGCCTCAGAGCGGATACCTCAGGTGTGAAGTGGTCAGCAGGGCTGGCGCATTCATCTCTGCCCAGATGCAGGCCGTTTCTTATTCTGAACCTGGCACACACCAGCACCTCTAGGGTCCCCCTGCGATACTGGTGAATGGTAGCCAGGCTTTGGAGCACATCACCAGAACCCAAGGAGGCCACCCCTCTCTCTCTAGGCAGGAGACCCAGTTGGGCCCTTGTCCTCACTGATGGGGTGGCCCCCAACAAACCCACTAGACCCCTCACACTTTCTTTGCTGTGGTAGCTTTTTCTTCATTCTAAGTCAGCGGCTGTGAATTGGGCTGTGTCCTCCAAGAACTCCTACTCTGGGGGCCTAACACCAAGGATCCGGTGATGTGCGTCTCTGCAGATGATCCAGTTGAGGTCATCCAGGTGGGCCCTCTACAGTCTGGTAAGGAGCTGGCATTGCCCCAGCTGTGGCTTAGGCTGCAGTTGAGGCTTGGATCTGATCCCTTTTGCCACAGGGCTGCCTAAAATGGAAAAGATCGAAAGAAAGCACAGGAATGCAGTGTTGACTAAGCTAGCTGTGGAAAGCTTTTTGCCATATAAATGTATTACCAATCATCACATCATTACACCTTCGGTTTATGTACTAGCACGTGTCACTTGTATTTCCATGGCCTGGGAAGAAACAAAGAAAAGGAATGTAGCTGGCCCCATGCATACATTTCAGGACCTGCCCCCACCAAAACCCCGGGGCCCAGAAGGGACCCCTGCAACTGAGGGTCTCAAAGTCAAAGCTTCCTTTGGCTTTATAGTGATTCCATTTCTGGTGACATTTTCTCACTTTCTCCCCTTCCATCCCAAACCCACTCCCTGCCTTATGTCAATGGGGCATTTTGGAGGGTTTGACTCAGAGAGGCTTCCCTTACAGAGCAGAATAATTCTGAAGATCAGGGCAGGCAGAGTACATGTAAGCAAGCCCGAATTTCCCCGATTGTCTATCGCACCACTAGTTTTGTTGCTTTTCCTTTCTTCCTTGTTTTTCTCCCTGGTGTTCTGGACTCTCCCTCTTGCCAGCTTTAACTGCAGGATATCTCTACAAGGCCTCATTTGCTGGAAGATACAGTAGGGGCGCTGAACCCGGGAAACAGGAGTCCCAAATCCCCTGGATCTCAGAGGGTCCCGTACCCTGGTATAGTCGAGAACCAGCATTTCATTTTTCCCCCTTTTTTATGGTTGCACATGCCGCATATGGAAGTTCCCAGGCTATGGAATCAGAGATGCAACTTCAGCCTACACCATGGCAACACCTGAACTGAGCTGCATCCATGACCTACACTGCAGCTCACAGCAGTGCCGGATGCTTAACCCACTGGATGAGGCAATCCGGGTTCTTGGCCTGCTGAGCCACCGTGGGAACTCCTGAAGGTCTGTTTTATATAATCAACATTGAAGGATCTAGCCCCTCACATCTTTTTTTCTAAGGTGACAGCAAAACATCAACACGTTTTAAGGTTTTTCCATTAAGTGGACATTCCGTGTGCCCTAAGACACTAGGCCAATAGGAATAAATGAGCATCTTATGTTTTCATGAGGGTAACATTTTCAGTGGTAAATGCGACGTATCAGACCTCCAGAACCTGTGACTTCCTGAAAAGAATGAACTAACTTAGCTTTGGAGGAATGTCTTTATCCAGTGACCTGTTAGCCGGGTTGGAGGGAAGAGTGGCACTGAGCAGGACTGTGTGGTCCTGTCCTAACTGTCAGGAGGGTGACTCGTGAGGAAGTTCAGGGCAAGTAAGCAACAGGACGGTTTAGGGATTCTGAAGCCGACTGGAAAAATGCAGCTGCAGATGACATGCAACTGTCCTGAGATGCTGACACCCAGAAGGGAGAAGCTCAGAGCAGGAATGCAGAAGTGCTTCCTGGCCAGTGGGGAACTGCCACGTGATATAGCAACGGAAAGGGCCTGGGCACGTTGGGGTAACAGAAACTGATCTCCTTCTTCTTCTTATGGGAGAGACAGAGAGCCTGGAACCCCATGCTTGCTGGAGAAGTCAGGCCCAGGAGGAATGTGCACAGACTCAAAAGTTCCTGAGAAGCACTGAGCCACGTCGTTGGGGTCCTAAAATGTGAATGTTAAAGGAATCTTATAAGCCAGGTTTGAGGAGTGACTGAGCGCCAGTTCAGAAAAATTAGGCCTGTATTCTTTCTTAATCATTAAATTGTTAATGAAGGCTAGTTGCTTTACAATGTGCCAATTTCTGCTGTACAGCAAAGTGACTCAGTTGTGTGTTTGTATGTGCGTTGTGTGTGTGTGTGTGTGTGTGTGTGTATAGGCATATAGACAGTTTTTTCAGTTCTATCAACTATATTTTTTCATAATGAATTTTATTACAATTTATAGGTGTACAAAAATCATCACAAGTCAGTTTGATAGCATTTGTGTCCCAAAGCCTCAGTGCATCCCCCCACGAGATTGTCTTCTTTGAAAAACCAAAGGTTTTCCAAAGTCTGTGAGTCATTGTCTGTTCTGCAAAAAAGTTCATTGTGTCTTATTACTTTCCATATATAAGCAGTGGCATTTGGTGTTGCTGTCTAATTGTCTGACTGGTTTCACATCACATGATAATTTCTAGGTCCATCCGTGTTGATATAAATGTTGTTATTTTGTTCCTTTTAATGGCTGAGTAATATTCCATTGTGTATATGTACCATATCTTCCCTATCCACTCCTCTGTTGATGGGCATTTAGGTTGTTTCCATGACCTGGCTATTGAAGAGAGCACACTGATGAAAGAAATCAAGGATGATATGAACTGTTGGATTGGAAGAGTCAATATCATCAAACTGACTATACTACCCAAGACAAACTACAGATTCAATGCAATCCCTATCAAATTACCAAGGACCTTTTTCACCCAACTAGAAGAAAATATTTTAAAATTTGTTTGGAAACACAAAAAACCCAGGAGAGCCAAGGACATCCTGAAAAAGAAAAATGGAGTTGGAGGAATCAGGCTCCCCTGACTTCAGACTATATTATAAAGCTACAGTCATCAAAACCGTATGCTACTGGCACAAAGACAGAAATATAGATCAGTGGAACAGGAGTTAATGAATCTGACTAGGAACCATGAGGTTGCAGATTCGATCCCTGGCCTTGCTCAGTGGGTTAAGGATCCGGTGTTGCCATGAGCTGTGGTGAAGGTTGCAGATGCGGCTCGGATCCCACGTTGCTGTGGTTGTGGCACAGGCCGGCAGCTACAGCTCCTGTTAGACCCCTAGCCTGGGAACCTCCATATGCTGCGGGTGCGGCTCTACATAAAGGCAAAAAGACAAAAAATAAAAATAAAAAAGAAAGCCCAGAATTAAATCCATGCATCTATAGTCAACTAATATATGAAAAAAGAGGCAAGAATATACATTGGACAAAAGACAGCCTCCTCAATAAATGGTGCTGGGAAAACTGGACAGCTACATAGAAAAATATGAAACTAGAACACTTCCTAACACCATGCACAAAAATAAACTCAAAATGGATTAAAGATCTAGAGGTAAGCCAGGTACTCTAAAACTCTTAGAGGAAAACACAGGCGAAACATTCTCTGACCTAATGATAGCAACATCTTCTCAGATCCATCTGTCAGAGAAAGGACACTAAAAAGAGAAATTAACAAATGGGACTT
>PVHT021183699.1:374237-421318 GCA_004024745.2 Catagonus wagneri | reverse complement strand
TATGAAACTAGAACACTTCCTAACACCATGCACAAAAATAAACTCAAAATGGATTAAAGATCTAGAGGTAAGCCAGGTACTCTAAAACTCTTAGAGGAAAACACAGGCGAAACATTCTCTGACCTAATGATAGCAACATCTTCTCAGATCCATCTGTCAGAGAAAGGACACTAAAAAGAGAAATTAACAAATGGGACTTGATTAAACTTCAAAGTTTCTGCACAGCAAAGGAAACCTTAAACAAAATGAAAAGACAACCCACAGAATGGGAGAACATATTTGCAAGTGAATCGACTGAAAAGGGATTAATCTCTTAAAATTTACAAACACCTCCTACAGCTCAATAACAGAAAAGCAAACAACCCCATCAAAAAATGGGCAGAGGATCTAGACAGACAATTCTCCAAAGAAGACATGCAGATGGCAAATAAACACATGAAAAGATGTTCAACATCGCTCCTCATTAGAGGAATAAAACTCAAAACCACTATGAGGTACCACCTTACACCAGCCAGAATGGCCATCTTCAAAATGTCTACAAACAGTAAGTGCTGGAGAAGGTGTGGAGAAAAAGGACCCCTATTACACTGTTGCTGGGAATGCAAATTGTTGCAACCACTGTGGAAAACAGTATGGAGATTCCTCAGAAATCTCAAATTAGAATTACCATTTGATCCAGCAGTCCCACTCCTGGGCATCTATCCAGAGGAAACCATGACTCAAAAATACACATGAACTCCAGTGTTCACTGAAGCATTCTGTGAAATAGCCAGGTCATGGAAACAACCTATATGCTCACAGACAGAGGAGTAGATAGGGAAGATATGGTACAGACACACAATGGGATATTACTCAGCCATTAAAAGGAACGAACTGACAACATTTATAGCAACATTGATGGACCTAGAAATTATCATGTGAAGTGTAACCAGTCGGACAATTAGAAAGCAACACCCAATGCTACTGCTTACATGTGGAAAGTAATAAGACACAATGAACTTTTTGGCAAAACTAACAATGACTCACAGACTTTGGAAAACCTTTGGTTTTTCAAATAAGACAATCTGGGGGGCTGTGTGGAGTGCACTGAGGTTTTGGGACACGAATGCTATCAAATTGACTTGTGAGGATTTTTGTACACCTATAATTGAAATAAAATTCATTAAGCCATAAAAAAGATAAATGCAAAAAGAAAAAATGTTATCAAGAATTATTTTAAAATTCTGGAATCTGAAAACCAAGTACAACGGTAATTACAAGTTCAAAATATTTGCCAGACTTTCCTCAACCTATATAAAGATAGAATATTATACTGGGCTCTAGTAATTATCAGTTTCATTATATAGAGCAAACCTCTTTATTGACTAAAAGACAATACTTATCATGAATTTGAATGAACAAAGACATTTTACCATAATCTACCCTTAAATTTATTTTGTCTATTTGCCTGTTATTAATTTTGGAAAAACTATAAACCAGATCATTTGCTTGTAAGTCATTTCTTTAATTATTTTCAAATGAAAAAACAATTAATGCATCACAGCATGCCATTGCTTGTAAGTTTATTAAATATACAAAAAAAATCCTGTTCCAGATATCTGCTCACAAATGCGATTGCTCGCTCATACAGTTTTGTATATTAATGTTTTGGAAACCCTGGATCCTGTCGTCCTTCATGCTTTGACAAAATGACATACACTACCACAGTGTAAGAAGGAACATTTTTCTCCACACACACTCTGGTGATTTTATAGGTAGGATGAGAAATCACGCCGTATGGGAGAATATTTTGGGGCCAAATCAGGTTCGTTGTGATCTACAAAGCTGTATTAATGTATTAATGACTGATGTCGTTCTTTTTCTTGTGCTTATTTCCCTCTGCATACTTCGTAAAATATATATATTAATATATACACATATATGTGTGTGTGTGTGTGTGTGTGTGTGTGTGTGTGTGTGTGTGTGTGTGTATATATAGTCGCTGTGTGCTTTCAGGTACTTAGCTAAAGATTTTGGACCCAAGCTTTACCTGGGCTTTTGGATCCAGAGAAAATGTCTCTGTTTTGTACATGGAAAGTGCTAAAATGATGACACTTTGTAGAGCAGCTCTGCCAAGTCCTAGATATTTTCTCTCCAATGGTCTCGGGTAACTTCATCCTTTTCTTTCCATTTGAACCGCTTTTTTCTTTACCTGGAGCTGCTAGGAGACCTAACTTAAACCAAGTCAACCAAATTGAGGCCAGCAGATTGCTTGAGAAAAAAGAATGCTCTCCCCTTGGTACTTCCAGGCACCCTGGGGAAATAATTGCCCTTTGAGGCAGCGCTGCTTTCAGTAAACAAAATTTCTGGTAAAGGCCAATGGGCTGACAACCCTTCCAGCCTTTTGGTGGGGCCAATATATTTAGAAAGTGAGAGTAAATTAGAGATAGAGAAAGCATAAGAGAAAGAATAGAGGCCAGAATTTCCTGTAAAAATGAAGGAATAACCCATGGGCAATCAAGGGAACAATGGAATCATTATATACTTATATAGATTACCATGTCAACGCAGGAATCCATAAAAAAGAAGAAGTCTGTCATGACAGGATGCGACAGGAGCTGAGGGATTCAAGTTAGGTTTATGGCGTCGTTTCGATTCACGACTCTTTAAATTTTGAGAGAGAGGAATAGAACACTTAGAAGGGAAATTCTTGGTATTTCCTGGGAGGGATGGAGTGATTGATATCCAATGAGAATAATCCCCACGGCCAATGCTGACCAGGCAACTGCTCAGCCAGAAAGAGTAGGAAAACCTGAGCAGATGCTGGGAGAGCCATTGTTGTTAGGGCAGACGTCCACAGTTGGGAGTTCGAAAGGCTTCTGTAGCCAGGCGCATCTGGAGAGATTTAACACGCTTGAGCTGCAAGCCTCGAAATGGGCAAAATCCGAGCTGGGGATGATGGTGCCTTGAGGAGAACTCAAAGAAAGGACCCAGTGATGATCTGACTCTTTCCCAGGCACAAGGGACACTATGCTTCAGGATGCCTCAGGTCCAGTGGAGGACACAGTTGTCATGGCATCCTTTTCATATGGACTGGCTCCCTGCTTGGGTGGCAATGCATTTCCAATTCTTGATGTATTCACTGTGGGCCAAAAGGCTTTGACCTGCTCCAGAGAAAGGGGTCAAAACCCACACAAAAACTGTGTACTACCATAAGCTGTCCATTTGCAATTCCCTGAGCAATTATTTCCTTTCCTATGTGGAGATACAGGGTGAAACTAATGACTGAATGGGGGAAATCCAGAGTCCTTCATTTTGGCAGCAAGGCCAATCAGTCATTGTACTTTTGATGCTCGAGGGGCTTAGGGAAATTTCCTTCCAATATCTGGAGCTGAGCCTCACTTGTCAGTCTGGCACAAGGGTTTGGAGGCCTACTGAAGTCAGGTCTCATGAATTAAGCGAGTTGATTGGTACCATTGAGCAAGCATTCAGGGAGTTGCCTCATGGATGCCTGGCTTATGGGACTGTCAGTTCCCACCTTCGGCTGTCAGTAAAGCTGGGATGGGATATCCAAATCGGGTCAGACAGGAGTTCTGAGTCACAAGTGGCTGGCCTATAATAACAGAAGGAATATATACATATTAAATAGGAGTGTCCTAATGGATAGCATCTTCAGTTAATGCATATATCCTTGTGACTGTGTGTCAGCCTTTATATATTCATTTGCGGTTTCGGTCTCTTGTTTTGTCACATATAAATATATATATTCCTACAGAAGAAATATTGTAAGTGATAAGGCAATGCAACATGCACTAATCACGGTACATCTCGAGTTGCCGTGTTGTCTATTCAAAACTGGGTTTAGAGCAGAGGAGTAGATTCTGTTCCCACGCAGAGAGAATCAGTCTGCAATGCATAGAGCCGGGAAATTTTTAGGAATGTGAAAAAAACGAACCAATGTACAGCTTTTCGCATGTATTAATTAATACATACTAGTTGATCAGGACTGTGAGAATGTCCCTTTTCTATGAAGACGTGAGAAGATCAGTGGAGCCCTTTGGCCATTTCTTTTCCTGAGCGGTAGAAGTCTCGACACAGACACCGTCTCTGTACAATGCTGATCCACTAATTTTCCTGTTGTTTTCAAAATAATCAATTGTATTCCATTAATTCCAATGTATTGGGCTCAGATTCACATTAACATTCATGTGTACCACTCATGGATGAATATACCATTTGTTTTTCTCAAATTTTCCAATTTTGTCCCCCTAAATATGGTTAGATCTTGTTCCCGGTCTGGAGGAAAGAATCACTCTGCTTCCTCAGTCCAAGGAGAAGGTTTTGGATATGTGAGCCTCCAAATTCCAGTTCTTCCCACAATCTCTCTCTCCCATATGGCACCCAACCCTGCATAAACTCTCCCTGACATTCGTTCCTTTAGAGTGGTCCATTGCTGTCATTTGCAAGCTCCCGGAAATGATGTGTTTCCCGTGGTATTTGTCTTTCACATTCAGGCATACTTCCCTTATTAGAAGAGTTGAACTTTCCAACTCCGTGGCTTCTGATGTCGTTTTGTTTCTGGCTGTCTGTTTTCGGGCTGGGTGTGATTCCATCGTGTCCATGGATATTCTCTTCCTGATCCAGAGACCAATCCTAGCCTATAGAATCTCTTTCCATATCTTCGTCCTGGGAATTGTGCTTCATGTGCAAACAGGACATGTACATATATTCAAAGATCCTCTTCCAAATATATGCCTGCGGATATGCTTGCTGGCTCATACACTTTTGTATATTGATATTTTGAATTCTCTGCATCTTGTCGCCCTACATGCTTTGACAAAATGACATATACAACCGCAGTGAATGAGGGCAAATTTCTTTCTCCACCCACACCAGCCATTTTATAATGAAGCCGAGAAATGATGCCATCTGGGAGAAAATCATGGGCCCAAATCAGGTTTCTTGAGATTTCCATTGCCGCATTAATGACTGATGAACTCTTTACTTGTCCTTCATTAACTCTGAATACCTGGTTTATGGGAAGGCCTATTCAGTCTTTGTTCTTGTCTGTCAACACCGTTTTATATTTTTCTTATTTCTTTATTTCTTTATTTACTGATTTATTATTTACTTACTTATTTATTTTTGTCTGCTGTGTGCTGTCAGTTACTTAGCTAAGGATTTTGGAGACAAACTTTACCTGGGCTTTTCGATCGAGAGAAAATATCTGTGTGCCGTGCATGGAAGGTGCTAAAATGATGATATTTTGTAGAGCAGCTGTGACAAGCCCTAGATAATTTCCCGTGAGAAAATCAAGAGGACATTTGAATAATTCCATACTTATATACATTCCCATGTTAAAGCAGGAATACCTAGAAAGGAAGGAGTCCGTCAGGACAGGATGGGACAGGAGCTGAGGGATTCAAGTGAGGTATATGGCATCGTTTGGATTCAGGGCTCTGAAAATTTGGAGACAGAGTAATCTTGCTCTGGGAAGGGAAAGTCTTGGGATTTCCTGAGTGGAGTGGAAGGATATCCAAAGAGAATATTCCCCACGGCCAGTGCTGCCCAGGCGACTGCTCAGCCAGAAAGAGTAGGAAAAACTAATAAGATGCTGGGAGAGCCGTTGTTGTTAGAGCAGATGTCCACAGGAGGGCGCCCGAGAGGCTTCTGGAGCCAGGTGCAGGTGGTGAGCATTACCAGGCTTGAGCTGCAAGCCTCTAAATGGGCAGAATCTGAACCGTGGCTGATGGAGCCTTGAGCAGAGCGCCAAGCAAGGACCCAGTGGTGTTCAGATTGTTTCCCAGGCACCAGGGACACTCTGCTTCAGGAATCCTCAGGTCCAGTGGAGGACACAGTTGTCCCGGCATCGTTTTCACGTGGATTGGCTCCCTGCTGGGGTTGCAGTGTGTTTCCAATTCTTGAAGTATTCAGTGTGGGGCAGAATGCGTTGATTTCCTCCAGAGACAGGGGTCAAAACCCACGCGGAATCTGTGCTCTATGGTGAGTTGTGCATTTGCAATTCCCTGAGCAGTTGTTTCTTTTCCAACGTGGAGATAGAGGGTGGGAATGATGACTGAATGGGGGGAATACGGTGTCCTTCATTTTGGCAGCTGGGCCAATCAATCATTCTGTTTTCAATGGTCCAGGGACTTAGGGACCTTCCCTTCCAGCATCTGCAGCTGAGCCTCACTTGTCAGTCGGGCGCCAGTGTGTGGAGTTCAACCGAAACCAGGTCTCATGAATGAAGCTGGGTTGATTGGTACCATCGAGCAAGAACTCAGGGAGTTCCCTCGTGGATGCCTGGCTTATGGGACTGTCAGTTCCCACCTGCGGCTGTCGGTAAAGCTGGGATGGGAGATCCAAATCGGGTCAGACAAGAGTTCGGAGTCACAGGTGGCAGGCCTATAATAACGGAAGGAATATATACATATTAAATAGGAGTGTCCTAATGGATAGCGTCTTCAATTAATGCATATATCCTTGTGACTGTGTGTCAGCCTTTATATATTCATTTGCGGTTTCGGTCTCTTGTTTTGTCACATATAAATATATATATTCCTACAGAAGAAATATTGTAAGTGATAAAGCAATGCAACATGCACTAATCATGGTACATCTCGAGTTGCCGTGTTGTCTGTTCAAAACCGGGTTTAGAGCAGAGGAGTAGATTCTGTTCCCGGGCAGAGAGAATCAGTCGGCAATGCATAGAGCCGGGAAATTTTTAGGAATGTGAAAAAACGAACCAATGTACAGCTTTTCGCATGTATTAATTAATACATACTAGTTGATCAGGACTGTGAGAATGTCCCTTTTCTATGAAGACGTGAGAAGATCAGTGGAGCCCTTTGGCCTTTTCTTTTCCTGAGCGGTAGAAGTCTCGACACAGATACCTTCTCTGCACAATGCTGATCCACTAATTTTCCTGTTGTTTTCAAAATAATAAATTGTGTTCCATTAATTCCAATGTATTGGGCTCAGATTCACATTAACATTCATGTGTACCACTCATGGATGAATATACCATTTGTTTTTCTCAAACTTTCCAATTTTGTCCCCCTAAATATGGTTAGATCTTGTTCCCGGGCTGGAGGAAAGAATCATTTTGCTTCCTCAGTCCGAGGAGAAGGTTTTGGATATGTGAGCCTCCAAATTCCAGTTCTTCCCACAATCTCTCTCTCCCACATGGCACCCAACCACAGCATAACCTCTCCCTGACATTCGTTCCTTTAGAGTGGTCCACTCCTGTCATTTGCAAGCTCCCAGAAATGATGTGTTTCCCGTGGTATTTGTCTTTCGCATTCAGGCATATTTCCCTTATTAGGAGAGTTGAACTTTCCAACTCTGTGGCTTCTGATGTCGTTTGTTTTTGGCTATCTGTTTTCGGGCTGGGTGTGATTCCATCGTGTGCATGGATATTCTCTTCCTGATCCAGAGACCAATCCTAGTCTATAGAATCTGTTTCCATATCTTCGTCCTGGGAATTGTACTTCATGGGCCAACAGGACATGTACATATATTCAAAGATCCTCTTCCAAATATATGCCCGCAAATGTGATTGCTGGCTTATACAATTTTGTACATTGATATTTTGAATTCTCTGCATCGTGTCGTCCTTCATGCTTTGACAAAATGACGTATACAACCACAGTGATTGAGGGCAAATTTCTCTCCACACCCACTCTGGCGATTCTATACTTAAGCCGAGCAATGATGCCATCTGGGAGAAAATCGTGGGCCCAAACTAGGTTCGTTGTGATTTGCGTTGCTGCATTAATGACTGAGGTCGTCTTTACGTGTCCTTCTTTACCTCTGCATACCTGGTTTAGGGGAAGGTCTATTCAGGCCTTATTCCTGTCTGTCAACTGCGTTTTTTAGCTTTTATTCTGTCTTTCTTTCTTTCTTTACTGATTTATTATTTACTTATTAATTTATTTTGCTCTGCTGTGTGCTGTCAGTTACGTAGCTTAGGAGTTTGGAGCCAAGCTTTACCTAGGCTTTTTGATCGAGAGAAAATATCTCTGTGTTGTGCATGGAAGGTGCTAACATGATGATAGTTTGTAGAGCAGCTGTGCCAAGCCCTAGATAATTTCCCTCTAATGGTCTCAAGGCACCCCATCCGACTGTCTCCGTTGGAGCTCCTTTGGTTATTTTCCTGCAACTGGTAGGAGACCTTACTTGAACCCAGTCACCCAAATTAAGGCCAGTAGATTGATTCAGAGAAGGAATGCTCTCCCCTCGGGATTTCCAGGCACCCTGGGGAAATCATCGCCCTTGGAGACTGTACTGGCTGACAACTCTTCCACCCTTCAGGTGTGGCCAATTGATTTAGAAAGCGAGAGGAAATTAGAGATAGTGAAAGCATAAAAGAAAGAATAGAGGCCAGAATTTCCTGTGAGAATGAAGGAATCACCGGTGAGAAATCAAGGGAACATTTGAATCATTCCATACTTATATACATTCCCATGTTAAAGCAGGAATACCTAGAAAAGAAGGAGTCCGTCAGGACAGGATGGGACAGGAGCTCTGCCAGTCTCTGTCCCCCACCTGTGCTGTTTTCCGTATATAACCCCCTCCCCCCAAACCAGACATTTTAATGCCTGATCTTAAGACTGTAGGAGTCCCCCAGTCGCTGGGGCAGGAGCAGGAGCTCAGGGAACCGCTTCAGCCCCGTCTCACTTGGTTGTTGTCACTTTCTCTGTCATAAAAGTGGAGCATTTTTGGTGGCAGAAACTTACCAAAAACAGAGCACCCCCCAGCGTCCTCTGGTCCCCTGGCCCAGAGTTGTCACTGCTGGTCTGTGCGGGTCGGCTTCCTCCCCGCCACCCTCAGGGGGCTCCCGAGGCCGCGCCCGGCTCATGGCTGAGGAGGCAGGGCTGGCCAGGACCTGCTGCAGGGGGCCGAGGACATTAGGGCGACTTTAGGCAGTGCAATGTGGACTCCCGGGAGGTCAGCGGCTGGGGGGGGGGGGGCTTCCTCCCCTCTAAGACCCCCGTCCTCTCTGAAAATGGCCTTAGGATTGAGCCTGGGACACTCGGGGAGGTACGTGACAAAGCAGCCAGCGGACGGGTCACTCAGGACGTGACATCCCACCCACGGGACCCTTTCCCAGTTCCCTGGGCCTGGAGCCCCCTCACCAGGCTCCTCGTGGAGGGAGCCTCCAGGCAGGGCCGGCTGGGGTCGGAGGGGGTTTCCGGTGGGGAGACGGGGACCGGGCCCAGGTCTGGGGCGGGGCTGGGGGAGGGGCCGAGGGTGGACCATGGAGACACATGAGTAAGTGCGGTGTCCAGCCGCGGACGGAGCGGCAGTGCGTGAGCAGCTCCCAGAGGCCGGTCAGGGAAGGGGTGTCCTCGGCTGCCGAGCTGGGTATGTGGGGGGCGCTGTGGGCAGCGTCCAGGGTCTTCCCGGGGAGTGATCAGAGCGGCCGCCACCATCAAGGGCCCCTCGGCCCGACCCGGCTGGACCTGGGGGCAGAGGGCGAGGCTGTGGGCCTGGCTTGGCGGCCAGGGGGTTGGCGGGCCGGCGTGGGGAGCCCCGGGGGCCTGAACACCCGTGTTGGCTATTGCGTGGAGTCGCGTGGAGGCCGAAGGCTACTGTGAGCCAGGAAAACCGAGCTCAAACTAACACAGACAGCGGAAGCGAACGGCCCACAGCTGTGGGTCTCCCGCGGCCACCAAGTGGGGGCCGGGGCGGGGCCAGGCGCTGCACGAGGAGGGGCCCGGGGCTCGGGGCGTGATGCTGCGCATGCGCCGTGCTACCCCTCCCCCGCAGCAGGCACCCCCTCCCCGTCCCCCGCAGTAGGCACGCACACCATGTGCTTCCCAGATACGATCGCAGGTCCAGCAGCGTGGATGGGTTGATAGCGTAAGCATATCATTGACCAGACAATGGACCCTCTTGCGAGTGGGGGACGCCACTGGTCATGCTGGGGACGTGGGCACAGACGAGGGCGAAGTCGCCTGTTCCCGAGCGGGTCTCAGCCCCGCTGCAGTCAGCGTTCTCTTCAGCTGAGTGGACGTGCCGTCTGGGTGGACCCGACGCCGCCTTCCCCGATCTTGGTGATGGGCGCGGGCGAGGGCTCGCCTCCCTTCAAGGATGCACTGGATTTGGGGTGCGGCTCTGGGTGCTTCCGGAGAGGAGCAGGAGGAGGGGAGGAGGCTGCGGGGACGGACCCTGCCGAGGCGTCCAGTCCCCAGCCTCCGTGGTCTCCTCCCGTGTCGCAGGGAGACCAGGCCGGTCCTGGCTCGGGGGCCCTGAGTTGCGTCTCCTGGCTCGCCCCTTCCTTTGGGGCCCTGACGGGGGCACAGTCATATCTGCCTGTAAACACCTGCCCGGTGGCCCCCTCTACACCTGCGGCCGTGGGTTCGGCTGATCCTGCCGAGTGGGCTCCGGGACTGAACTGGTTAAAACAGGTGAAGCGCTTTCCGCTGGGCAGCGGCCGCGTCCCCCCAGGGAGTTTTTCTGAAGAAGCCAGTATTTCCTGTAAGTAATTGATATGTGGGGGAAAATCGCAGCTACTTATACTAAACAGGAATCACAGTGCTCCCTAGAAATACACTTTTGTGCATAAACAAAATAAATCAAGGCCCGGGAGAGGGCGGGGTTGGGGGGCGTGTGGAGGAGCCGGGCTTCGCCGGGTAATGCGCAGGCTGCCTAATTACCGTGGCTGTGATTACATTATCTCAGTAAGAAGTTGTGACGGAGTGTCTGTGAGTGCGACACCGTGGCTAATAGAGGGCTCAGCCCGTCAGCTGCCGGTGGCGCTGATTTCTCTGATGACAGTCAGCGGTGAGGAGAATTTAGATGAGCAGCTCTCAGGCCGGCGGGGCAAGGCCGGGCTGACCCGCCCCCGGGAGGTCACGCAGGCCACAGAGCGGTGTGTGCTTCCCCCGTGGACGTGGGCAGGCCGGGCCGGCTGGCAAGCCCACAAGCCTCTGGGTCGCCCATACCCTCCTTCCAACACTGTTTTGGCTCCAGGGCCACAGTCAGCAAGTCCTGTGATGC
This sequence comes from Catagonus wagneri, assembly GCA_004024745.2. NCBI lineage: Eukaryota > Metazoa > Chordata > Mammalia > Artiodactyla > Tayassuidae > Catagonus > Catagonus wagneri. The sequence goes on along the minus strand of PVHT021183699.1, from coordinate 410,335 downwards.
CCCGAGTCACAGGGACTGCGGGCCCTGCCCCAACCTCCAGAGCTCCATGAGTGTTGGTGGCCGCCGCCGACCCCCAGCCCACTCCCCTGCGGCCTCCTGCACGGGTCCCTGAGGGAGGACCTGGGAGCCTTACAGCGCCTCCACCTCCGCCTCCAGGAAGCCCTCCAGCCTCCCAGCCGGGAAAGCCCCTGTTCCCTAAGCAGATAAGCCTGGCTCTCGAGGCTGGAGGAGGGTGAGAAGCAGCCTCCCGCCCCGTCCCCCCCCACCTAGCCAGGGAACAGCGGGACACGGCCCCCGCCTTTGGTGCCACGGCCCCCGGCTGGGCCGTGCAGACCCGAGGTCCCCAAAGGGCCCAGGAGGGCAGGAGAGAAGGCGGGTGAGGCCGTGTGGCCTGAGGGCTCAGCCCCTCCAGCCGGGGCTCCAGGGGAGGGGCTGCCGCCGTGGTGGGCAGGGGCACCTGCTTTTCTGGTTTAGTTTGGTTTTGGCAGCAGAAGCTGTTCTTCAAAGCAAGATGATGGTGCTTTCAGTAAAACAGTAGCAAACCCCACGTCTTGCCCGTGATGGGGTCGGGGGCTGAAGGGCATTTGCTTTGGCTCATGCTGTCCCCGCCCTGCCTGCTGTCCCCGCCCTGCCTGCTGTCCCCCTCCGGTGGCTTCTGCGGCATCTTCGGGAGGCAGTCCCATCAGCTCCCTAGACGTCCTGCCACGCGAGTTACCAGGAAGCGCCAGCAGAACCTCCAGGTGCAGATTTGGGCACGCGGTGTCTGCGTGCATGTGTGTGTGACGTATGTGTAGTATGCTTAAGTACACGTGTGCTTGCACGCGTGTGTGTGCGATGTGTGTACGCGTGTGCCTGTTGTCAGAGTTGTGTCCTGTGAGCGTGTGGAGGTGACCTGCGCAGCTGGCCCCGCGAGCCGTTGCACCGCCCACGCTGCAGGTGACTGACCAGGTCCTGGCTCCTGCTCTGGGTGACCTGGGACACAGGACGTCCGGCCAGGACAGGCCCCAGGGCCCAGCGATTTGGCCCAGAGCTCAGGGCTGGGTGGGAAAGGGCGGGGCAGGGAGGGGCCAGGCCAGCCCCCGCCCTCGGGCGCTGGGGGCTTCCTGGGGCCGTTCTCCACGGCCACACCTGTCCTGGGACTCCCTGGCCCGTGGATGGGGCTTCGTGACCCCTGACTCCTGGACACTCTGTCTGCAGTGAGGTCCTGGCTGGCGGCTGAGAGCCTGGGCCCTGGAACGTGGCCCCATTCCCCGGCCCCATTCCCCGCCCTTTGCCGTCTGGGTTGGCTTCAGCCTCTCAAAGCCTCCCCCTGGCTTCTCAGAAGCACCTCTGTCCACCTTTGAGGGTTGCTTCTTTCGTTATCATTCTGGCCAGATGTCAATTTCTCCTTTAATTGTGCTCACTAATGAGACGTCGTCCTGAAAGCCGCCGAGACCAGCTGCCGGGGCCCAGTTGGTGGCGTTCGCTTCCTCGGGAGGGAGAAGGATGGAGGCAAGGGTCTCGCAGGGACTGGGGCAGCCCGAGGGAGGGGCCCGGCGCCGAGAGGGGGCAGCCGGGAGGAAGGCTGTGGTGGCAGGGGAGGGGGGCACCTCCCGTGTTGGGAACCGGATCCCGCGAGGCACTGAGGACCGGTGGGCACCCACGGGTTCCCGTGGGATCGTCCTAGCTTCGGGCAGAGACTTCGGGTTTCGTAACCCCAGACCAGCCTAGACCTGCCCCAGGGGGCCTCCTCCTGGTGACCTGGGGCTGCGGTGGCGGCGAGGACCGGCGGTGGGCGGAGAGGTGGAGCGCGGGTCTGCCCCGGTTGCCGCCCGTGTCCAGAGTCTTGCTGTCGCCGTCATGCCCCCAGTCACCCCAGTGGAGCCTCGGGACAGCCGGGACCCACGCTGACCCCTGGACCCAGGAGCCCCGGTGCCTGTGATCCGAAATGGCAGGTGTACCCGGCAAGGCCTTGCTCTCCGAGCCCCTCACTGCGTCTCCCTGGGCCGAGCGGCCTCCTGACCAGCACTCCCAGGCCAGCGCCCGGGGCCCAGCTGGCTCAAGGGCAGGGACCGTGGGGAGGGGGCTGCACAAACACACAGGGGCACACAGGCACACACACACGTTCACAGGTACACACACAGTCACACGACCGCCTCAAACACACAGATGCACAAACATGCCAGCGCATGTGTGCGCGTGTGGGGACTAGGGGCTAATTCTCACACACACGGACCGCCCCGCCGGCCCCGAGGCCCACTCTGATCCTCGAAGGGGGTCCTTCTGGCCTCCGCGTCTGTGGTGTCTTTCACGCCACCTCCTCCTCTGGGAAACGGTCACAGGCCAGAGAAGGCCAAGGAGACGGTGCTGGCGTATATGACGTCCTGGATGGGTCCTGGCCCTGACCCGGCCCCCCAGACCCCCCCAGTGGCCTGTGCCTTTGTTCGCTGTGTGTCCTGGGGACAGGGAGGTCAGGGGACAGGGGGCACAGGGGACGGGGAGGCCAAGGGACGGGGGACGGGGACAGCTCGAGTGAGTGGATCTGAGCTGGGAGGGCTGGGCCTGGGCGACAAGCTCGGCTGAGGCCTTGGGGCTGGCACATCCAACTCTCCAGCCCATCCAGCTGGCACCCAGAGCCTTCCTGGGACCCCACTGGAGGGCAGCCGCCACCCGGCCCCGGGAACCTCTGGGAGCCACCATCCTTGAGCAGGAATATGAAAATCGCATGCTTTCCATGATGAAAGTGGATTGATTTTCTTGCAGCTTCCAGGAGGCCTCTCATTGTTCACCGGCCTGTGCTTCCCACAGACGTCTGTTTAGAAACGTTTCCCAGTTTCTAGCAGTTTTCGCTGCCTTTTGATAGGAGGGGAACTGGAGGCTGGTTGAGTCAGACGTTGCAGAGGGGAGGGGATCGGCCCACGGGCTCCCACTGTCCGCACCACGTCTGCTGGCAAATGGGGCCAGTGGATGGACGGGGCCTGGGCGGAGGCTGCACCAGGGTCTCCCAGGGCCGAAGGGAACATCCGCCACTAAGTGGAGCCAGGAAGGCGCATGCACAGCGGGGCGCGTTGAAATGACAGCGTGGGAGTCATGCACAGACGCACACACGGCTGCGGCCACACGCGTGCACCTGCACACGTCCGCACATACACATGTCCACATCCATCCATCCACACGCGTCCACACCCACACACGTCCACACATACAGACACACGCACATGTATATACTTAACATCCATCCACACAGCATGTTCAGGAACATACATACGTACACATATAGCTAAATACGTTCATTCATAAAAATATTACTAGGGAGAAGAAACTTTACTGTAAAAAATTATTAGATTAAAAAAGGCTTCTTGGGAGTTCCCGTCGTGGCACAGTGGTTAATGAATCCGACTAGGAACCATGAGGTTGCAGGTTCGATCCCTGGCCTTGCTCAGTGGGTTAAGGATCCGGTGTTGCCATGAGCTGTGGTGTAGGTTGCAGATGCGGCTCGGATCCCGCGTTGCTGTGGCTGTGGCGTAAACCAGCAGCTGCAGCTCCGATTCGACCCCTAGTCTGGGAGCCTCCAAAGGCCGTGAGTGCGGCACTTAAAAGAAAAAAGAAAAAAAAACCTGATGCTGGAGAATTTGGTTACTATCCAGAAAAAGGAAGAAAATGGAGTCCCAGCTCCCCCTGCAGGAAAATCAGCTCCCCCGTGGCTGCCAGTGGGCGGGGGTGGGTGGGGGGCTGGCGGGGGCGGAAGGGGTGCAAGCTGGGTGTTAGTGGAGGAAACCGGAACGCAGGAGGCAGGACGGAGGGAAAATAAGGCCCTACTGCAGAGCACAGGGAGCCGTGTTCAGTGTCCAGTGGTGAACTATGAAGGAAAGGAATGCGAGAAAGAATAAATATGTATGTGTGTGTGTGTGTGTGTGTGTGTGTGTGCTTAAATCATTTTACACTAACGCAAACTTGTAAATCAACTGCATTTTTTTTTTTTAATGCCCACACCTGAGGCATATGGAAGTTCCCAGGCCAGGACCTGAATCCGAGCCTCAGCTGCAACCTAGGCTGGATCCTTTATTTTATTTGTCTTTTTAAGGCCACACCCGCAGCATATGGAGGTTCCCAGGCTGGGGGTCTAATCAGAGCTGTAGCTGGCGGCCTACACCACAGCCACAGGGACGCGGGATCCAAGCCGCATCTGCGACCTACACCACAGCTCATGGCAACACTGGATCCTTAACCTACTAAGTGAGACCAGGGATCGAACCTGTGTCCTCATGATGCTAGTCAGATTTGTTTCCACTGATGAGAACTCCTAGGCTGGATCTTTAACTGACTGATGGGCTGGGGATCAGACCCGCACCTCTGCAGCAACCTGACCTGCTGCAGTTGAATTCCTTTTTTTTTTTGGTGGGGGGCCACAGGTACAGCATATGGGGCTTCCCAGACTAAGGGTCGAATTGGAGCTGCAGCTGCGGGCCTACAGCACAGCCACCGCGGACCCCCCAGCACAGTTTAAAGCAGAGGAGAAAGCTTTCTGTGGGTCCTAGGAGCCAGCTGCTGGTGCTTTTGGAGGGAGGAAGTGTTGCTGCTAATACCTGCAATAATGAACCCCAGCAAACGACACAAATTACTTCTCCATTGGCAGCTGGACAATTGCCGTTCCCAGAGGAGTCTGCAGAAATGTCATTTGCCAAACTCGCATTAAACGTTCTCCCGAGACAGATTTAGAAGAACTCTGGGGGCGAGCGTCTAAACTGCGCGGACCTAACAGCGACAGCGCGTGCCGGCTGGAACTCCGTGTTTGTGACCTAACCGTCGTGTAAAAGAGCCTGAGGACGTGACTGCAAAGCTGGGCATTTTCACTGTTAGCGACTCTCGTAACGGGCTAGACTCTAGACCCAAACACCTCCTTTAGATTGTTCTCGTGGCCTGCTGTGCTAGGAAAACTGGCCCGTACTCGGAAAGTCTTTCTCCCGTCTTTCTTTTTCAGAACGGAAGTGTAGTGGTTCACCCCGTGGAGGGAGGTTTCCTTTCTCGGGGGTGAAGCTGCCTGTCCCGCCTGGAGACTGCCGCTGCCACAGTGGGCGGGCCGGGGAAACGCAGCCCTGCCCTGTCCGGTCACTTCTGTGGCTGGACCTTTAGTCCAAGGTCGCGGGGGTCTGACTGCAGAGCTCAGAGGTGGGAGAGCTTCCATTCAGGCCTCCTGGGACAGGCAGGGGACAGAGGTTTAGGGTCTCACCGAGAGGAAACGGATGCTACTTGGCCCTATCTTTTCCGTGTGCTCCGTCCAACAGCACCTGTGGGTGCGCAGCTGGGGACTGGGGACTGGACAGAGAACACTGGCTGAGGCTGCGCGGCAGGTCTGGGCGGGCTCCAGGAGACCCCACAGGGCATGTCCTGTGTCCCCGTGGGCGTGAGGAGCAGGTGCCCCTGGTGACTGTGCTTTCTGCTGTGCAGTCTGAGTTCCTGAAGCTTAACCAGCACTTTTATTTGTTTTTTATTATATTTTGCTTTTAGGTCTGCACCTGAGGCATAAGGAGGTTCCCAGGCTAGGGGGTCGAACTGGAGCTGCAGCTGCTGGCCTGCACCACAGCCACAGCTATGCCAGATCTGAGGAGCCGCGTCTGCAACCTGCACCACAGTTCATGGAAACGCCAGATCCTTAACCCACTGAGCAAGGCCAGGGATCGAACCCGCAACCTCATGGTTCCTAGTCGGATTCGTTAACCACTGAGCCATGACCGGAACTCCCAGAGGTTACTTTAAAGATGAACTTTACGGAGTTCCCATCGTGGTGCAGCAGTTAACGAACCGGACTGGGAACCGTGAGGTTGCGGGTTCGATCCCTGGCCTCCCTCGGCGGATTAAGATCTGGTGTTGCCATGAGCTGTGGTGTAGGTTGAAGACCTGGCTTGGATCCCGTGTGCTGTGGCTGTGGAGCAGGCTGGCAGCTGCAGCTCCGAGCTGACCCCTAGGCTGGGAACCTCATATGCCAGTGAACTTTGGTGAGCTCTTCTCGGAATGTTCTGAGCTCACCACCAGCCAGGATCTGACTTAAAGCCGTAGCTTTAGGATACGGTGGCTGTCACTCCTGCTTCTCTGTGGAGGGGGCGTTTTGCCCTGGACCCCCGTTTCCCCAGCCCCCACTCCTGGCCCAGGACACAGGATCATTTCCGTGCTAGCGTTTCTTTCCTTCCCAGTTTACTTAGAATCCAACTGCTCTGCTGGGGGTTGGAAAATCTCCTTGTGTTCTGTACCCCTCTCCAAGGTGCCATTCTCCTAAATCCAGAAGTTGGAAAAATTGAGCTTATGTCTTTTATATTATTTCCTAACTTTTTCTTGCTGACTACAGTTATTAAAGTTCCATTTTTAAAAAAAATTTCCATAGGAGACGACTCAGCTCACATTTTGAAAGAGACTAACGTGGGGGCCTGCCAGGACCTTGGTGCCCGCTCTGGAAGGGGGTGTTTATCATCTAGAAAAGTCAGGGTGTCATTTCGGCTGCCCACTTCATAAGCATCATCTTCTTAAAGTTTTATTTCAAAATAATTTCAGATTTGCATGGAGTTGCCAAGGCTGCCGAGTTCCCGTGCGTCTTCCCCCTGGCTTTTTCCGCTAACTTCTTACCAAACCAGGAACGCAGTACCAGCTCCCGGGACCGTGAACTAGTCCCTGGGCTCTACTGGGTCCAGCTGCTTTCCCGGGGCTGACTTCCGTCGGCTCCGGGGTCAGCCAGGACCATGGACAGCTTCCCAGCCTCCCCTTCTCTTGATCCCACACTTCGAAGGGTTCTGGCCCAGGGTTCGGTGGCGTCTCCCCCAGGTCTGGTTCCTCTGGTGTTTTCTCTCTTCTGGGCCGTGGATGAGCATCATGGGCAAGGAGCACCCTCCTGATTGATCAAATCCCAGCGGTCCCTTCCTTCCCAGCACGAGGGAGGTGTCCCCTCGTCCAGCTCTGCGATGGCTCCAGGCATGACATGCCCGCCTGCACCTGCCCGGGTCGCCCCCAGGCCCGCGGCTGACCCCCTCTCAGCGCGGTCCCCGCCGCCCTCCGTAGACACCGTGGAAGGACCAGGTCTGGCCTGAGCTGAGCGTCCTGGAGGAGCCGCCGGGGCGAGGCCCTGAAACCCGGCCCAGCGCTGGGGGCAGCTGACTGAGGGCTCTTCGTGGCTGTCCTGTCACAGCCCTCGGCCCCTGACTGGGGTGTGGGCCCTGCCCCTTCCTGGGGCCTCCTTGGGGGGTCTCAGAAAGAGCTGGGCCCCTCACCCCTCGTTTTTCAGTCTACTTTGTCCGATTTCATTAAAAACCCAAATCCCAAAGTATCTGGGGGTCAGACCACAATCCCCACTTGGAAGCATCAGATGCTCTCCAGCCCATGGCCCAGACGAGGTGACTGCTAATCACAAAGCAGCAGTTTGTCCGCAGCCCCCTTTCCGCCGTCAGCTGCTCGACAATGCCCAGAGCAGTTTCCCGGCAGGTCACCCAGCAGCGGGTGAGATGGGCTCCGGGACCCAGATTTCATCTCGCGGCTCATCCTCACCCCCTTGCATGTTCACTCTGCTTTGCAGACTTCACACCAGCTTCGCCTCTAATCTCCCCCGAAATGGCTTCAATTCATCACTGAAACCCCCCATGGGGAGGGCTGTGTCTTCACTGTTACGCTAGGAGCCCTCCCTCCTCCTCCAGGCATTCCCTGTGCAGTCACGGGCTGGTAGGATACAGGTCAGCTGCCCACACAGAAGAGGGCTCTGCCCTGTGCTGACGTTGCTGCAGAGCTGTCCTCGTAGGGACAGGTCCCCCAGGCTTTCTGCTTGGCCGACAGGGCAGCCTGGTGGGCAGGTGAGCCGCCTGGGGCCAGGTGGTCTGGGTCCTATGCCAGCCTCACCAGCTGCTGCTGTGCCATCTCGGGGAACTTGAGTGCCCTCTCTCTTCCATTTTCCCGTCATTAGCTGGGGCCGTCTGAGGACCGCCGTGCAGATGAACAAGCCCAGAAGTGAAAACCGCTCAGAATGGCCCCCTGGACGAGCAGCGTATTGTGTGAGCTATTTAGAAGGAACTGCTATTTTTTTCTTATTTTAAATGTCAGAACTGGGCATGGATGAAGGACATTTATCAGAGGGCCATTCTGACTGTCATATGATCCTGTGGGTGGGCAACAGCCAGAGTCTGGAGGTGTCCAGCATCCAGCCTGCCTGGGGGCAGCTCCCAGGCAGAGGCAGTGCTGGCAGGGGAGGGGCAGGAACAGGTTTGCTGTGCACTCTGGGCTGGGGGCTGTCCAGGAGGAGGACAGGTCTCCCAGTCCTGCTGGCTACCTGCTACATGTGGCTCTACCCTGTGTCGGCTGAGTCTCTTGCAGAGTCGCATCTGGGCCCTAAGTCCCAGGTCATCACCTCTGACCTCATCTGCAAGTGGACCCTGGGATGTGACCCCTGGAAGTTCCATGCTGGCCATGCCTCTGTAGCAGCCTGGAGTCATTCTAGCAGCCTGGAAACATCAAAGCTCGTGAGACAGAAACAGTGACTAAGTGAATACGACAGATTCTCCTCCTCCAAAGTTTTAAACATTTTTGCTTTAAAATTACATTTGAAATCACTGTCTGGGGAGGTTTTGTACCTGTAGATGTAACATACAAGAGGACTAAACTAGAAACAGGGTGGTAAAGGGACCTGAAGGGCAGGGAGGCAGAACATTGATCCTCAGTAACTGCGGAAGGTCAGAATGCAGATGGCAATTCCCAGTGATGGCCCAGAAAGTTATACAAGGAGACGAATCAAAAACAATCATTAAAAAAAGAAAAATCACACAAGGGGAAAAAAAACAATAAGAATTTCTGCTGTGGTGCATTAGGTTAAAATCCAACTGCAGTTACTCTGGGTGCTACAGAGACATGGGTTTGATCCCCCCTGGAGTGGTGGGTTAAAGGATCCAGTGTTGCTGCAGCTGCAGAGTAGGTCACATCTGCAGCTCCAGCTCAATCTCTGGCCCAGGAAATTCCATATGCCATGGGTACAGCCATAAAAAAAAAAAGGCAATAGATAAAAATCCCACAATGGATAAATTTAAATGAAATACTATTAGTCATAGAAGGAATCAAATAATGCTATTTTCAGAGACATGGATTGACCTAGAGATTGTCATGCTAAGTGAAGTAAGTCAGACAGAGAAAGACAAATATCACTTGATTTTTGTACGTGGAATCTAAAAAATATTGATAAAATGAACTTATAATAGAGGAATAGACTCACAGGCATAGAAACACACTTATGGTTATCAAAGGGGAAAGAGAACAGGGATTAGAAGACACACACCACTATCTATAAAACAGACTGAGAAACAAGGGCCTTCTGCGTAGTGCAGGAGACTGTATTCGGTGTCTTGTAATAACCTATGATGGAAAAGAATCTAAAAAAGAATGTGTATACATATAAGCAAATCGATTTGCTGTTCACCTGCAACACTGTCAATCAAGTACACTTCAATAAAAAATTGAAATACTAGGAAAAGTTTAAGTAATCAAAACAAGAGTAAGGAGAAACAGAAAAATGAATAGCAGGAAGCATATGAAACAATAGACCAAACTGTAAAAATTACACTAAACATAAATGGTCTAATTAAAGGACAAGTTAGAGTGAACAGGAAAACACTAACTCCGTGCTGTCTACAAGAAACTTGTTTCAAATGGAATGGCATTGAGAGGCTGAAAGGATGAGAGATAAAGTGGGATGTTATGTAAGGTGGACAGATTGCTTCACAGAAGACACATAATAACCCCAATGTGAATGTACCTGGGGGCAGAGGTTCAAGCATCAACCAGCACTGTCAGCCCCTGGGTCTGACCAGCACTCTTTTCCAGCACATGTGGGAAATTCGCCAGGATGGACCTTCCTCAGGTCATAAAACAAACTGAAAGTATCGGAAAGAATTTAACGGTACCGTGTGTTCACTGAGCATAATGAAATGAAACGAGGAATCAGATGCATAAAGATAGTGGGGGAGTCATCCAACACGTGGAAACTAAGCAACACAATTGAAATAATCAATGGACCACAGAGGATGTCTCAGAGGAAATAAAAGAAAAAGCTTCCAGCTTACAAAAAGGAAGATAAATGTACCAAAATTTGCAGGATCCGGCTTGAGTGTGTGCTTAAAGGGAAAATTACACTGTAAATTTTTATATTAGAACAGAGGAAAGATTTGAGGTCAATAATAGAGACCTCCAACTTAAAAACCTAGCAAAAAAAAAAAAAAAAAAAGGAACCAAACAAATCCAAAACCAGCAGAAGGAAAGAAATAACAAAGAGCAAAAACCAATCAGAAAGAAATGCATAAAATTAACAAAACTCCAAACTGTTTCTCTGAAAAAGCTGACAAAGCTTCAGTTAGACTGACAGAGGAAAAATAAAGAGATGACATGAATTACAGACGTGGTGGTGAAAGAGGTGCCATTCCCGACCCCGCAGACGTGGAAAGGACCACAAAGGCTGCGACTTAGAAGAACTGGACAAAATGTGGTTTTTACCAAAACGCCCCCAAAATGAAACAGGTGATAGTTCTGTGACTTGGAGTGGATTAGTCCTTAAAAATTCTCCTGAAAAAGAAATCTCCAGGCTGAGCAGCTTTCACGGGAAAACAATACAAAAGAAAGAAGACACCTTCCCCACGATTTCTTACAGAAAATAGAGCAGGAACTTCCTGACTCACCCAGTGTCGTCTCGATACCAAAACCAGATGAAAAGGAAAGCTACGACCAACGTCTCGTGGACTGAGAGGCAAAAATTCTCAACAAAGTACTAGTAAATTATGTCCAAATACAGTCTGTGTTTATATTTACAGCTTTGTCTGTAGCTGTGCCCGTGTCTGTGTCTACACGTCTTGCAGCCAACCTGAGCACAGAGGTTCAAGATTTGAATCGGTGTGTGTGATTCACCACACGCACAGTCTAAAGAAGAAACATCCTGTTTATTGATACAGAACAAGTGACACTGAAAGTGGTAGCAACTTTAGAATAGAAAGGAACACCTTCAACCGGGTGGAGGACATCTGCAAAAACCCTCCAGCTCACTGGTGAGACTGATGCTTTCTCTCTAAAGCCAGGATCTAGGCAAGAACGGCCACTGTCACTGCTCTTCTTGTGTGTGTGGCTGTGCCCACAGGATGTGGACGTTCCCAGGCCAGGACTGAACCTACACAACAGCAGCAACCTGAGCTGCAGCAGTGACAATGCCGGGTCCTTAACCTGCTAAGCCACAGGGGAGCCCCCACGGTCACTGCGGTTATTTGTCATCATACTGGAAGGCCTCAGTTAACCACCGAGCCAGGGCAGGAACTCCACAACTCAAATTTGTAATGGGTGGTTTTCAACAAAGGGAGCTGGATCAGCTGTACCATGACAGAAAAGGGGGCCCGGCCTGAGGCCGAGGGACTCAGATGTACACGTAAAATCAAATGTGGAACCAGGAACTCCGAGGAGAAAACTCAGGAGAAGAGCTTTATGACTTGCCGTTTGGCAAAGAGTTCTTAAACGTGGCATCAAAAGTACGGTACCTAGAAAACAACCTGCGAGTCAGGCCTCATCGAAATTAAAAACAGGAGTTCCTGTCATGGCTCGGTGGTTAATGAACCGGATTAGTATCCAGGAGGACGTGGGTTCGACCCCGGGCCTCGCTCAGTGGGTTAAGGATCCTGTGTTGCTGCGAGCTGTCGTGTAGGTCGCAGACGCAGCCCGGATCCCATGTTGCTGTGGCTGTGGCGTAGGCTGGCAGCTGTAGCTCCGATTAGACCCTGACCTGGGAACCTCCATATGCTGCAGGTGTGGCCCTAAAATGACAAAAGACAAAAAAAGAAAGAAAGAAAGAAAGAAAGAAAGAAAGAAAGCAAAGGGTTTTAAGAGCAATGCATGCTGATTAACTTGAAAATCTAGACTAAAAAACAGATTTCTAGAAAATAAGCAGTGTATAAATCTGGGCAAAAAAAAAGGAACCAAGACTCTGAAGTGTCACTGACCAATAGGTGATGAAATGATAAAAACATCTCTGCTCTCAGAAAAACTCCCCCCTTATCCAGCCCAGCACTGAGCAACAGGGCAAGAAAAAGAAATAAAGGACCCACATGTTGGAAATAAACAGTAAAACTGTTCCTTTTTTAAGAAAACATGATTGTCTACATAGAAAATTCCAAACAAACTGCAAAAACAAGATAAAACAATAGAACAAATAAGTGAGGGCAGGAAGACGGCGGGAAAACAGATCAACCTGCAAAAAAGCAGCAATATTTCTACATAATAAGGACAAATTTGTGGACGCTGGAATCTGACACATGATACCATTTACAACTGGTCCAAAGAGAATGAAATCCCTAAGCATCTCTGAACCTAACACGCTCAGGTTCAACGTGCTAAATATTACACGAGGCTCGTGATAGAAATTCAGAAAAAACTGAAATAAATGGGGAAACACACTGTGTTGTGGGCCGGAGACTCAGCCTCCAAAAGGTATGAATCACCACCCCTGGATCCGTAGATTTCGTGCAATTCTTCCCAAAAATCCCAGCCAGGTTTCTTTCTGTAGACACAGACACGCGGAACCTGAAACTTACACGGAAAGGCACGGGACCCAGACCAGCTGAAACTTTGAAAAAGGAGAAGACAGTGGGAAATATCCCTCTACCTGCTGCGAAGACTCCTTACAGCGCCACGGTCTTCAGGGAGGTGGTCACGGGTGGAGGCTCAGTAGCAGAAATGCATGGAGCAGACGGGAGGACCAGGGAACACCCCCGCCCCGCACGCCCGGCGGGCCCGGAAGGTGGTGCAGGTGGAGAAGCGCCGCCTCTCCAGCAGGTGGTGCTGCGGCAACTGGTCGTCCACGGACGGAAATAACAAGCCTGACGGAAAGCCCACTCCTTACACAAAGCTCACTCAAGGTGGATCACAGGTTTATACATAAAACGTAACCCATAAAACTTTTGGAAAAATACCTCGGAGGAAAATCACGTGACCTGGGGCTAGACGGAGCTCTGGGACTTAACACCCAGGCACGATCCGTGAAGGAGACATGGATAGACTGGCCTCGTCCAGACTGAAAACCGGTGCTTCACGGGGTGACCCTCTGAAGTGGCTGGAGGTCAGATGATTAAAACAACTGCAAGCCTCACCTCGGACCAGAAAAACTGCAAGAAGAACATATAACAAACCCTCAAAGGTCAGCGTTAAAAAAAAACAAACAATCCAGTTAGAAAATGGGTAAAAGACGGGAAGAGATATCTCACGAAGCGGGAACACGGATGGCAAACAAGCACATGAAAAGACGTCCGACACCCTTAGCCAACTGGAAAACACGAATTGAAACCACAATGAGCTCGCATGCACTTATCAGAACGGCTTAAAAAATAGTGATAACATCGAATGCTGGGGAGGATGCAGACGGAAATAGACCACGCGTACCCTGATCTGGGTGGGGACCCAAAACGGAACAGGACGCTGGGGTGGGCGGGGCAGTTTATTTGCAAAACTAAACATGCAACTACCATATGGGCCTACGACTGCACTTCTGGGCATTTAGCCTAGAGGAATGAAAACCTGCATTCACACAAAAATCCATACACCAACGTTCACAGCAATTTTATTTATAGTAAAGCTGGAAACAACTCAAAGGCCCTTCAACCAGCAAATGGCTACATTGTGGTTCCTGTGGCTTGTTGCTCAGCAGTGGATAGGAGTGAGGCAGCAACACAGGTGGACCTCAAGGGAAACATGTTACTTGAAAAATGTCAACCTCGAAAGACGACGTATTACTCAGCAATCTGCCTACACAGCATTCTTGAAATGACAGTCTTAGATGGAGGACAGGTGAGTCACTGCCCAGGTGTAGCCGGGGGAGGGAAGGGGTCGGTTCTGTATCCTGACTGTGTGGTGCGTACACAAACCTCCACATCCAACCACACTGCCCAGACCACACGCATACCAGTACACACAAACACGTGCGTGTAAAACTGGGCAAACATGAGTAAGTGGGGCACAGTCAGTGGTTCGTATCCGTGTTGATTTCCTGGCGCGATGTTGAACTGCAGTCAAGAAACTACACCACCCAGCAGCATGGGGGAACTGGGTGATGGGACTTCTATCTAGGATGTCTTACAACTGCAAGCTCATCTTGAAGTGTCTAACATAAAAAGTGAAACAAGAAAACCAGACCTCGATGGTGTGGCTGGTGAGAGCCACCAAATTTTCAAGCGATAAGCCGTGTCAGTCTCCTTTAGGTTGCTTAGAACATATAAAAAGAGCCATAGCCACCCTACTCCTCGTCTACGGGTCATGCGATCTGGAGTAAATTACAGGTTAATAAAAGCGCAGAAAATTATAGACCCATTTCACCCAGGAGCATAAACACAAAAAGCCTAAATAGAATATTAGCTCGCCAGATCCACCAGATAAAGCAATGCTGTCCATCCTTAGGGACCAGGGTTACCAGTAGTGCAAGGGTGGTTCAGCATCAGCTGAAGCAGCCTCGCAACTCACCCCGTGGACCAGAGACGAGCAATCAATACCTGCTTCAGCCTTTAACAGGGTTCCCGCTGAGTCACGACCCTTTGTTCACAGGCAGTGGATTTAATTGTTTCCCACATGAAGGTGTTGACAGTGAAAAGAGGGGCATTTCACCTTCCTTTTGGGAAAGGGTCTGGCCTTACGTATTTTCTTGGAAGCTCGGAGGTCCTAAACCACACCTACCGCTCAGAAGAGGCCCCGGTGCGTTTAAATTCTCTGTCCTCCTGGTCTCGTCAGCGGACCCGCAGAAAAGGCGTCCGGTTGTTCAGTCTGTTACTGCGATTCTCCCTCAGACACCTGCTCCGATCAGCAGACGGCAGCTGGGTCACACAGGCGGCCTCAGACCTCGCCAGGGGGCCCGCCTGCCGCTCGAGGTTCGGGGGAGGCGAAGGGGCTGATCCAGGCCGGGGAGGGGCGGTGGCCCAGGACAGCCTTCAGGTTCATCCACGGGGACACGAGGCCGGGCGCGCCCCTCTGCCTTTGCGGCGGCTCAATTCCAGTCCGGTCGGTGAGGATGGTGTGGATCTGAACGGTGAACATCACGGCGGCGAAGAGGAAGCCCTTCAGGGCCACCAGGAAGAGGAAGACGAGCGAGCCCCGCGGCTGCACGGTTGTGCGCAGGTTCCACTCGCCGAGTGCGTAAGCGCGCAGGGCGGGGACGCCGAGCAGCAGCAGCAGGTGCAGCGCGGCCAGCGCCGTGTAGAGTGTGAACAGCAAGAAGAACTTCCGGTTGTCCTCGCCCACGCAGTTGTTGACCCACGGGCAGTGGTGGTCCATCCCGCGGATGCAGCGCTCACACACGCTGCAGTGGTGCGCGCCTGGCGGCTGGATGGCGCCGCAGAGCGGGCAGTGAGGGCCGCCGGGCGTGGGGCCGGGCCGGGCCGGGGCACCTGCGGGCAGGGCACCAGGGTCGGTGAGCATGGTCCGCGCGTGAGATGCCAGGGCCAGGAAGGCCAGCAGGTAGAAGAGCGAGCCATGTACCAAGCTGTAGGCTGGGTGCCGCACCGGGAGCAGCCACGCGCACAGCAGCACCACCCCCTCGCTCATCACTAGCAGCCACGTGGCCGTGGCACACACAAGGCCCAGGGCGTCCAGCACGAACCACACGCGCGGCGCGTGGGCCGCGGGGTCCATCTCGGTGGTGCCAGCCTGGCGGGTCCGAGGGTTCTCCAGCCTCAGCCCTCCTTGTGCCCTTTGCCTGCGCCTGGCTCGACTGGACGCCCCTGCAGTGTTCTAGAATGTGCCCGCAGACAGGGCTTTGTGAACTCAGAAGGGGAGGCCCCCTCTTTGCCCAGGAGAGCCACTTCCCAGCCACAGCTTTTCTGTTTGGGGGAGACCAGGGGAGTGGGCCTCCAGAGAGGTAGTGGGCGAGCGTCCATATTGCACATAGCCATTTTAAGGACCTTGCAGAAAAATCTGGAGGCGGAAGAAACAGCAGTGCTTCCTGAGTGTGTGTGTGTGTGTTTGACTCAGTAACTCTCACAGCTCTGAGAGCACAAACTTTTACCCTGGTTTTTAGATGGGAACCAGAGGCACAGAGGATTTGAATAAATGGTCTCTGAGCGACAGGTCAGGACTCAAGCCATTTGATGGCCCAAGATAGCATTTCCTGTCCCTAGAGGAGCGTGGACGGGGCAGTGGCAGGTGTGTCCGCCCTCCGATCTGCGGAGGACGCCTGGGCCAAGGCGCTGACCGCCCCAGGAATAGAGTGGGTGAAGGACGGAGATCGGGTGAAATGCACCAGTTTTGGGAAAGGACATCTGAGCAGTGGATCCTCAGACAGCACTGGGGATCAGCACAGGGCCACACTCATTTCCCCAAACACACACAGCAGCAGAGCCCGGGTGGGTCTGACCGAGCTGAAATGAGGCCAGTACTGCTCATGAAGTTTGTATTAATGAGGGTATAGCACTCAGAATGAGGGAGGGGATACAACTTGTGTGTGCTGTGTGGTGAGCAGCCTGCCCGGGGGCGGGAGGCTGGCAGGGGAGTAGTTCCGGAGCAGGTAGGGGGTTGGGGCAGCCGGGAGAGGCGGGGAGAGGGAAGGGGGGCCGTCTCCGGTGCAGGAGTGGGTGGGCTTGTTGCAGGGCTGGAGCTCGGCCAAGGAGAGGGATGGTGAGAGGGAGGTCAGGGCCCCCTGGAGAGGGGTGTTTCTGATGACGGAGGTCATCCTAGTCTTGGGGGAAGTTCCAGTGTTTTCTGTGCCTACTGCAGACCTGTCTCCGGGTCAGATGCCTACATCCTCCGTGCAGAATGGCACCACTGGTCTCACCAACTTCAGGAACTCGGAGGTCACCGCCGCCCACCTATCTCCCCGCCCGCCACTGACACCATGCTGATCCGAGAGGCCCTGGACCCACGCCGTCGCCTGACGCCCAGGGGGTTGTCGGAGGGCCGCCGGGCAGAGACGGGGTCTGCGCGGCCCCCGGACCGCCCAGAGAGGCGCAGGGCTGCCAGGGAGGCCGGTTGCCTGGCCGGTTTCTTCATTTGCTCTGATTTTAGTAACTACTAAACTTTATTTTTTAGAGCAGTTTTAAGTTCACAGCCCAACAGAGCAGAAAGCCCAGAGATGTCGCATATCCTGCCCGCTCCAGGCAGGGGTCGTCCCAGTCCAGGGACCAGAAGCCTCTACCCCCCGGAGCCGTTGTCACCACCAGGGTCAGCAGCCGGTGCCACGGGCCACCCTTGGTGTTGGACATTCTGCAGTTCGGACAAATGTCTGATGACAGGGACCTACCACTGCAGGGTCCCGCACGGCAGCGTCACTGCCCTAAACACCCGGGTGCCCCAGCCACCCCGATGGCTCGCCGTCTCCACAGTCCGCGTCTGCAGAACGGCCTGGGTTGGAATCGTATAGGCTTTTCACCCGAGTTTCTTTCACGCGGTGAGAGGCCTGGCGTTTCCTCCATGTCTCTGAAGCCTTGATGTTTGCTGCTTTTTTTTTTTTTTTCATGGCCCCACCCGCAGCAAATGGAAGTTGCCACATGAGCCCACCCCTCCACGGGGACCCGAGCCTCTGCAGCCAGGCTCGTAACTCACCGTGCCACAGCGGGAGCACCACGTTTGCTGTTTTTTAACTAAAAACATAAAACTAGGTCTGAGCATCTTTGCAGGTGGGGGCTCACAGGAGAAGCCGGGGGGAGGGGGAACGAAGGCAACGCTGGGCAAGGTCAGATCTGTGCACGGGAGGGCGGTCCACGAGCATCTGTGGGGTGGGGCGTGGCCCATTTGTGGGCAGCAGGACCTGCGCTGAGAGTAGACAGTGCCAAGGAGCAGCAGGGTCCTGCGCAGACGGGGACGCAGGGTGTGTCTCGGTCACTGGCGTCTGTGGCCCCGGCGGGTACCGGGTCCTGTAGGCAGAACGAGAGCTGTAAGGTGTCGCAGGGAGTCTGCACGGAGCCAGACGTGGCCAAGCTGTTCCCGTCTGACCTGGCAGGAAGCAGCGCGGAGGTCACACCCGCCCGCTCCGTGATCCGTAATGTCAAGAGGTCTGGAGACGAACGCATGTTGGCGGGTGGGGTCCCAGCCACGCGGAGGAGGCCACCCCAACACCCCCAGGGCCTCAGCTCCCTCGGCTCCGGCCACAGCGGCCAGCTTCCCACCCCTGTGTCCCCTTGTAGTTTCGAGCAACCTTGAGTCCGGCCGCGATCACGGCTGGATCATGATTTATGGCAGGCCACCTGTCTGCGCTGGTGACTGTGCTGGTCTCTGAGCACTAGTCCTCCGTCTGCATTAGTCACTGTCCCCTTGCCCAGCGGGGCTGCAGGCTGCGGGCACATTAAATATGCAGCTTTCAGCTCTAAAGGAGACATTGCCGGTGAAGAATCCAGACCTTCAAGTCCAAGGCTGCTCTGGGTGCTCGGAGCTGCGGTGACTCTGGGAGGAGAGCCGGCCGCCGTTCCTAGGTCTGCGCACGGCCGCTTCTCCCCGTCCCCGCGGCCCAGGAAGCTGCAGCATCACCGCCAGGGTGCACGCCTCCTGCTGGCCGGGGTCCCCCTGCCGTCAGCAGTGCGCCCAGGCCTCAGGCCCTTCGTTAGGCGTCTGCTGAAAGCCAGCGTCAGAGCTTCCCAGCTCCAAGTGCTGGAGCCTCAGAAACATCCGTGTCCCCTGCTGCTCCGAGCAGGACTCGGGGCCTGCAGAGGGGCCCGCGGACGCTCATCCTGCCTACCCCATATAGCGGTACTTGTGTGCCTGCGGGGGACCCCGGGGATGCCCTCCGCCCAGTGGCGCTCCGTCCCGAGCCTCCCTTCTTCCGCTCGCGGCCTCTCTGGTCCCCCTCGCCCCCGCCTGGTGCCGGTCCCCCACTGACAAGCCCCCTGCCAGGGACCCTCTGTGGCTTGTTGTTTTTATATAGAAGGATTTGGAGTTTTGAGCCGCTGTCAGTGTCACTGCCGTGAAGTCCTTGTTTCTGACGGCCACGTCCATCCGCGTACTGAGCCTGTGCTGCGGTCTGGCTCAGCTATGCTGTAGGCCTGAGGGGCTCTGCCAGACCCCTGGCCGGCAGTGGGCTGTGGGCGCCAGTCTGTTGGAGCGAGCGGGGTCCCTGCAGAAGGACACGCGCGTCAGGGCTTTGGGCCTGGGGGCTGGGGGACTGGGTGCTCCCGCAGGCACAGTGCTTTCGTCCCTTTGGCCTCTCGGGGACTGAGCGTCATGCGCGGTAGCACGTGCCACCCTGGCTGGCAGGACGTCCCCGGGGCGCATTCGGGCAGGAGGGGCCCCGCGAAGCTGCGGAGGGACAGCGCCGAGCCCGGTCAGGAGCCCCCCGCTCTGGGCGCAGGCATCTCTCCAGGCTGCTTGCCCCCTCGGCCCCGTCAGGCTCAGCCTCTCAGCCTCCACGTCCCCCAAGAGGGGCCCTTCCATCCTCACCCTGGACAGGGTCCTGGCCCAGGTGAGGCTGGGTCTCCCAGGATGTTGTCCCCTGGCCGCTGTCCCTGGAGGCTGGCCTGTCACCAGGGTGCCGTGACAACAAGGCCACTGCAAACCCCAGTGGCTCAGTGGGGGTCGCGCCATTGAGTGATGGCCAGCCGGGTCTCTGAGCAGTTTCCAGAGCCTGTGGACATTCCCCGGAAAGCCGACTCCACAGGTCACACCCCTGAAGGCCGCGTCCTGGAGGTCCGTGCACCCCGTGTAGTGTCCTTGAGGACGAAGACAGGGACTGGCGCTCGGGCTGGCACCAGCTGCTGGGCTGCGATCTCAGGGGCGGGGCTTATCCCGCCCACGGTGGCCCCAAGGCCCCGCTCTGACAGAGGTCCCCTTGTCAGCGGTCGGCTGCCCGCAGCCCCAAGCTCATTCCTGTCTCTGGCTCCACGTGGCCTCCCACAGTGCAGAGCCTTCTCCCAGGTTCAGGCACATGGGCTGGCTGTGCACCATCAGCTGAGAGTCCTTCCCTGCTCGCTGCCCGCCAGGACCCTCCCAGGACCCCCTCGCCCCCTGCAGATCGCCATCCTGTGGGGACTTGCCAGGGGTCCCAGCCTCACTGTTGTGGTTTCCTTGTGGGCAGCAGATGCTGGGTGGGGCCTGGATACTGGTGTGGGGTCCCCCCCAGGCCCAGGAGGCTCTGAGGTAGGTCCTCCTGGCCCTGAGGCCCTAACCCGCTCCTGGCGCTGCCGTTGTGAGGCCCCACGAGTGGGCTTTGCTCGCGGACAGAGTCTCTGTTATTGCTGCATTTGGGAAAACCTGGGGCGTTCTTATGTTTTCCGAATTTGTTAGTGCCAATCATTTCATCTTTTCAATTGATTTTTTTTGTAGGTACATATCACCTGCAAATACTTATAACTATGCTTTCTGTTTACATCATTGCTTTGACTAAAACTGCTGACACAGTGCCTAATAATAACAGGGACAGCGGGTGTCACCAGCCCTGCGTTTAATAGGGATTTTCTCCCTTAGTGCATGAGGAACCTGAAAACTGAAAAATAATGTTTGTTATGAGAAGGGCGTGCTCTTTCATCTCTAGATTTAAAAAGTCTCCCGCTGGAGTTCCCATCGTGGCTCAGTGGTTAACGAATCCAACTAAGAACCATGAGGTTGCGGGTTTGATCCCTGGCCTTGCTCAGTGGGTTAAGGATCCAGTGTTGCCGTGAGCTGTGGTGTAGGTTGCAGATGCAGCTCGGATCCTGCGTTGCTGTGGCTGTGGCAAAGGCCAGTGGCTACAGCTCCAATTAGATCCCTAGCCTGGGAACCTCCATATGCTGTGAGTGCGGCCCTAGAAAAAGGAAAAAGACAAAAAAAAAAAAAAAGTCTCCTGTTTTTCCCATCAGAACATGTTGATTTTTACCAAATACCTTGCATGAACCCTGATAATGTCATCACACCTCTCGTCGACCCCCGCCCCCTGCCCCATCTATGTTAGTTCAAAACCACCCTCGGGTCAGCGTACAAGCTCTGTGCGCGGCCTCTGGGTCTTTCGACGCGACGCTGAATCCGGATGGGGAGCGTTTAGTCGCTTGTAAGTGAGGTTGGACTGCGGCTTATTTTTCTTCTCCCTTTGTCGGGTTTTTGGAATCTTCAGATGCCCCGTGTCTCCGACTGGGGCTTCCTGTTTTGCAGCTGGATATTCTCCAGCGCTCCCCGGCGAGGCTCTGGGCGCTCAGCCGCTTCCCCAGCTGTTTCCGCATCGCCCTGTCTGGCCCCTCGCCCCTTCAGGCTTTCTACGTCCCAAGCCCCGTTTTGACAATTGCACTTTCGGGGACAGTCCCTTTCCCGGGATCAACACGTTGGCATCGTGTCCTGTTGTGATTAAACATCTTTGCACCAGAGTGTGTTCTGATTTCTTTCCCACTGGTTTTCAGAGGTTTATCTACTTCCCCGTGTTTTTTTTTTTTTTTTCCTCAAAGAACTAGCTGTTTATCAAAAGCCTGGAGAAAGTTCTAATTTTCCACGGTCCCTCCCACCCCTGCTCCCCTTCCTCTGGTTCTCTGTTCCCCTCTGGCTCTGGGAGTTTGGATTCGAAGCCTCAGTGTCTGTCGTTTCCTCATTTAATCTGAGACCTGTTCCTCAGAATGGCCGGTGGCTGTGCTGTTTACATTTCCACTCACAGAACGCGTCCCGTTGTAATTTTCAGAAAACTTACTCTTTAGAATATTGATTTCCTTTTTAAACAGAGAATTATTCATGTGTGTTTTAAATTTCGTATCGTTGTCCTTTTTTCTTAAGCCATAATCATTTCTGTGATGCTTCCTGGTGTTAATTGTACGGTCTATAGGCAGTGAGGCTTGTAGCGTCTCTGTCGCAATTTATTGTGCTTTTTATTCTGCAATCTTATTCACGATCAACATTTGCAAATCCTTCATGAATTTTAGAAGAAAAGTGTGTGCTGTGTCTGGACACGATATTTATTAAATCAACCTTATTAATCATATTATTCATCTTTTCCTACAACTGCGCCTGTTTCTGTTCGTTTCAGTGTTTGAAGATTGAGTCGTAGGTTAGATTCTTTCACCGTAATTGCTTTTCTGTCAAACTGGAAAATATTTTTATTAGTCTTGGTCTCGTATAAAAATTTCAGCACCTTGTTATTACACTCATCCAAGTTCACTATAATAATTTCATCATTTGGCTTGTACTTTCTGTCCGTGCAAAACAAATTTTTTTTTTTTGTCTTTTTAGGGCTGCACCCCCGGCATATGGAGGCTCCCAGGTGAGGGGTTGAATCAGAACTACAGCTGCCGGCCTGCACCACAGCCACAGCCACGCAGGATCCGAGCCGTGTCTGCAGCCTACACCACAGCTCACGGCAACACCAGATCCTTAACCCGCTGAGTGAGGCCAGGGATTAAACCCTCATCCTCCTGGATACTAGTCGGGTTTGTTACTGCTGAGCCGCGACGGGAACTCCCAGAATCACGTTTTCTGTTCCATTCATTGCTTTTGCTTTTGCACTTGGTTATCAGTCAGAGTCCCCCCGGTTTCCTGGCCCCTCAGCAGCTTTGTCCCTCCCCGTGTCCTCCCTGTGTCAGCAGACTCAGTGTGGATCTTGCTTTGGGACCTGATGTGTTGCCTTGAGGTCATTTAATGGCACAAGCAACACTGAAGTCCTGAGGTTCTCATACTCAGTGAAGTGAGTCAGAAAGACAAACACACGAGACGTTACTTACACGTGGGGGAGGGGAGGGACCAGGCGGAGTTTGGGGTCGGCAGAAGCAAACCATGGCAATTCAGAATGGAAAAGCGACAGGGTCCTGCTGCACAGCACAGGGGACTCTAGACGGTCTCATGGGACAGACCGAGGTGAAGAGAATATAAGGAAGGGAGGTATGTCGGTGTACGGCTGGGTCGCTCTGCTGCGCGGCAGAGACCAGGACAACACTGTGCATCAATTAAACCTTAATAAAAACCCTTTAAACTCAGACGCAGTGAGTGGCCGTCCCGGGTCCTTGCTTTAGCAGAGCCCTGTCCCTGTCACTGCTGGGATTCTCTGAGATGTCGCCTTTTTCCCCGGGGCAGCGGCGGCTCCGCTGCGAGGCCGGCCTCCCTCGGCTGTGACTGCCCTGGCTGGTGAGGGAACAGGCTTTGCTGGTCCAGGGGCACCCCCTCCACCCGGCTCAGTGAGCACTGACCGGCGCCAGCTCAGGCCGCTCGGACCTGAGTGGAGCACCGGCGTGGGTTTGGGGGGTCGAGTCCCGGGGGGCAGCTCTGACCCGGCAGGACCCCACTCTGCCCACTTCCCGGACGCACTGTCCCCCGAGGCAGCAGTGGGTGTGCTCTCTGGCCAATGCCACGGCCCCCACCCGGCTTTTCTGGGGACAGCGTCCTGGCCGGAGCGGCCACAGCTCCGGGGCGCTGAGGGCGTCTGGCCCCGTCACCATCTCAGGCTCACAGAGCCCCCAGGAAGACGCTGTGACCCAGCCTCCCCGACGCCCTGTCCTGCTGGTGTTTGAGGGCCAGGGTGAGGGACCTCGAAAGGAAGACAGCCAATGCCCCTTCCGTCACAGCCCCCAGGGATAGGGCCACCTGAAGAGCTGGCCGGGTCCCCTCCCTTGGGTGGAGCCCAGGCCATGCCTTTGTGACGGGCCTGGGGAAGCACTGCCTGGGGGACACCATCCCTGCTCCTCAGCCATCGTGCGGCGTCCGCGTCCCCAGAGCAGCCCCAGCGGGCTCCGAGGGCCAGGAGCTGCCTTGGAGGTGACCCAGAGGACCAGGGGCGAGGGCCGGGTGTGGGCACCTGGGCGTTGCCGTGAGCTGTGGTGTAGGTCACAGACGCAGCTCTCAGATCCTGCGTGGCTGTGGCTGTGGTGTAGGTCAGCAGCCACAGCTCCGATTCGACCCCTGGCCTGGGAACTTTCATATGCCACGGGTGTAGCCCAAAATAGCAAAAAGAAAAAGATTTTTTTTTCTAAATACTTTCTAAGTGGCTGGATGTAGGGCCCACCCTAAGCCAAGGTGACCTCATGGCGAGACCCTTACCTACTTGCAGAGCCAAGACTCTGTCTCCAAATAAGGCTGCATTCCAAGGTTCTGGGAGCTATGAAATTGGGAGGACGCTTTCGGCCACACTGCACCCCAGCTGGCTAGACTCCTCTGTGTCTAGTGGCCGAAGCTCCGGAGGCCGTGGGGCCCTGAGCCCTCTTAGCTGCACTGGGCCTGCTTGCTGGGGAGTGGGTCCACCCTGTGTCCGCCTGGCATTGTCCAAGCCAGGAAGGCCCCCTGCTTCTGGGGTGCTAAGCTGGCGCTCAGGGAGGTGGCCAGTTCCGCGACTGTCCCCTGCAGGCCCCGGCCTTCCCTCTCCGCTTTGTCTCCGTGAGTGGCCCGTTGTAAGCGGAGGCCCGTCCCATCCCCGCGACCCCCCCAGCGCTGCACACTCCGCAGGTCTGCCTGCTCATCGTTGTCACCACGGCCACTGTTTCACACTTAATTGACCCCGAATTCCCCAAGGGACCGTCCTGCCTCCCAGGCTGGGGCCGGGCGGGCAGAGCGCCAGCCCCGTCCGTCCCCAGGGAAAGCGCCTTTGTGCTCCGTGTCGCCATCACCGTGGCCCCAGACGGTGGCCCCTCGAGGCCCCGTGACCTCAGTCTTCAATCCGGAAGGCACGTCACTGCGCCTGCCTGAGGCCGCTCGTCGGGGTGTCCGCAGACCTTGGGGGGGGTCTCGGGGAAGCCCTAGGACGCCTCACCAGGGTCTGAAGGAACCATTGCCGCCCGAAGGCAGGGGCAGGGCCCGGCTGCCCGGCAGGACCCCCACCCACCTACCTTCTTTCCCGGATGATTTTGAACTTGGCATTGGCCACAGAAGGCCTCTCACCCAGGCCGGGCACATGGCACCTGGGGCCACTGTGGCTTGAGTTAGTTACAGATGTGACGAGCCAGGACCACCGAGTCAGGGCTATGACCTGTCACTTGTCCGTGTGGCCTGTGTGACATGGGCCTGGGAGGCCTGGGTGGATCTGCCTGGGCAGCCTCCCCGGACGGAGGGAAGCCACGGCCACGGGGCCCGTTCTGGGGGAGGCCCTGCTCCCAGATAACTCTGCAGTGAACACACGCAGACATATGTGTGCAGTCACACAGCACATGCAGACCCGCACATTCGCTTTGAACTAGCTGATCTATCAGCCGTTTCCTTTGATGGTCAGGTTTTGTTGTTGTAATTTTTTGTCTTGGCCACGCCCGTGGCATGTGGAAGTTCCCTGGCTGGGGCTCGAACCCCAGCCACAGCAGTGACAATGACAACGCTGGATCTTCTACCACTGGGCCCCAGGGAAGGGATTTTAAGGCCCCGAGAGGCCTCCATCTGGCCCACAGGTCACGAAGACATTTTCCATCTTGTCTCTTAAGAGCTACCGAGTTTTGCCTCTCGTTTTTGGGTCTGGTCCACGAGACCTGATTTCGGGGGCTGGCAGGGGTTGGCACACCATGGCCCCAGGGTCAAGTCTGGCCCACAGCCTGTTTTGTCGGTGAAGTTTTACTGCGGCACAGCCACACCCAGACGCTCCCGTGTTGTTTACACACTGGCCCAGCCAAGTATCAAGGCAGAGGCCGACCACGGGGCCTGAAATATTTGCCCTCTGGCCCTTTAAGGGAGCCCCTGGCTGACCCCTGGGCTGGGAGGTGGGCTCCACTTTCACAGTTTCACGTGGACGTCTGTGTCCCAGCATCACTTACGAAGAAGAGTTTGCTCCTCGGCTGCTCTAAGCCTCCACCCCCTTCACTGGTCGGCGTCCACGTCATTTGTCCCTGGTCGCCTGGCCTAAGTGGGAGCCATTCCCACACTGCGCCCATCGCTGTGGCCTTGTACCTGGCTGAGCAGCCGCCCACCATGGTCCTCCAGGACCGCTGTGGCTGTCCCCGACCCTTGCTCTTCTGTGTAAACCTGACCCTGCTCGTCAATTTCCACCGAAATCAGCCTGGCAGGTTGTTTGGGGGACAGGCGACATGCTCGCTTGCTCGT
Organism: Catagonus wagneri; assembly: GCA_004024745.2. Classification (NCBI taxonomy): domain Eukaryota; kingdom Metazoa; phylum Chordata; class Mammalia; order Artiodactyla; family Tayassuidae; genus Catagonus; species Catagonus wagneri. Next base: position 384,445 of record PVHT021183699.1, on the reverse strand, counting down.
TGGGCTGAGCTGTCCACTTCACCAGCGCCTGCCTCCACCGTGTCCTCCTCTGCGGTGCTCGGTGAAGCTCCGTAAACGTCCCTGGGGACGTCCTGGTCCTTCCTCTGATCGACTCGCCCTAGAGCTCGGCTCTTTCCCATATTCTCGCAAGTGGGATCCTCTAAAGTTTTCATTTTCCAGCTGTTTATGTAGAAATCATTGATTTTGCCGTATTGATCGTGTCCTGCAGCCTTGCTGAACTCTGTTAGTTCCTACGGTTTACCTACAGATAATTTCTCTTGTCATCTGAGAATAGGTACAGTGTCTTATTTTTAAATCCTCAGGCCCTTTTGGTTTGTTTGCGTCTGGGTGACGAGTGGGCCCTCAGCCCGTTCTGACTCGGTGGAAACAGGCACGTTTGGCTCCCCCTCCTCTCAAAGGGACGCTTCCCGCGTCTCCCAGGAGAGTGATGTCCTCCGGAGTTTGTCTTTTTTATTTCACTTTTTACTTATACTGTCTATCGGAGTAAGTGATATTCTATTCTTCTGCTTTCTTAGGGCCGCACCCGTGGCATATGGAGGTTCCCAGGCTAGGGGTCGGAGCTGTAGCTGCCGGCCTGCGCCGCAGCCACAGCAATGCAGGATCTGAGCCACGTCTGCAACCTACACCACAGCTCACGGCAACACTGGATCCTTAACCCACTGAGCAAGGCCAGGGATCGAACCCACAACCTCATGGTTCCTAGTCGGATTTGTTTCTGCTGTGCCACAGTGGGAACTCCGATAACTGTGATTTTTATGTCTAAGTTTATGGGTGGGATTGGCCTAAAACTGCTTTTAAAGACTCTTAAGTAGGTTTTCAGCATGAGGGTTGTGCTGACCTATCGAGAAGCAAGTGCTCTTCTTCTGCCCCCTGGAGGAGTTTGTGCAAATGCTGGAACAAAGTCCTCGAGTCTTTGAAGGAGCTGCCGTGAAGCCTGTTGGCCTGGGGTTTGCTTTTGGGGGAAGATTCTGTTTTTATTAGAGACTGAATCTCACTACCTATTACAGGACTTCTCAAGTTTTCTATTTCTTCTTGAATAAGTTTTTGAATGTTATGTATTTTCTTCTGAGACTCTGTCCATTTCATCCAAAATTTCAGTTTATTGGCATTAAGTTTCTCCCAGAAATCTCTTTGATGCTGTAGAACTGCCTTATATTGGCTATTGGTGCCGTCTTGATTTTACCCTGAATTTTTCCATTTTGTTTGTGACGCTGAAGGTACATATTGTCTGTTTCCTTTCTGTTACACAACTGTTCTCTACTTTATCCATTTTTGATATTATCTCTGTTTTTTTTTCCCCTCCAAATTTGTATGTTTATTTCATCATTGTCTTTCCAGCTCCTGGAAGCACTGATTTGGAGACTACTTTTCTCATTTTTGCCTTTTTTTTCTTTTTGTCTTTTTTCTAGGACCGCACCTGTGGCATATGGAGGTTCCCAGGCTAGGGGTCAAATCGGAGTTACAGCTGCCGGCATACACCACAGCCACAGCAACCCAGGATCCGAGCCACGTCTGCAACCTACACCACAGCTCACGGCAACGCCAGATCTTTAACCCACTGAGTGAGGCCAGGGATCGAACCCGCAACCTCATGGATCTTAGTTGGATTCGTTAACCACTGAGCCACGACAGGAGCTCCTTAATTTTTGCCTTTGAAGCCAGAACATTTTCTTCCAAATGTCGCTGTGATTATACAGTCCAGCTAATAAGCTTCCCAGGATACCTTCAGTGGGAATTGCACCCCCAGACTCAGCCAGGCTTATACCCAAGGCTGGAGGCGAGGTCTGGTTATGCCCAGGCACTTGCCCACACGCCCGGGGGGGGGCGGCCCCTCTCTCCCCGCGATGATTGCTGCCCTGGGGAAGGCCGGGTTGGCAGGCGGGACATGGGGAGCCCCAGATGGGCAGAACTCCGACTTGGTCAGGAGTCCTGGGTTCCTGACCCTGCTGTGAGCTGGGGGCCACGCCAGGCAGCGGGGCAGCTTGGGCAGCAGCTGGCCACCCTGCACCCTGGTGCCCACCAGCCACTGCTTTCCACCCACTGCTCAGCTCTTTCTCGGGGGGCTCAAGTCTTTCTGTGGGGCTACTCGTGGGGACCCTTCTGCTCTGGGGCTTCTCCCGAGGCTCTGGACCGGGATCCCTGACTGCTGACAATGCAGGAACTCGCTGGCTCCTTGGTTTGGCCCCGGCTCGCTCAGTCTGGGCTGGCCCCGAGCAGCAGGCATGCTGCCGCCGAGGTCAGCAGGAGGGGAGGGCTCGCGGGTTGAGGAGGGGCTCCTGGGGTCCCGGTGCAGGTGGGGCGTCATGGGTCCCGGCCCTCTGCTGCTGCTGGGCTGTCATAATCCGGGTCGGGGGCTGGGGTCACGTGCTCACGCATTTCACGGTCTCCTAGAGGAAAGAACGCTTCCCATCAGGAAACAACTCAAGCATCTCAGAGACGGAGCTTAATGGGACCTGATTTTGCTGCGTTTTGGATCTCTTTCTTCCCTCTCAATCACTAATTTTAACAGGATATCCACACGGACAGAGAGGCAGGCTGCTCAGATTTCCTGGCGGCAGAGGAGGATGTCAGAGAGAGCTGCGTGCCCGGTGCCCGCCGTTCTTGCTGGATCACTGCTTCCTCTTCGCGGGCGCTAACAGCCCAGCGCTGACAGTCAAGTTCAATGCATCACGGTTTAATCAGACGTGGCAGCGGCTAGGTGCCAGGCCCGGGAACAGCTTGCAACTTCGATGGATCCGATCCATCCAAAACATCTTCATGCTGTGGGGGGCGGAGGGCATGGGGGCTGAGGCCGCTTCAGGTGGCAAAGCCAGATTCCAGGAGCCCGCATGGGCTCTGCAGCTGCTTCTGCTCGGGACAGACCATTTGGAACGACCAGCAAACTCTGGAAACCATGAGCCAAGCCCTCTCGTGTGAGGGGCGGACTCCAGGGGGTGAGACCTTGATCGCCTCCACATTCTCAGAAATCTGCCCAGGTTGTGTGGGGTCTTTATACGGGAGGGTCTGGCCCAGGGCACCACAGGGGAGATGGGGGAGGGGACCCGCCTTCACCCTAACCTCTGAGAGTCCGTGACAGCTCTCAGACTGGGCGAGTCCTGGGGCTGACCGGGCAGGAGCTGGCCCCTCCACGCTGGTGGCAGCCTGCACCTGTGCCCACCACGCTTCCCAGTCTGTGCGCAGTTCTCTTGGCCCCAGTGAAGGCCCCTCAGTTTCTTGCATTTTGTTTGATTTTACTGAAGTGACATTCAGTACCACAACCATTTTAAATAGAGCAGTTCGGGGCACTTGTACGATGCCTGCACTCGCGGGGCCCTCGCCACCTGTCCTGGTTCTGAAACCTTCCCTCGCTGCCACAGGCAACTCCTGCCCACCTGGGCCACCCCGCCCTGCCCTCCCCAGCCCGGGCCGGAGCCCGCCTGCTCTCGGCCTCGGGGCCCTGCCTGTTCTGACATTTCCCACACGTGGATTCAGACAATATCTGTCCTTTGGTGACGGGCTCAGGTCAGTCCTCCAGCTTCACGGCGCTGCAGCAGCGTCTACACCTCCCTCCTCGCGAAGGCTGGCGGTCCCCATGCTGAGGATGGCCACCTGCTCGCCCCCCGCCAGCCGAGGGCGCTGGGCTGCTCCCCCTTTGGCTGCTGGGAACGTCTGTGTGTGAATGTATGAGTCTGTTTCCAGTCTCATGGGTGCCACCCAGGAGTGGCATTGCCAGGCCGCCTGGCCCTATTGTATTTTTTTTTGTCTTTTTAGGGCTGCACCTGCATCATGTAGAGGTTCCCAGGCTAGGGGTCTAACAGGAGCTGTAGCCGCCGGCCTTCGCCACAGCCACAGCAACACGGGATCCGAGCTGCGTCTGCAACCTACACCACAGCTCACGGCAATGCCGGATCCTTAACCCACTGAGCAAGGCCAGGGATCGAACCTGCGTCCTCATGCATTTCAGATTCATTTCCCCTGAGCCATGATGGGAACTCCTCATCGGGCATTTGTGTGACTTTTGGAAGAATGGCCAGACCAGTTTCTAATCTTTGATTTCCCATTTCCCTGTGCTCTATCTCTCCTCCTATAGCCTCAAAAAACGGGAAGAGCTGGAGTTCCCGTCGTGGCTCAGCGGAAACGGATCTGACTAGGAGCCGTGAGGACGCAGGTTTGATCCCTGGCCTCGCTCAGGGGGTTAAGGAGCCGGTGTTGCTGTGGCTGTGGTGCAGGCTGGCAGCTATAGTCTGATTTGATCCCTAGCCTAGGAAACTCCATATGGCACTAAAAAGACCAAAAAAAAAAAAAAAAAGGGGGGGGGAATGGAAGAACTCTTCAGGAAAAAAAGGAAGTCAGAACTTACACGTGAATTAAATGAGATACACAGAGAATCTATGCTATACCAGATGCTTAATTTTCTCCATATAAGTCCTTCTGCATATGGTATTAATTTAATAGAAATCAAGTTTGTCTCTGTGGCTTGTCTCTGTCCTAAGAAAGATTTCTTGTTTAGAATCTCCTGAAGGTTTTAGTCGGATCATTCCCTTTTGTTTTCCTAACAAATTACGAAACACCAGTGGATTTTAATAACAAAACAGCGGCAGACCACATGAATGTTTAATTTTTAATTTTAATTGATGGGCGATAAATGAAATTAATAGTGAAATGTTCACAGTGTTTGCAGCATGGTCGTCCATCTCGGCTGTGGGCACAGAGAAAACAGTGTTCTCTCTTCCCTGGGCCCGCTGTCCCCCGCTCCCGCTCCCAGTGTCCCTTCTGCTCTATTGTGGCTCCAGCCCCCCGCATCCCCCCCCCCCAGGCCCCTTGCCGGCTCTCCGTCTGCCCTGGAAGGTGACAGGCGGGGGGCACAGCCCCTCTTTCCTCACCCTCCTCCCCAGCAGCTCCTAGGACAGTGCTGGGCACACAGTAGTTGCTTTGTCAGTGTTGGGCGATGGATGGATGGAGCGTGAGGTGCCCCCCCACCCCGAGTGACCATTTTGGGTCACGAGATGCTGCACGCCCTGGAACCAAACACGGGAACTCCCGGCGGTGCCCGGGTCACGCTGTCCGAGGGCCACCCCTCAGTTGAGAGAGGGTCCGGGGGTGAAGGCGGCAGGTGACAGCGGGCGTGGCCGGCCTCAGATCTGCCCTGAGCCCAGAAGTGGGTTCTGCTGGTTGGGGGGAGGGCCTTGCCGCTGTCATGGGGTCTCGTCCCGCACAACCCAATCCAGGCCCCCAGCCAGGCTAGGAAAGGCCCCTACCATGGGGTCCAAGACTGAGCCGCCCGTAACTTCCGCCTGCTCTGGGGGAGCCCCTGTGTCCTTACGCAGCTTTCGGATCGTTTTATCCTGTGTTTACGGCACCCGCTCTGGGAAGCGTCAGCTGCCCCACGGCCCCTCTGCCGTTATTTCCAGGGGTTTCGATCAAGTGCTGTGTTCGATTTGGGTGAGGCCAGCCCCTTCCCTTTTCAAAGCATTCTTAACTATTTTAATTTTTTTTTTTCAGATTTAAACCCACTGCTTTAGACTGAAGATGCTAAGGTCCACCTTGCTTTCCCCAGAGGTTTCCTCATCCAGCCAGCTCACGGCTTTCCCTCTGGACGCTGTGACACGCTCCCGGCCTCTCAGGACTGGACGTCCCGGGGGAGCCAGCTCCGCTGCAAAGCCACCCAGCGGGAGTCGGCTGCTTGCTTTGGGCTTTGTTTAATTTGCCCTGAGCCAAGAGCCGAGTCCGCTTCTCATCACACTATCTGAGACAGCTCCAGACATCCTCGTTTCAGGATCAATTCTACGTGGGAGTGGCACCCACTTAACACCCAGAGCCCCACGCTTTTAGCTGAATAAAGGTCATACCATCAGCCGTCTGGGCGGCCGCCCGCTCATCGCTCTGGATGAGAGGCCACGTGGGAAAGGTTAATGGATGCAAAGCGCTGGACCTGCCTCGACAAGCAGGTAACGATGCCTCGGAGCAGACATTTCCATTTTTATTCAGTTCACTGGATGGATATTTGCGATTTTCACTTCTAACCACTCCATTTGGGGTGTTTGCAGGGGGCCGAGGCTACCCTTTGCCAGAAATCTCCTCTCTGATTATCTGCAGGAAAACTGGGCCCGAGCAAAGCAGAGACCAGAAATGAATGGATCACGGCCCCCCCTTTCTGAGGGCTCCCCATCTCCGGAGAGGGGAGGGGCAGTCAGCAGCCCGCCCCCCGCCCCCCGCCCCAGGCAGCTCTCCCCAGGGGTGGGAGCCAACCTAAACCCTCCTGGTTAGTTAAGTGTCCCGAGGGAGTAGCCAGTGATCCAGAACCCCCGCTGATGGGGTGGGTGTTTCTGGGGGTGGGGGCACCCCCCACAGGGCGGGCTCTGTGCCCAGAGTGTGGGGAGGCTGGCCTCCCGCTGGTGGGCACCTGGCGTCTCTGCAGGCCCGGGGACACGGGGAAGCCTGTCTGCCCCCCCGCACCGCACCAGGGGCGGTACCCCGTGGATGCCTGGTGGTCGGAGGGACTGTCACTCTACCTGGGCGTGCCGAGGGTCTTGGGCATTGAGCCTTTTCAGATGAAGCTTGCCGGGGACTTCCGAGACCCTCCGTGTGCAGTCGGGAGCTTCCTCTGCTGTCCCGGGTTCCTGGCCTGGAAAAGGCCTTCAGCTGGGGAGGGGCCGTTCATAGCCTGGGGGTCCCCGGTTCCCCTGGGCCCAGCAGTAGGGCAGGCAGGCTTCCGGGATGCCAGCCTGAACCAGCAGGGCGGCTGGGGGGCTGGTTCCCGAACAGCCTCTCCTCGGGGGCCGAGTGCTGCCCTTGACAATGACCGTGATAATGACAGCAGCGGCCGTGGTCGGGGCAGCAGGCGTGTGGAGAAGCCTTGGACGCCCCGGGGGTGCGTTCTGGCCTCTTCTCCTGTTACTGGGGATAAAACGAAATCAGCTCTGTTTCTCTGGTTTTTCTCTTCCTCCTTTCGAGAGGAGAAAACCTAGATTAATGACAAGTTTTTGTGGACGCCGAGGAAATAGCCAACAGATGTTAGCAGCGTGTGGAGACAAGGAGTCCTCGGGTGAGAAATACTTGTTTTCTTGTTACCACGGGCCTTACCTAGGCTGTACAGACACCCTAAGGGAACGCGCGTCCCACTGCTGGTGTGTCTGGACCTTCTTCGGGGACCTGGCGTGGCTGTGCCCTCGGAGCAGATGCTGACCGACCTCCCCATGCCCAGGCCGGCTTCAGCCACTCCGCCCTCAGTGGGCTTTGCCACGCAGGCCTGGGCTCAGAGGCCCGTGCCTGCAGCCCTGCCCGGTGTCCCCGTCCCAGGGTCCCCACCCCGGTGTCCAGGGCCGCGCGTGGCTGCGATGCGCTTGCACGTGGCCGCGTGTCCGTCAGGCGGGCCACGAGTCCCCCGCGCCCCCTCCAGGTTGTGACTATGGGTGAAGAATGCTTTTCTGTCCCGTATCATTTCTCTGCCCGGCCGCACCTTCCGTTGTCTTCTTCATGGTGGCTTTTCTCACTCGATTTCCCAGGAGCACAGGGACAGCCATGCGCATACAACGTCAAGATTCACCGCCTCTCGCCAGCTTCAAGCCCCGAATTCATCCTCTCAGACCGCTGAACCGGGTCTTACGCCCCGAGATGCGAACAGCCGGGTGACAGAGGCACAGGCTCCCGACTCAGGCCTCCCTGGGGAGGCGCCACCCGCCCCTCGTCAGCTGGGAGGGCGTGTGTCTAATGCAGACATGTCCGGGGAAATGGAGATTTTTTTTTTTCTCCTTATATCAACTGAATTGATGAATTAAAGCATTAAAAATATTATACAATTTTTAAAGGCTACGCTCCGTTTACAGCGATGACAAATCCTGGCCGTATTCCCCACACTGTAGCACAAATCCTCGCGCCTCTCTCCCCCCCAGTGTTTGGACCCCCTGCTCCCCTGCCCTTCTCTTCCCAACCCCCAACTGGTAACCACTCGTTTGTTCTCTGTATCTGTGACGTTCACTAGTTTGTTGTACTTTTAGATTCCACAGGTAAGTGATATCCTATCGTGTGTGTCTTGCTCTGTCTGACTTAGTTCGCTTAGTATGAACATCTCTACGTCCATCCATGTTGCTGCAAATGCCACTATTTTGTTCTTTTTTATGGCTGAGTAGTATTCCACCGTGTCTATATACCTCATCTTCTTAATCCATTCATCTGTCGATGGACATTTAGGTTGTCTCCACGTCTTGTCTATTGTGAGCTGTGATGCTGTGAACATAGGGGTGCATGTACGTTTTTGTAATTTTGTTTCTTTCAGATACATACCCAGAAGGGCAATTGCTGGGTCATGAGGCGACTTTAGTTTGAGAAATCTCCAAACGGTATTCCACAGGGGCCGCACCAGCTTAAGTTCACACCAGCAGTGTGGGAGGGCCCCTTTTTTCCACATCCTTGCAAATATTCGCTAGTTGTAGACTTTTTTTTTTGTCTTTTTAGGGCCACACCTGTGGCATATGGAGGTTCCCAGGCTAGGGCTCAAATCAAAGCTGTAACTGCTGGCCTACACCACAGCCACAGCAACATAGGATCCGAGCCGTGTCTGAGACCTACACCACAGCTCACGGCAGCACCAGATCCTTAACCCACTGAACAATGCCAGGGATTGAACCCTCATCCTCATGGATGCTAGTCAGATTCATTTCTGCCGAGCCATAATGGGAACTCTTTTTTTATTTTTATTTTTTTTGCTTTTCAAAGCTGCTCTTGCAGCACATGGAAGTTCCCAGGCTAGGAGCTGAACCAGAGTTACAGCTGCTGGCCTTCACCACGGCCACAGCAATGAGGGATCCGAGCCATGACTGCGACCTACACCACAGCTCACGGCAATGCAGGATCCTTAACCCACTGAGTGAGGCCAGGGATCGAACCCCAGTCCTCATGGACACTAGTCGGGTTCGTTTCCACTGAGCCACGACAGGAGCTCCAGATATTTGTCGACTTTTTGACGATGGCCATTCTGACAAGTGGGAGGAGACATCTTGCTGTGACTTTCATTTTTGTTTTGAGTGGGAGTTGCAAGGTTTATTTCAGGTGGAGCCCAGGTCCCTTCTCTCTCTGGGAAGGTCCAGAGGCAGCTCGGAATCCTGCTCCCACTGAAGCAGCTCCCAAGCTCGGGGGCAGGAAACAGGTTTTTCCTGATGCTGCTCAGTGGAGCCTCCGGTCCGAGGGCTCTGCGAGGCCCCGACCCCGCGCGGGCACCTGCCTCCTGGACCGTGTCTCTCCTGGCCCATCACACCCTCCCGGCCTTGTCTCATCACAGGCTCTGAGTGCGCAGCTTTCTCTGTCAATAAGGCCTCCTTTCGAGGACTATGAGGAAGCAGAGGGTTAGACAAATAACAGAAGAGGGAGAAATGGGGAAAGCGTGAAAAATGCTCAACTGTATGGCTATTCAAGGAAGCAGAAATTTTTAAAAAATGGTGTTATTTGGTACCAGATTGTCAATCGTGTTAAAAACTGGGACTAAAGGATATTTTCCTTTTGGGGTTGGGGGAGCAGGCCCGGGGCAACAGAGGGGTTGTTAGAGAAAGAACAAGAGCCGAGAGCACAGGTGAGCTCAGAATGTTACATTTCAGCTGTGACATTATTATTACCGCATTGAAGTCAGATGTGCATGGACAAGAACCGGAAACATTTTAAGTCAAAACCCCAGAAAACATCAAGAGTATAATCCCTCAACGCTGAAGTCATATCCCTATGTGTGCACGCATGCGCAGGTGTGTGGAGGAGTACACAGCTGTGTGGACGTGTGCACAGGTGTGTGTGTGCACAGGTGTGTGGATGTGTGCACAGGCGTGTGGATGTGTGCACAGGTGTATGCGTGCATGCACAGGTGTGTGTGTGTGTGCAGGTGTGTGCACAGGTGTGTGGACGTGTGCACAGGCGTGTGGATGTGTGCACAGGTGTATGCGTGCATGCACAGGTGTGTGTGTGTGCACAGGTGCGTGGATGTGTGCACAGGTGTAGGTGTGTGTGCACAGGTGCGTGGATGTGTGCACAGGTGTAGGTGTGTGTGCACAGGTGCGTGGATGTGTGCACAGGTGTAGGTGTGTGTGCACAGGTGTGTGGAGGAGTGCACAGGCGTGTGGATGTGTGCACAGGTTGTGGACGTGTGCACAGATGTGGGTGTGTGTGCACAGGTGTGTGCACAGGTGTGTGGAGGAGTGCACAGGTGTGTGGATGTGTGCACAGGT
>PVHT021183699.1:316462-365733 GCA_004024745.2 Catagonus wagneri | reverse complement strand
GTTGGGGGCATCTGGGAGCAGGGACACTGGGCTGGAGGAGCTTCTTTCCGGTGTGGGCCCCTTGGGAAGCTGGGAGCCGTGGGTCCTCCGCCAGGGCCCCGGCTCCCTGCAGTGGCCCAAAAGTCCAGGGACCAGCAGGTGCGGGAGCCGCCTGCGGCCTCCGTCCAGCGTCCAAGGTGCCGAGTCCCCAGTGTTCCTGGGGTGGGGGGTAGCGGCAGGCACGGGTGGGGCCAGGTCAGGACCTGGAGGCTGAGCCAGGAGCTGTCTCGGGGGCCTGGTGATCAGAGGGGGAGTTTCACGAGGAGGACGGGTGGCTTGCCTTGGCTGCCTGTGTTGAGACCTTGACCGGGTCACTGCAAGCTGCCCGCCGGAGGCCCAAGTGGAGAGGCCGCTTTGCGCTCTGGGAATGGCTCCAGGGACATGGCGCCCGGGGCTGGGAGGGGGAGCACGGTAGGGGCGGTGCAGGCCCGGGCAGAGGAGGGGTCCCAGCAGGACTCCAGGCCCCCGGGACCTCTGTCTGTCTGTCTCTACCTCCCTGTCCGTCTCTTTCCCAGCTGAGTGGAGCCGGATCTGTCCCAGCCCCCGCCCCCACAGCAGGTCACACTTGCAAGGACAGGCGAGCGGTGACTTGCCCTGCTCTGGCCACTGGCAGGTAGATGGGCCAACCTAGGGGAGCGGCCTGGGTCTTGTCGGGCAGAGGCCTCTGTGTCGTCTCAGTTGGGGCCCCAGCCAGAGGCTCCCCAGGGGTCTGGGGCTTGTGTCTCCAGGACATCTGCCTGTCCAGCCCCCCAGCCCTCATTCCCGTCCCCAGATTGCTTAGCTCCTCCCTTCCTTCTCCTGGGTCACGTGTACAAGTCAGGCCACAGCACGAGTGATGATTTCAGAGACCAGGACGACGGCTGTGGCGGGGCGGGTGGTCTCTGACCAGGATGCGCAGAGCACGACTTCTGCAACGTCCCCCCACGGCCTGAGACCCCCGGTCCCCCTTTCACCCCTTGGAACGTGGAGCTCTCACCGTCTTAGCATCCATCAAATCCGAGCTGAGAGGCAATGACTTATTTATGAAGGAAATTAGAGGCGGTGTATTAATAAATTATGTGAATCCATTTTTCTAAAAATGTGATGGAAGTATTAGTTGACACATCAGAAACGCTGTGATTTTTATATTGTGATTGCTTGTCCTTTTAGAGCAGAATGCATTTCAAGTGGCTCAAAAATTGTCTAATTACCTGCTCTGTTTGCATAAAGAGGTTGCCCTGAAAATGGAGGGGCTTCTCCTCCAGACTTGACGGGAGCCGTGGACAAGTCCCTGAGGAGGCGCCTGTCAAGGAGGCCATTTCTGCTACATAAGGAACCAGCCTCGCGAGCCATGAGGACGAAACGGGTTCAGTGGGAGCGTCTACACCGGGTGCAGGGGAACGGACTGGGACCTGCTTCCAGGATGTTGTTGGTCTTTGGGGGAAAACCCCAGACACTCCCACCCCCTGGAAAAGGGTCCGAGAGGCCTCTGCCGGCTTCTTAGGGGGTTTCTGGGCACTGAGCCCGGCCCGGCAGGGCTGAGAGGTGGTCTTTTGGGGACTTAGGATTCCTTTCCCGCGCCCTCACCCTTCAAGTCCACACCCCAGCCGGTGCCCACGTGCCTGGCATCTGTTCCCTCTGCCTTAGCGTCACCCAAGGCTTTGGGGGCCAGGGTTCCAGCCCCCTGAAGTCGGGTGTGGGGAGTCCCAGCTCACAGCAGCCCCCGAACTGCCGAGAAGTACCTCCCGACTTCTTGTCAAAGCGGGTCTGCTCGTAAAGCGGAACCGGGCTCTGCTGCAGGAAGAGTTCCGGGGCCTCGTGGGTTTCCCTCCCTCCAGCCCCTCTCCGGCTCTAACAGGCTCTCTGGAGCCCCACCCTGTGCGGCTGGCCCTCTAGCTCTGTCACGGGGGCGCGAACCTGCTTTCAGGGCGTGGCTCGTGTTGCAGCAAAGAGGAGATGCCTTGGGTGCTCAGTGAGAGCCGTCAGGATCCCTGAGTCTGGTCTGTCCTTGAGTCCCAGCCCCTGGATGTCCTTCCAGCCAGCCCCGTCCAAGCGCACACACGGGACTGTCACATACACAGGGGTCACGCGCCTCCCCCGGCAACAAGGGGGCCTCAGGTACTAACCCCAGCTCACAGCAAGGCTGCCAGAGCCCGGGCTGTGTCCTCCTCTAAGTAAGGGACCCCCTGTGTCCTCCTCCAGGTGAAGGGCCCCCTGGGTGGAGCCGGGGTATGGGGAGGGCGCCCGTCGCTGCACCTGCTGGGCGGGGAGGGGCTCTGATCCAGCTGTTGAACACAGCTTACATGTCCCGGTTCTGTTTCAAACCTTGGTGTTGGCACCAAAATGGACTTGGGGGGAGGGGGCAGGAAGGATGGTCCCCCACACCATCCTGGCCCTTTGGGATTGCGACGGAAATACCCTGAAGGAGGCAGCTTCCCAACAAAGCACCTAATCCGCAGGCTGGCAGCTGGGGTCCCGAGGAGGCGGCACCCTCCCCGGAGAGGCGGCCTCTCGTTTGTCCTCCCAGCTCGGGGCGGGCGGGGTGCACTCCGGCATCTCCCATGCAGCAAGGCCAGCGCCCCCGCCCTCACGACTGACCACCCAGATGCCCCACTTCCCATCACCCCAGGGGATGCTGGGGACAGACCCTCGGACCCGGCACAGCTGCCTCCCTTTCCCGCTTTGCCCCCGGCTGAGCTGTCGGAGCCCAGAGAGCAGGTGGTCACGCGGCGAGGTGCCCAACCTCAGACCAGCGCCACCTCTGTCGGAGGGGAGGGGCCACGAGCCCCGGGTGGGGTGCACTTCCACTTTCGAAGGTTCTGTGGAGAGCGGGCGTGTGGCTGGGGCGTGAGCGGGCCTGGGGGAGGGCGGTGTCTTCAACGAACACACCTCAGCTCTGGGCTAAGCCTTGTTTTAAACCTGCTTTTCTTACAACTAAAAGAACGCTTGTTACTGAGGGTTTGGAAACGTTGAAATACACAAGGAAAGAAACTTAAAATAAATCATCCAGACTCGGTTGTCTAGAGACAGCTCCTGTTCATTGTTTTTGATGTGTTTCCTGCCCGAGTTACAGTTCTTAAGATCGTTATGTAGACACAGGGGTCACGTCCGTGCCCGCTTCTGCCCTTGAAACAGAGTCCGGATTCCTAATTAAAAGCTTTTTTTCATTTTCATAAGTAACAAATTTGAACCAGATCTGCCTGCATGGACTGGGTACTGGCCTGTATTCTTCTCGTTGGGTGTTGAATTATGGTGCCGCGAGCGTGGACGGAGTCCTCCGTCCTCTGCAGCCTCTTCTGGTCCCGACACACAGGGAGCCTGCCCGGTACCGACGGCGGGCAAGGGAGAGGGTGGTGCCCCGGCCCCCAGGAAGAGGCGGTCCGGGGTGCCAGCTGGAAGCCGGCGGGAGCGTCCCCAGTGAGGGCCCGGCCGCCCCTGCCAGCCCTTGGCTCCCTGATGGGTGCCACCGCGCTGGATGGCGCATTCCTCACTCCCTGCCGAGACTCACAGAACCCAGGCCTCCCGGGGAGCTGGCCTCAGGCCCGGGGCGGGCATCTGTGCTCCGTCCGCCAGCCCACGCCGCCCCGGACCTCAGGCCTCTTGGACCCAGGCCGCCTGGCAAGGCACCTTCCACTTCCTGGGGCTAAGTGACCACCGGGGGGTCAGACTTGCTAACCTAAAAAGGACAAGGCAGGAGCCGTAGGTCCGGACACTCCCCGAAGGGGCATCTGCCCCAGAGGCCGGCTGGCTCGGACCGCGGGAGCTCTTGGCGCCAATGCTCGCCTACCCGTGACCACGGGAGCCACAGCTGCGGCCCCGCCAGGCACAGGGGCCGGGTTCCGGGTGAAACCCTGCCTGAAGTCACCAGAACAGCCAGGGCCCATAAATGCTCCAAGCCCTGGTTTGGGGACAGGTGAGCACCTGGCCCTCGCCCCCCATGGAGGCTGTGTCCACGGAGGTGACGTGCCTGGACAGGGTCCCCGTCACAGCCCTGCAAGGACCCCGCCCTGCTGGTGAGCTGAGGGCTGCCGGGTGGGAGTGGGCAGCTCATTGCGGCACATGGAGGTTCCCAGGCCAAGGTCAAATCGGAGCTGCAGCCGCTGGCCTGCACCACAGTCACAGACACATGGGATCCAAGCCACATCTGCGACTTACACCACAGCCCACAGCAACGCCGGATCCTTAACCCACTGTTTGAAACTGGGGATTGAACGTATGTGCTCACGGAGACGATGCCGCATCCTTAACCGGCTACAGCAGGAATTCCAACCCCAGACACTATTATTTTCATCGAAGGAGCAGATAAAGAACCAGATAGTGGATATTTTTGCCTTTGTGGGCCCCATGCCTGTTCTAAACTCTGAAAGTAATTGAATGGTGTGGCTGAGCTCCAATACAACCACGTCCCAAAGAGCAGCTGCTGGGTCTGGCCCGGGTGTGGGGCATCACCCTGCTCCAAACCTGCGCTCCAACCTGCGCGGCCAGGCTGTGCTGTGTAACGAGCAGTTCCGTCCCCGCTCGGCAGGTGTCCAGGCAGCCCCCGCCTGGGCAGGGTCCCGGGGGAGGGGAGCCCAAGGAGCTGCTGGGCGCCTGCTTCTGGTGTCCCAGAGTCCTGAGGGGAGATGGCTCATGGTCCAGCTCCACTGGCCGGACATGTGGGTGGCGGTGGGTGAGGCCTCCAGGGAACGGCCTGGGAGGCAGACGGGAGTGGCGCTGACAGTTCCTGGTTGAGTCCTGACCAGCCCAACGCGGGGCGCCTACCAGGGACCGACTGTCACCAGGCAGGGGGTAGGAGTGGGCCGGTGCTTCCTGGGGCCGCAGGACGTGTCCACGCAGACCCTCGCCCCGTGGTGACCGTCTCTGCGGAAGCCTCCTGGTCAAGGGAGTCTTGCAGGGCGGCCAGCGCACCAGGACCAGCCGGACCGGCCAGCGGCTTGAGCAGCACTCAGGACACGCTGACGCGCCAGCTGCATCTGTTAGCTCCGCATCTTGAAGATGCGGTGGCGTCCCCACGTGGTTTATGAGATGCATTTAATTGTGTTGTGGACGTTTGAATGACCTGTTTATTTACATCCTGTTTCACTCGTGTCTCCGAATCTAACCCTTGGGAACAGAGGCCCTTGTCAGCGGCTACATGCCACCAACATAAACATCACAGGATAAAGCGGACCGGGCGGGACAAGGCCGGCCTCACTGCGGGCAGCAGGGAGCCTGGCCAGGCCGTGCCGGGCAGTGGTTCTGCTGGTTCCACCTGTTCTCAGTGTGGTTTCTCCTGACACCCGCTGCTCACAGCCCCCCGGCCCCGGCTCATCTTTCAAGGCGACCATGAGGAATCGGCCATCGCGGATGGGGAGACCGTGGTGAGATGGGTGTCCCCTGGGGGCGGGTCTGAGCGGACCCCCGCCGGGAAGCGTGCCTGGAGGGGAAGGCGAGGGGACATGCGATCGCAGACCGCGCAGCTCCCGGTGGCAAGTGCACCCTGACGGCCAGTGCTGGCGACCCGCACCCGCCCCGCCACTGCCCCGAGCCGGGCGGGACTCGGCCTGTTTCAGAGCAGCTCAGAACTGAACACAAGCGTGTGCATCAAGCCTGCCCTCCTCCCCACTGAAGTTTGTCACCAGCCGTCCACTTGTTTGGTTCTCACTTCATGTTCCCAGTGAAGCAGTAACAGCATAAGGTTTAAGCAAAAAAAAAAAAAAAAAAAAAACAAGAAAAAAAAAGGAAAAAGTGTGTGGAAGGAAACAGGCTCAGGGAACGTGGTTACCGTCTCTGCGTCTCGGGGCCGGCTGACCACCTGCTTCCGGAGCAACGGGCGGGCTCAGCGGGCGCGGGGGCTGCAGGGGCGGCTCCTCCGAGGCGGGACGGCCGCGTGAAGTCGGCTGCGCACAGCAGCGCCTGGAGGGCGTCTGGGACCCTCCAGCCACAGCGCCTGTCCCCCTCCACCCCTTTCCCCAACACTGCAGTTTCCCGCCTGGGCCCACGGCCGGAGGGACCGGCTTTTTATCTCATCCTCCCTGGAAAACCTGGTGTTTCCTTTCTCCTGGTTTCTTGCTGGAACTCTGAGCCCTTGTCACCAGTGTCTCATCCGCTTCCTGTTGGGATTTTGATGTTAAGCTGCCTTTCCCCCATCAGTAAAGAGCTCTTTCGCTCTATCTATTTCCTTAATGGCATTGATTTTCCTTCCTTGTTTAAGATGGGTATATAAGTATTCTCTTCAGTTTGGGTCGGGGCTGTTGTTTGTTGCTCTCAGGTTTTAACCCACATAGGACGTGCTTTGGTGCAAAGTGTGAGCTTTGCCGGGGCTCTCGGGCACAGGGAGGGCCCCGCTGTTCCCTCTCTCCTCAGAGCTGCCCGGTCACCACCTCCTGTTCTTTCTCCCGGTGGCTCAGGCACTGACCTCGCTCTGGGGCCGCTCTCACCCTGGGCCCGTGTCCCCAGCTCTGTGTCCTCCCCTGTGAGCCCGGGGGAGGCCTTCTAAGTGGCTTTGGTCCAGACCAGCAGCCTCCTGTCACCTCCTGTACATCACAGAGCTGTTTCTCTCCCCGGTGGGACAGGCCTCTGTCCCCAGATTCTCTTTCTCATCTGGCCGCCAGGGGCTTCTGCCTCGGCTGCGCTCTGTCCCCAAAGCCAATGGACCCAGCCCAGGCGGGGAGCAGGCACTCCTCCTGCTTCGGTTCTGAGGGCGGAACCGGCCAGAAGTTTCAGGTGGGCACCCGGCCCTTCCCAGGAGAGCCCGCAGGTCCTGTCCACGGTGACAGGGACTGAAATTGGACTGGAAGGTGCTTTGTGCCACTAATTTCCTGCAAGCAAGTTTCTCTACCGTTTTAAGGGTTTCTCTCCGGTGCTCGTTCAAGATGCCAGCATGGCTGCGGCTAAGAGGGTTTCTCCCCTGAAGACAAGCTGCTCAGACACATCAGCGTCTGGGCACCAGGCCTTCAAGGCCTCTTAGAAACTTCAAGTGTGTTTACATTTCACGAATTTCGACAAGGCTGCCCTGTCCCCACTGAGGCCCGTTCTCTTGACACCTGCTGGCAGAAGCACTTCTTGGAAGAGACGCTTCTCCCCAGCAGGTGGCCCTGGACGTCCCGCCTGCCTCCGGGAACCAGTACCTCTGCCGCGGCCAGGCAGCCAGGCTCCTGAGACCCGCTCTCGCTGACACGGATGTTTAATGGGGATGCCCAGCTGCAAGACTCCGCACGGCGGTGACTGGACAGACAGGACCTGCGGATTTACTGTGAGGAACGTGCTCCCGGGGGGTGGGGGCTGAGGGGGCCCAGGATTGGCCGCCGGCCAGCAGGGGACCCTGGGGCACGGTGGTGCCGTCCAGCCCACGTCTGATGGTGACCCAGCATGGGGACAGGCAGGCAGAGGGCAGAACCTGCCTTCCGTTCTGCTCAGGCTGCGGGGGGCTGGATGAGCTGTCCCCCGGGGGGTCTGCTTTGCTCCGTCACCGACTCCAATGCTGATCTCCAGAAACACCCGCAACAACCGAACCCAGAACAGCCTCCCACCCAACGCTCTGTGCGCCTCGCGGCCAGTCGGGCTGACACACACATGACAGTCAAAGCCCCTCACAGTGGGGGGGGAGGGGTTTGTACAGCCCTTCTCGCAATGACGCTGTTGGTCTCCACTTCCAAGGTGATAGCTGCACCTCGCCTTCCGGGACCTTGGACCCAGAGACCCACCCGCGCTGACCAGCAGGCGGGGCGCGGAAGCAGGTCCTGAGTTGGGGAGGCTCTGCGGCTCCCCAGGCCCCGCCCTCCCCTGCCCGACGGAGCGAAGGGGACACAGCTGTCCTGAGCCTGGGGCCAAGAGGGGCGAGCTCTGCAAAGACAGAGCGATGGAGCAGAGGGAGCCAGCGGGCCCTTCACACGGAAGGACACGGCTGGCCCCTGCCCCAGACGCAGGCAGAGGAGCCCGGGACCCGGATGCGGCCACTTAGCACGTAGGGTCACTGCAGAACCACGGGTTAGGACGGGTCGGGCTGCACATGACCGGTGTCCTTCCAGAACGGGACATATGGACACAGACGTGCAGGGGCCGCCATGTGAAGAGGAGGCAGAGGTGGGTAACGCCGCGAGAAGCCAGGGTACACCAGGGGCTGCGGAGAGCCTCAGACGCGGCCAGCCAACGCTGTGACCCAGAGCCCAGCCCCCGGGACCGGGGAGGAAGTGTTCACATGGGGACACGGGAACACGGAGACCCCAGCAGGCCTGTCCTTCCTGAGTCTCTTTGGATCAGCACCAGGGGCTCTGGGCGTGCTGGCTGCTCCCGGAGCCCAGGTCCTTCCCCGTCACGCGAGTGGGGAGACCCCTCCCCAGGCAGCTAAGCCATAGCCCCCCAACAGCTAATCCGGGACGTGGTCCCCAACCCCCGTCTTCACAGGCTCACACCCGCCCTGCTTCCCATCCTTTTTTTTTTCCTGCACAACAGGTGCGTCATTTGGCAAATTCCTTTACGCGCCCTCGCTCCTCTGTGTGGAAGCACCGGCCACTTAGCTGTGACAGCGACGATTCTCACCCCGCGCTCTGGGCGGCCCGTGGGTCCGTGTCACCGAGCGTTGGCCTGCGAGGCCACCCCGGCGGCCGTCACATGGCTCCCGGAGACGGATCTTGGCACTTGCCAGCCGTTCTGCTTCCTGGGTGCTGGGGTGCTGAGAGGCGGGTGGGGAGCAGACGCCGGGCTCCGGGGGCCGTGTCCCACCCCCCACCCCAAGCCCTGCTTCCAAAGGTGGCTGCAGGCCCCTAGGAACTAATTTATTTGAATGCGGTCGTGTAATAAAGTATTTAAAAGGCTTTAGCATTCTTCGCATTTTATTTTTTCTTTCTTGGAAGTTATGATAAATAACTTGGATTTCGTGAAAAATGTATTTTAAATGTCTTTACCCACCAAAAAAGCAATTCCCTAGCATGTTAATTAGACTGGAGAGACAAAGTCTGAGGCACAAAAGCGTATTTGTGATGGGCCTTATTAATCATCGGCCGTTTCCAAGAAAATAACCGCTTTGGCCGAATGGTAACATTTCACTGGTGTGACTGTGTCTCCCCGTTTGCTCTCATCCCTCGAGCTTCTCATTGGGCTCGATTAATTACTCTTCTTAGAAGGACTGGCTGTTTTTCCCTTTTGGGGGACATTTTTGCTACCTTCTCTCCCGGGAAGCTCTGAGGGCTCGATGCCCCGTCAGCAGGAGGACCCCCGATGTCACTTGTCACTTCTCGGTCCAGAGGAAGCCCGGTGGCCGTCTCTCTTGGCAAAGGGCCGGGGCCCGAATGTGCCGCTTTTTGGGGGGGGTCACCCAGCTGCCGAGAGCTCGGGGTCTTGGGCCTACTGGGGCCTCTCTGGGGAAAGGGGGGGCAGCAGCTTCCAGGCTTGCTGGGAACGTTCCCGTCCTCACCCCGGGCCGGAGCACCGCCTGTTGCCGCGGCCTCACACCCTCCCCTCCTGCCCCGGGCGTCCTCGCCCACTGCCCATCACCCTGGGGTCAAGGTGCAAACGTGGGCGCCTCCAGGACCCCTCCCCTCTGCCCTGCTCCGCGTCCACCCAGAGGAAGGCCCTCCGGTCATCTCGCGGGACCTGGGGCGCCGGGGCCACCCTGCCGGCCTCTCCGTCTCCCCAGGGGTTCTCTCCCACCCCGAAGGGACAGCAGGGGCGCAGTGTGGCGTCGCAGGCCGTGCGTCAGCCCCGGCGAGTTAGCAGCCTGGGAGCCTCGTCTGAAATCGGCTCCTGGGAGCCTCCGGGCAGCTCTGCTCTGTGACAGAGACAATGGAAATCTCCGCATTGCAAATTGAGGACACTCCCAGGACGTCCAGGCTCTGAACGCAGGTGTGGACAGAACCGAGCAACTGGCTGGGCACAGAGGCTGGGCGGGCGAGGGGGGCGGGGGGCGGGACAGTGACTCCTGCACCCCTCCCCAGCCACTCTGGCTGCTCCCAGCCCCCTCTCCCACCCCACCTACGCCTCCCCCGTGTGGTGCTGGGGGAACAAGCCACAGGCTCCATCTGGATAGGCTTTCAGGGTCAGAGGCTGACCCCGACCTCAGGCCATTACCTGCCTAGGGCCCGCCAACCCGGAGGTCCTGCCCACACCATCCGGGCTGCCCGCCCGAGGCCTGGCCCGCCGCCCCGTCTGCGGTGTTCCCACCGGCTGGGTCCAAACTGCTAAGTGGGGAGATAGGTCCCCACCCAACCAGTCCCCCAGCTGGTGCCGCCTCCCCTAGACACGGACACACGCAGCTATGCCAACACGGAAGGCGGCGGCTCCCACTGACATGGAAATGCCGCCCCCGTGAGAATGTGCCAGTCACTGAACAGACACAAAGCACTAACACGGTTCGCCCTGCACTTGGGAGTGAAAACCACCTCGTCGGGGAAGCCCACTGCCTGCCCCGCACACGGTCCCCGGGGCTGGGCCAGACGCCGCCTCCCCCGCGCTGAGCACAGGGCAGGGTCCCCTTGCTGGTTGCCCCGAGGCCATCCGGGACGAAGGAGGAAAGCCTCTCGCTGAGCTCTCCCGGGGACACACAGTGACCCCAGGGCAGCAGGGCCGGGGGTGTTCTCAGGACAGGGGGGCCCTGCAGGGGCTCCGGGCAGGTGTTTATCCCACAGATCATGTCTGAGCAGCAGCTCTGAAGGCCCAGACGGGGCAGGACAAGGGGCTGAGGGCTCGGGCTCAGGCTGCCTTCACTGGGCCTTGGTGAGGAGCCCGCGCCTTTAGGACGACTCTGCTAACAGAGGTGCTTGGCGTTTTTTTCATCCTGTTTTTTGCCTTCTGCGAACGTTACCCATTTGTTCTCTGTCTTTCATCTCAGTCTTCTAGAGCCACTAGACCTTTTTTGTTATTTGTAAATTAAACAGTCCTGATATTTTCCTGTTTGTTACATATTCAATTAAAACCCCACTTGAGTTCCAAAGGCCACTGTGAGCCGTGCTTAGAGTGTTTCCTCTGCTCTAAGCAGGTCCAGGGCTTTGCTAACACAAGATGCAGCAGAGCACGCCGGAAAATGCCCCCAGCAAACCAGGCAGAGCCAGGACAGGTCTTTCTGGGGGACGTGGGACGGGCATCCGGCTGCGTGGCCCCCGTGCGGGCAGTGTAGACGGTGGGGGGGCCGGAAGCCGAGGTCCGCCACATCTGAGTGCAGGCGTCACTGCAACGGGCGTCCTCCTTTGCCGGGATGTGCCCCCTGACGTGTGCCGGGCGGGCAGGGCGCAGTCTGGGAACATCCTGGGATCTGCAGCAGCGGGTGGTGACGACGCCGTCTCCGGGCCGATGGCTGAGCTGTGGGCATGCGTCCTGCCAGCTGCACGTAGGCAGGGTCCCATGAGTGCCCACCTGTGCCCCCGTACCGGGGAGGCCAACCGCCGCCTTCTCTGGAAGAGGTCTTCCCGGGAGAGAAGTGTCCCCGGCCAGAAGCACAGCCCTCACCGGCCGCCTTGCCCCGGGGCCGTGGGACAGCCTACGAGGGTCACGCCAACACGTGTGGGGGCCACACGTGGGACAAAGCGCTGGCGTCCAGAGTAGACGCGTGACCACAACTCGACACTAAGAAAACAAGCAACTCACTTAAAAGGGGGCAAAAGAGCTGAACAGAAGCTTCACCAAAGAAGACTCCTAGACGGCAAACAGGTCCCCGGAAGGATGCTGGCCGGGGAGGCGGGTCCCAGCCGCAGTGCCTTCCTGCCTCCACGTCCGGCACGCTGAGATGCTGAAAACTGCGAATGCCGTCGCTGGGACATGCAGGCAAGGCCAGGGAGCCGCTGGAGTCGTACGGGCTGCTGGTGGCGACGCAGGTGGTGCCGTCATTTCGGAGGAGAGCTTGGCTGAATGAATGAATAAATAGTAGCCGGATGACTGTGGATAAAGAGAATAAGGAATGGAAAGAAGAAATGAAACCATCGTCATTAGCAGACGGGGAAAATGCCAATTAATCTCTATTAAGAGAATCAACAAATTCGTTAGAGGTAAATCAATAGTGAAAAATTAATTACCTTTTTCTCTACCGGCAACAGAAAAGGGAGAAAAATAAAAATGGGAAAGTGACATCATTTATAATGCTGTATTAAAACTCTGAGTAGCAATAACTTATGAAATCCAGGCAAGACCAAATGCCGCTGCAAGAAGCTGGGAGACCGGACATTCTCCGTGTGTCTCTAGATCTACAGAGATTAAACAACTCAGGGAAAAATTCCACTACAACATTTTTGTGGAAATCAGCAATTGGTTATAAAATTTGTGTGAAATGTGAACAGCTGAAAACACACAGAGAGCTCTGAAGATGCAGCGCCAAGACGGAGGTCAAGAAATGCCCACCCTCTTCAGGAAGCTGGCGTCCTGGAGGCAGGTGGGGGGACAGAGGACCCCAGACCACTGCCCAAGGGCAGGCCTTAGCATCAGACGCGTGTCATTCGGACCACAAATGGGTCAGCTGTGTGTCTGAATCTGTATTGGAACCAGAGGAAAACACTGGTATCGAGGCCCCGTTTTACAGAATTTATAAAAATCACTTAGTAAACAGCCAGTTGATACACTTTAGGATGTAAGACAGGAAAATAGCTTCCTGAATGTGGGCCAAGCAAAGATCTCTTCCTTTCTTTCTTTTCTTGGCGATTTTTTTCCAATTCAATCTTCACTTTATATTGGAGCATCGTTGATTTAGCAAAGAGTTTTTGAGCACAAGTAAGCCGAAGCGAAGTGAAAGGTCGGCGAATTGGTCTTTAATAAGATTAAAAACTTGTGTTGAGCCGAAGATGCCGCAGAGCAGGCGAGCGTCATGAGGAAGGAGACAGCCTGCGCGCGGGACACCGGCAGACGGACGGGCTCCCGGGGCGTCCAAGGACTTTTTCAGACCAATGAGAGGAAATCGATTTACTTGGTAACAAACAAGGGCAAAGGTACGAATGGGCACCTCAGGTGGACTCCCAGCCCCGGAGCAATAATAGGAAAATGCACTCGAGGACGACAAAAAGCGGCTCCAGCCAGGGGTCGCCTGGGCCCCCGGGCGGCTGCCAGGATGGCGCCAGTTCAAAAGAATCACAGCAAGACATGCTGGCGAGTATTCGGAGCAACTAGAACAGTTACTCCGCTGGCGTCTGAGTGAACACATACAACCAGTTTGGAAATTTATTTGGGGAGTTCCCACTGTGGCTCAGCGGTAACAAACCCGACTAGTATCCATGAGGACTCGGGTTCAATCCCCGGCCTTGCTCAGTGGGTTAAGGATCTAGCATTGCTTTTGAGCTATGGTGTAGGCCGGTAGCTGCAGCTCCGATTTGACCTCTAGCCTGGGAACCTCCGTAGAGCGTGAGTGTGGCCCTAAAAAAGATAAAAAAGAAAAAAAAGGAAATTATTTGGCATCATCTGCTAAAGCCGTAGACATTCATACGTATGAGCTAGTGGTTCTATCCTCTGCATGTGCCCAATAGAACAGCCCCCAAAATATGCACAAAGTACTGTCAACAGCAGCACTAGTAACAGACCCGGACTGAACCCGGCCCCATGTCCGTCGGCGGGTGGCAGAGGCTGAAGCGGGCTTTCCAACCTCCCACAACCAGTTATCATTACCAAGTGAAAACAGGAGTTCCCTGGTGGTGCGGTGGGTTCAGGACCCAGTGTTGTCCCCGCAGCAGCTCAGGTTGATGCCGTGACGCAGGTTCTGCCCCTGGCCTGGGCGGGCACAGCCAAAAAAGAATTAACAGTGCAATAAGCAATCTCAAGATCTCAGTTAACCTGGAGCTTAAAACACCAGAAAAGGAAAAATCAGTTTGTGAGAACAGAATCACAAAAGTGGAGCCCTCTGGGGGGGGGTGGTTCTGAGATTAGACGGGGGAATGGGAGCTCCTGTTGCGGCTCAGTGGGTTAAGAACCCAACATAGTGTCTGTGAGGACACGGGTTCTGTTCCTGGCCTCGCTCAGTGGGTTAAGGATCCAGCATTGCCGTGAGCTGTGGTGTAGGTCGCAGATGCGGCTCGGATCCTGCGTTGCTGTGGCTGTGGTGAAGGCCGGCAGCTACAACTCCTGTTAGACCCCTAGTCTGGGAACCTCCATATGCCGCAGGTGTGGCCATTAAAACACAAAACAAAAAAACAAGAGGGACTGCCAGGAATTTCCATGATGCTTCTTAACCTGGGCGAGGGCTCTGCAGCTGTGCTCACGCTGCGACAGGCCACCGTGCCGTCCGTTGGTGAGATTCCCACTTCAGTCCACACACGTGACCCTTCAATTAAATGAAAGTTCTCGAAAAGTGAGAGCCCCCCCCCCCCGCCCCAGCAAAGGAATGTCTCAAAGATGTTCTTGGAAGGAGCGTTTCTGCCACACCGTGATGCAAACTCCAGAAGCGAACCTCTTACTTCACGGTCACAGAGCAGAGGGGGTGGTTCTGAGAAATTTGATTATTTACAAGAAAAAAAAAATTCCAACTGGATCCCTGCCTCACGCCATGAGCTGAGTAACTCCAGGAGGGTGAACTAAAAATTAATCAACTACAAAAATAGAAACCGTAAAAAATATATCAGGAAAGCTCTAGGTCTTTGAAGTGGTGATGGGTCTTTTCAGTCAAAACGCAAATAACACAAGCAACAAGTCGGGAAAAACACGGGCAAACTGAAAGTCTTTAGAACTGAGAAATGTGCTTCATCAAGAAAACAGCACCAGGAACTTAAAGCAGAAAGTCAAAATCCAGGAAAACTATCTGACACTTTACAGCCAGTGCAAGTTTAGTCTCTGGTGTGGCTTATTCGCTGCCACACAGCAACCCTCGAAACTTGGTGGCTTTTAAAGCAGCAACTGGCTACAGCTTTTATGGAGTCGGCTGGAGGCTCTCACTGGGGGGTCGTGCTGAGGGCACAGGGTTGCGGCTGCGGGCCTTCCGGCGGAGCGGGGGGGGGGGGGGGGGGGGGGGGGGGGGGGGGGGGCGGCTCGGGGCCTCCAAGAACAGGGAGTAAGGACTGCTGGCCCCACCGCCCCCCGTGCCTGGGCCTCCCCCGGTCCTGCTGGCCACAGGCGGGCTGGGCTGAGGGTCCAAAGGGATGACGGCTGTCTTTGGAGAGAAGGGAACACAGCCTCTGAAACGCATCCAGATCTCCTAAAAGTGAATAATGTCGGCTGAAAAAATATGCACAACCTAAAAGTTGAAAGTTAAGTTCTCTTTGGGGTCAAAAATGAGAACCAGGGCCCGGGGGGCAGAAGCCCTGAGCAGCCGCTCTGGAGAGGAGGGTCAGGGGCCGTGTGGCCGGGATTCCGGTGGAGGGGGAGGTCCGTGCAACCGAGCACCCGTTTGCAGAAGGTCACTGCTGATCTCGTGAAGGTCACTGCTAGTCTTGTGAAGGTCATTGCTGGTCACGAGAAGCAGATGTCACCAGGATTTAAAAACACCAGGATTTTAGTGTTTTTCTAGATAGGAGGAGAGGCCAGAATTGGGCTCGTAAAGCCTCTCCCGAAAACAGGGGACTCTGAACCCCTGTCGGGCCAGTTCTCCCGGAGCCGGGGCGCCTCGGTCCCGACCTCCACCCCAAGCTCGTTCAGGGGGTGACGATGCCAGCAGCTTCAGCAGCTCGTGATCGCGTCCCTATGCAGGCAGGTGTCAGGTGCCAGGCCGCAGTAAGAAAGGGAGAATCAGCCCAGAGAAAAACTGTCAGGAAGTGCAAAGAAGGATTTGCCGGCCAGGAGGCATGAAGGAGGGGGTGGACAAGGGGGGCCTGCGCCCCCAGCCCTGTTCCGGCATCTCTGGGAACAGCGGGCAGCCGTGGGGCGGGGTAGGGAAAGTGAGTGCGGGGTGCCACACGCCGTAGGAGAACAAAGGCGCGGCCACGCTGGGAACATGCTAGTGTCGCCTCGTGGAACCAGAGACCCAGGACTCGCGGCTCCTGGGTGTGCTCCTGGAAGGGTTGTCTGCGCGGGAGCTGACCCAGACGCGGCCGGCAGAGCCTGGAGCAGCTTCGGTGTCCGCGGCCCAGAAGCAGAGCACGAGGCCTGGCCGGGTCACACGACGCGGTGACGCTGGTGGTGACCCGGAGGCCTCCCCTGCACGGACACAGGCCACGGGCAGCGGAGCCTGGCCACTCGCTCCGCTTAGGTGGGTTCTCGGGCCTTCACGCCCACACACAGGTGGTCGGGGCTGCGGAAACGCGTGCGCGGGAGCGAGCACCGCGAGCGGGGGGCAGAGGCGCAGGCGTGGGTGTGCACATCGGGGCCACGTCCAGGCAGGACTTGGTGGACGGCAGGCGGGGCTGGACAGTCGCCCGTTGCTGTCTCTGCTGTGGTTGGCACCTCACCTTTCACAGCAGCTGTGACTCCCGCCCTCCCGGGGCCTCGGCCCCGCTGCCCGTGGCTCTCCGCTCAGGACAGCCTATCGGGGGCTGCTCGTCACCCCGCCCAGCCCCGGACCTTCCTCTGTGTTCTCCGGCCCCGGCCCCGGAGGGGGGCAGGCAGCACGAAGGGGCAGAGGCCTCCGGAGCCACGCTTCTCGGGCCGCAGGAGGCGGACATTTTATTGCTCTTACAGGTGAGTTGAAACTGGCCTGTACATTTCACTTCTGTTCCAAGCCCCCAGGAAATTAGACACATACAAAAAGAGCCGAATTTTACCAAAGAAGCACGCTTGGCTGTGCTCCTGTGGCAGGTGGACGGCAGGGGGACCCTGGGCTGCGCCGCCGTCCTGGGAGCTGGGGGATGGGCTGGCCCTGGGCAGCCACGTGGCAGGAACGCTGCGGGACAGAGGCACCAGCTCCCACATCGTCAGTGTCGCCAGGCTGGCTGCTCCCGGGGGAGAGGGAGGGCAGAGCTGGTGTGTGCGTTCCAACCAGGAAATGACCAGAAACCCCAGGGAATCTCACGTCCCCTCTTACAAAGCGGCCTGGAGCCCCCCGCCAGCCGACCTCAGCTGCTGAGAGCCACGCAGACGCAGGTCCCATGCCCGGGGGCCGGGGACTCCGGCATGGGGGCGGGGGCTCCCAGCACCGGCCTCATCACGTGATGCCCTCGGGGTACCCCCAGTTGCCCCCGGGGTTGGCAAGTCTGGGAGCACATTGTCCTGCTTTGGATTCTGGGACAATCTTGAGGGGGCCTCTTGGCGCTCGTGGCCCCGTCTGTGGGCGCGGTCAGCAGGTGTCCTCAGGCACTTTGCCTGCTGGGACTGAGGGGCAACAAGGCTGCAGAGCAGCGAGGGGGACAGTCCCTTTGTGCTGGGGTAGTGGGCGCAGTGCAGTCCCCTGCTTTCTGTGGCCTGAGAGCTGGGCCCGCCCCTGGGCTCTGGGCCGCACGGCCTCACGGATCCAGCGGCTCCCGCTGAGTGTCCTGTCCGCCACGTCCGTGGATCACCTTGTCTGAGTCTGCTGTCCCCGCGAAAACAGAGGCTAAGTTCTGACGCCCTGGCACTAATTATAGCACAGATTGCGTGGGGAGTTTGGCGGCCTGCGCGGTGGCAATCCAGATTAAGCAATTAACCTTGATGTCACTGTAATTATTAAGATACTTTAGCAAAATGAACTAATTTCCCCACAGGATGTTGAACCAAAATCAACTTCCACTCTCTTTAAGATGCCAAAATAGGAAATGTTAACGGAAAATTACATAAACCTCCTGGGCTGGTGGCTCCCCGTCAGTCCTCCGCTATGTCGTGTTCCGGGTGCGCAGGCAAGATCTGTGCCTGGGGGAGGGCAGCCCTCTGTGGCCCCCGTGGCCCCTCCAGAGTCACCTCCCAGCTCCTGGTCCGGGAGCCTGGGGAGAGGGGCCTCGCCGGGCGTGGCAGCTCCCGTAATGTGGGTGGCTGTGTTTCTGGGGCCGTGGCTGGCTCTGCCCCGCCAGCTCCCGGCACCCCGTCCGTACTGCCTCTTGCTTGCCCCTTTGGTCCTGGGTTCTCAGCCCAGCCCTCGGCCCTTGGCCCTCTGCCCAGGTCCCTCGGAGCCCTCTGCCCCGGTCTCTGCAAAGGTTCGTGAGGACACTGCGTCAGAGTCCGGGAGGGGCTGGGCTTCTACGAAATGGTTTGCACATTTTGCGTCTCCTTCACGTCTGGAAAAGACGGGTGAGAACAGCCTGCTGGCTTTCCTCTCTCGGAAGCCAAGGGCATAATCCTTAGAGTTGCTTTTAGGACACAATGGCCTCTTCGGGCCCTGGGGTCCCTCCTGGCCACTGTGATGGCCCCGAGCTCCGGGCAGCTTCCCGCCTGGCAGCCGGTGGCTCCCTGCTGCCCTGGTTGTCTGCGTTGATGAGCTTCCTCTGCAGGTTCTCCCTCAGGCCAGGGTCCCCTCGCTGGCGGAGTCCTGGCATTTGGGCCACTTCCCTCTCCCTTCTAGTCAATACGTGCCAGGGAGACGGGGTGTCCCCAGGGAAGTTTGGTGACTCAGGGGAGACGGGCTGTCCGAGGAGAAATGGCGCGGGTGCTCCAGGGGAGACGGGGTAGGTAGCCAGGGGGGTTGCGTGCTCCCCTTGTGTCCTCAGACCCCCCCCCAGATTCCCCTTCTGAGGCTGGAAAGGTCCCGTGTGGGGCGCAGCATCTGTGGATGGGCAGCCTCTCCGAGGACCGGCCGGCCAGGGCCCCCTCCCAGGCGGAGGGTCCGAGTGCTCCCGCTGCAGCCGCGGGTCAGGGTGGAAGCTGGGTCCCCCACTCTGGCCCTGGGCTCCAAGCCCCCCGGCCCCACTCACGGTTCACCTCCTGGTACCGGGCCTCCCAGCACAGAATCCTCGGGTGTCCCCAGGCAGGGGCATCCCGGGGGTGCCACCTTTCCATCCTTTCCGTCCACCTTCAAGTCATTCTTGAAATCTCCGCTAATTAAAAAACCGTGAAATAAAAATACATTTTCATTAATTTTAACAGAAAGTAGAATGCATTTCATATCAGTCCCTGCTCAGCCCTGTGCCCGTCTAGGCTGCACTTTCCGGAAAGGCGGGTATTGAGCTTGTGCAACAGTGCAGGTGAATCTGCACTTCAAGGTCCCTTCTTGTCTTGGCTCAGCCAGCGCCTCTCGGGGCCGCACCGGAGGCGGCGGGCCATGGACCAGACCGTGGAGGTGGCGCTGCGAGCCCCCTTCCTCCGCCGCAGCAGAGGCCACGCCGTTCAGACCGTTCAGCTCCTTACGTCTGCTTGAAAAGGACTAACAGCGTCAAAGGATGGGGTTAATTTTGTTTTACTTTTTAATTTTTTTGGCTACGCCTGCAGCTTATGGAAATTCCTGGGCCTTGGCCATGGCTGCTACCGGCCGGGCGTGGAACCCGCGCCTCCCCAGTGACCTGAGCTGCTGCAGTCGGATTCTTAACCCACTGCACCACAGTGGGAGCTCCCCAAATAATGGATTTTAAACTGTCGTTATCTTTTAATTATGAGATGAACCGTGAAGATATTATGGCTAATTATGCACTTAATGGGCGCAAGCTTTCCAGCCGGAGGGAGGGGGCGAGGCTCCTCGTCAAATATTCAGAATGTTCCTGGCTCTCTTGGCTTAGACGGGACAGATGGGGTGGGGGGCAGGTCCTGGGGGCAGGGCCGTGCTCCCGGGCCTCGCCCATGCGCAGAGCAGCCTCCCACGTGGCAGAATTACTCCTCGAACTCGACGCTGAGCCCCTGGCTAGTCTTTGCCCGCCGGGTGCCGGGCATTACGGACACACGTTCCCTCCGACACGGTCGCGGGGCAGGACTGCAGGCCCTGGCCGCCTCACTCAGAAGGGACGCAGGGCTCCGGGCCCAGAGGTGGCCGAGACGGACGCTGCCCCCCACCGTCCCCGGCTCCTTGCAGCAGAGGCGGCCGAGGGCCTGGGTCCTCCTTGACCCCGCAGCCCTAAAAAGGCCGGTGCTGAGCACTTGCCACCAGGACGCTCTGTGGCAGGAAAGGTCACAGCTGGCACCTGGGCCTGGGGACGCTCCCGGGAAGGCGGTGGGACGAAGGTTGGTGGACGGGGAGGCCTGGCCGTGGTGGCTGCCAGCAGGGCTCCGCCTGCTTCTCCCACAGGGCAGCCGTGGGTCTCCCTCCCTCCAGCCCCTTCTCTGGGCGGAGACGAGACAAAACCAACGGGCGTCTCTTCAGGAGAAAACAGGGGTCCCGGTGTGTCCCTGGAACATTCAGAATCCTTGAGTGACCCAGCTCTGGACGCGGAGCCCTTTGAGTTACAGGGTGACTGAGACAGCTGGAAAGAAGCGTGTGAGTGTGTATGTGTCTGTGTGTGTGTCTCTGTGTCTGCGTGTCCCTGTGTGTGCAGTCCTTCTCTGCTCGCCAGGTGTCCCCCCACCCCCGATTTTGGCAGCCCCCGTGAGCCCGGAGCAGCCCCCACCTTGTGGAGGAGGACCTGGGCCCAGGAGTCACGTGACTCCCCGGTGACCCCCGTATCCCTTGCGGGCAAGGGGAGGCCGCCAGCCCGGCTGTGGCCCTGACCAGAGTCGGGGCCTGGAAGACAAAGTGCTCGCGGGGACCTGTCGGCTCGCGGGGACTCTGGGCCAGTGCTGAGGCGTCACGGACGGCCGCGCCTCCCCCAGGCCCTGCGCGCCCCAGGCTGCTGGGTGTGGGGGTTACGGGGGAGTCGCGGGCAAACCCGGTTTCCGCCTCTGGGAAGGACGGGAGCGCCAAGGCCGCCAGACCTGGGCGCGCAGAGCGCGGAGGTAGGGAGCGGAGAGCAGGGGGTCAGGACGCGCACCAGGGCGGCTAGACCCGACTCCACCCGACACTGCCCAGGTCCCGAGCCCCCCATGTTTGGCTTTGGCACCAAACTGAGGAGCTGGAGAGCGGAGATTTCAAACGTTCCAGCTTGAACACTCTCGCCTGGCCCGCCGCTGGCTCAGGCGGACAGAGGCGCAGGACGAGGAGGGTACAGATGCTTCCGGGAGCCCGGCAGCCTCTCAGCCCCTGTTTGGTGAAGAGATTAGTGGGAGGAACATGTGCTCTGAGTGAGGGGGACTCTGGCAGAAGGCAAACTTGGTTTCTCCATAATTTTAGCTTCTAAGGCCCCTCAGAAGCAGAGTTTTGTAACTGAGCCTGCCGAGTACCAGGAACCTCAGTAACGCTGTGTTAGCCTATTAACCCTCATTCTGCCACCGTAGTCACGCCCGGTGTGCGGGTCAAACGATGTCACGTGAGAAAGCAAGATCCCCAGTAAGGAGAGCTACGGCTGCTGCTGCCGCCACAGGATGGCGGTGATGAGGGTGGTGATGAGGGTGTGGGTGGTGTGAGAGTGACCGTGGGGGTGGTGGACATCACGGCGAGGGTCACAGCCATGACGGAGACAGCGGTTGCTGGGGTAGTGGCGATGATGGTGAGGACAGTGGTGGAGGTGACGGTGAGGACGATGATGGCAGTGATAACAGTAACCTTGACGATGGTGACAACGGTGGAGATGACAGTGATGGTGGGGGTGACAGTGGAAACTGTGGTGACTGCCATAGTGATGGTGGAGATGATGGTGGTAGTGGAGGTGGAGATGATGGTGATGGTGGTGGAGGTGGTGGTGGAGATGATGGTGCTGCTGCTGCTGATGGTGGAGGTGATGGTGATGGTGGAGATGATGGTGATGGTGGAGATGATGGTGGTGACATTACAGAGATGGTGGAGATGATGGTGATGGTGATGGTGGAGGTGATGGAGATGGAGATGATGGTGATGGTGATGGTGGAGGTGATGGAGATGGAGATGATGGTGATGGTGGAGGTGATGGAGACAATGGTGATGGTGATGGTGGTGGTGGAGATGATGGTGCTGCTGCTGATGATGGTGGAGGTGATGGTGGTGGAGACGATGGTGATGGTGGTGGAGGAGGTGATGGTATTGATGGTGGAGGTGATGGTGATGGTGGAGATGATGGAGGTAATGGTGACGGTGAGAGTGATGGTGGAGGTGATGAAGATGATGCTGATGGAGATGGTGGTGGTGGTGGAGGTGATGGTGTTGATGGTGGAGATGACAGTGGAGATGATGATGTTGATGGTGGAGACATTACAGAGGTGGTGGAAATAACGGTGACGGTGATGCTGATGGTGGAGATGATGGAGATGACGGTGACAATGTACTGATGCCAGTTATGTCGGGAGCATGTATTTGGGCAGCAGGAAACAGGCAACTCTCCTTGAGGAGTCTGGGACCTACAGAAGCCACCAAGGAGAGACACAAATACACGGCAAAACTTCAGCAATGATGGGTTCCCAATTCCATGCCTTTGAGACCCAATACCGGTCAAGTTCCATCTGCGATGGGACTAAAGCCATTTCCAGCTGGTACAGGATGCTAAGAGGCTCTTCGTCCACCTCACTGGGTCCAGGCACACTTTCAGCAGCTCCCTTCCTCATTGTGGACGTGTCACCCCTGAGACGCCCGGGGTTCCCGAGCACAGAAGCTCTGCCCACAGCACGACTGCTTGCCGACAGCAAGTCAGAGCACCCTGGCCTGACCCAGCAGTGACTGGCCCCCGGGCCTGCAGCCTGAAGCCTGTGGTTTATCTTCTGCGGCTTTAAGCGTGAACATTTGCATGGGGACTGACATTATGAGGCACATAAACATTTATTTAAAGAGAAATGAAAATAGCAGCAGAGAAAACGACTGCTTCCTGACTTTAAAATGCCCTCCCCCTGGGTCTCTGGGAGCATAATTATGCTCATACGAATTTTGCAGCTACTGTCAATTACATCTATGAGAAACACTATTTTTTAAGACTTTATCACGCTGCACTAAAATTTCTGCTCCAGGCTAAAATATCACGGATCAAGGTGCCAGCCCAGGAGCTAATAATGTTATAACCTTTGAATTTAGGTCGCAAATGGAGAATTGATGTCAAGATAGGCACTTTCAGCAGCTGCCAAGTGTTCTTTCTCCAAACCTGGTGTTACCTAAATAAAGAAATTTCAAACTATGTCAAGAGCTACTTTCTCCCCGACACGCACCATCCTCCGCAGCCCCCGTGTCCTGCGCCCTCTCCCGGTGGCACCTCTGTGTCGCTGGTGCTGCCTCGCTCTTGCTGGCCCTGCTCCAGGGATGCCGAGAAACGAGAGAAAAATAGAAACTGTAAATAGTCCTACATCAATGAAAGAAATGGAGCTTGTGAGCATCAAAGAAGCAAAAAATCTGCCGACAAAGGAAAACCCAGCCCCAGATGGCTTTGCTGGAGAATTCTATCAAATAGCTTAGGAAGGAAAATGTCAGGAAATGAAGAAAGCAAAAGAGGGCAAACCACAGAGAAAAACACGAGGCATGCGTAACAGGAAGAGCGGATCAGACACTAGCCTCTCTTCAGGACGTAGACACAGAAACGCTTCACAAAACTGTGGCCGCTCAGACCAAGCCCTGGAGAGGCAGGCACACGTACCCTGAGACCACGGAGCGTGAGCTTGCTTCCTGTTCACAGTCAGTGTCACTCACCCCAGTGATGAAATAAAGGGGAAAAAATGTGATGACCTCAGCAGAGCTAGAAAAAAAGGGCTTGGCACGATCTGATACCCGTTCACGACAACAGCTCAGAGCTGGCAGTGGAGCGTTTTGTAAACCTGGTCAAAGCAGCTGTGAAAAGCCCGCAGGCGGCGTCTTAGTGAACCTGAAACGCTAGACAGGTGTCCCTAAGATTGGGGATAAGCCCGGCTTTCGGCCTTTACCACTCCCATTTGGCATTCCGCTGGCAGGTCTGGCTGGCACCCCCGGCGAGAGAAAGACTTAAAATGCAGAAGCTTGTTGGTGGGATGGGAGGGGGGGTGTCCCAGGGATTTTCCCAGGCCTCGGTCGCTTTAGGGGCTTGGCCTTCTCATGGGTCAGCCTCACCTAAAAGGGACACACTGAAGAGAGGCACCCAGAGTTAGGTCAGGGCTGTGACCCGAGGGGGCTGTCCCTCCTGGGTGCTGTGCCAGTGGCCAGCCGGGGGTGTTCTGGTGCCAGAGTGGAGACTGCGGCCACCTGCCCGGCATCGTCGCCGTCATCCCGGCCGAGCCCATTCCTGGGGTTGCCCGGGCCGAGCACTGCCCACCGGGTGGCTTGAACAGAGAATTCATCACTCAGGGCAGGGCTGGTGCCGGTGGGGCCACGAGGAGGATGTGGTCCAGACGCCTCCCCCGGTCGCGTGTGCACAGCCCACCCTCTGCCCCAGCCCCGCTGTCACAGCATCTCTGTGGACGACCCCTCGGTGAGAGCAGGTGTCGCACTGGCTTTAGTGCCACCCTGCTTCAGGGCAGCCTCCTCTTACCAAATGCATCTGCGAGATCCCTGGGTTAGGACCCAACATCGAACCTCCAGGGACACAGCTGACCCATGACAGGGGGAGGTATGGTCACTCCCCGCCCCGTGGCTGGCACAGGGACCACTGTCCCCAGCCTGCACTGGTCCCTGCAGACGCTGCCCCGGCCTGAGCCACCCTCTGTGTCCTGGCTGATGCTGGCCAGTAGCCGCAGGCTGCCTGCTGCCTGCTGCGAGGACGGGAAGAGACACGTGTGCCTCCGGCTGGCAGGACCCCCCCAGGCCCCCTTGGGGGAGACGACCCCGGGGACAGCCTGCCTGCCAGCTGACGTCAGGGCTGGAGCCAGGGACCCGCCTCCCCTTTCACCTCTTGAGGTTTAAGTTGCTGTGGCTGCACCCAGGCTGCCTGGGACCTCGTGGCTAAGGCAGTGGATTTGGGGCATCATCAACCGTGGGCTCCCCCGACGCCCCCAAATCCGCTACCAAGGTGAGCGCTGACAGGCCGGGTGCCGGCAGCCCAGCGTGTCTGGGGGTGAGGACAGGTGCGTCCCAGGCCCACGCCTTTCTCTCCAAGAACCTCCAGCCGCACCCACCCTCTGTTTGAGCCTGAGCTGGCTTCCCCTGGGCAGAGAGAAACGGGGACTCCACGTCCCGGGCTGGCTTCCGTCACCTCCAGTCCCTCTCCCGCCGATCCTCTCAGAAGCGGGACCCGGGTCTGGCTCAGCTGTGCACCCGCAGGCCGGCCAGGAGGACGCGCTGCTCTGCAGGGCCGGCCGAGCTGCCCTCGAGGGTTCCATGGCTCTTCCCACGAACCTGCTGCCGCGTCTCTGCTTCCTCGGCCCCCCACACCCGCTGCCCATAACCAGTTCCGGGAGGGAGGCGGGCGCAGGGTCCGCGGGAAGCATGTCTGGAGGAGCAGGGCCGCCTGTCCCCGCTGCCCGCCCACTGTCCACGAGGAGCCGGCTCTGCAGAGCCGTCGTGCGGGGCCGCGCCCGCAGAGGGTGGCGCCCACGGCAGCAAGGACACAACCAGAGGCGCGGGGATCTCGGCAAGACTGACTTGCGACATCCTGTCCTTGGCGCCATCGCTGTTCAGGGGCCTCAGGCTTCCCGGCCCCCCAACCCCCTTCGCGAGTGTGAACTCGAGGCCACTGGGTCAGGATGCAGGCCGGGCTCCACAGCGGTTATCACGGCCTCCGGAAAACACGAGCCTTTCCTTGTTATCATTCCATCCGGGGCTTGGGCCTGAAAACAGAGGGACCCTGATACAAAGACGCGTTTCCTCCGAGTCTCACCATCGCCGAGGGGGCGGGTCAGCCTGGTCCTGCCCCGGAGGCCATGGCCGCTGTGGCAAAGTGTCCCCTCCCCGCCCCCGCGCAGCCACTGGCCCCAAGGGAGGGACGCCGGGCCTGACCTGAACCTGGGGAGGGGCACGAAGTCCCCAGCCATCAAAGTGACATCCTGTTTCCAGCAACACGGGACAGGGGCTTAGTGGGGCCCAAACGGGGGCTCCTCCAGCACCCCCCCCCGCCACTGGACTCACCTGCCCAGGTGCCCCCTGGCAGAGCGTGGGAAGACAGTGGGCCTCGTTCTAGTTCTCCTTCTGATGCCGCAGAGATGGAGCGAAGGGTGGGGCCGGGATCGGGAAGGCAGAGTCACCAGGCTTGGTCCCCGGGCCGGCAGGAGGCAGTCTCCCCGCTGTGCCCAGGGCCAGGGGACGCCCTTCCTCTGGCCGAGGCCTGGCTCTGCTCACGGAGACTCCTGTTTTCCTCACGCCCAGCGAGGGCTCTTGGTCCACGGCAGGCAAGGCCGTCCCTCTGACTGGTTACGTACAAGGCACAGCATGGCTGGAGTGAGAGAGCCCGGGTCCTCTTGCCCGACTCCAGGATTGCTCCTCCCTCTGGAGAAGCCGGGATGGCCCGGGGTTCCCAGCGTCTCAGTGGCTTCCCCGGTCGATGTCCCCACACGGAACACAGAGCGTCTCTGGACAAGATCAGGCCCAGTGCCGAGGTGCAGCGGTGGCCTTGCTGAGCTGCAGATTTGCACGTGTGTCGGGGTGTGTCTGCACGCGCAGGTCTCTGTACGTGTGTCTGTGCCCGTGTGTGAGCCTGTGCACGCGTGTGTCGGTGGGAACGTGCGGTGGTGCGTGTGTGCACACCAGTGCTGGGTCTCCTGAGACCCGGGCCAGCACTTTAACTGCGTCACACAGCCCTCCTGCATCGTCTTACACCTGAGGGTCCCTGGGGTCATTTCATTACATGACTTTCCCTTCCACTCGGCTCAATCCTAGGAAACGACCAGGAGCCGCCATGGAATTTTAATGTCGATTGCTGTTATTTTATTTATACGAAGTAGTTCCAGAAAGAAGGGAAAAAACGCTGTGTGGAGGAGGTGAATCTGCTTCTGTCAATCCGTCAAGAGGTGATAAACACAGACGCCCTTGCTTCTGCCTTTATACATCATTTGGATCATTAGGACTCAGGGTGCTGCCCTCCGTGAGACGGGTGGGGTCTCCCGGAGGCAGCCCGGGGGGAGCGAACAATTGGGTGGGTTTCAGGTTTGTGAGCGGATACAGTTGCTTTCATTAGGACAGAAATGCCAATTAAAACCAGTAAAAAGGAGCAGAATTGATGAACTGCTCCCAAGTGTTACTTATTTGTGGGTCTGATGTGAGCCGCCCAGACCCGGAAGGGACTTTCAGCTCGACTGATGGAAAAACTGAAGTCCCCAAAGTGAGCAGACGGGGAGGCACCATTCATTTCCTACATCACCTGTCCATGCAGGTGCACACACCTGCGCCCGCACACACCTGTACATACCTGTGCCCACACACAGACCTGTACACACCTGGACTGCACCCACCTGTACGTACCTACACACAGAACCTGCACACGCTCTTCTCCCCACCTCAGCCCCTCTCCCCCTCACCCCTCCCTCCCAGACCCAAGGGCGCCCACACCCAGTTCTTCCAAGCCCCGCTCAGGAGCAGCCCTGCCCTGATCACTCGGATGAAAGAGACTTATGTGCAAATCTGCACTGGGTTAAACTTTTAAAAACCATTTCTGAAAACCGTCCCAGTAAGAGGATCTCCATTCTGCAGCTTCCCTCGTCAGCCCACCACCTGCATCACCCCCTCTCCCCTCTGACCTCGCCGCCCCATCCCCACCCGGACGCAGGAAGCATGCCTGGAGTCGGCTCTGCTGTCAGGCAGACAGAAACTGAGGCCCGGATGGCGGGCGGGTGTCGGGGAGGACGGGCGCTGGCTGCTCCGAGCCCCGCCCTCCGTTTGCTCTTGTCCTCCTGCGGCTGTACGCTCTGTCCGGGGCGGCAGAGCCCCGAGGATGGGGGGTGACCTCTGGGGGCTGGAATCTGAGATCCAGGGGTCGGCTCGCAGGCGCCACTTCTCCTGTGTCCTCACGTGGTCACCACCATGTGTCCATGTCCCAGTCGCCGCTTACAAGGCCCCAGTCACCCCGGAGACCCCGTTTTACCTTAGCTCCCCTGTGAAGCCCCTGCCCCTGCACATCACAGGCTGAGGCCGCGGGGTCAGGGCTGCGATGCATGGGTCTTGGGACAGACTTCAGCCCCCGGCAGACGTCCTGCTCTGATGCTTAACTGACCTGGGATCCGGACCCTTCCAGCTGCTGGCAGCCTCCCCCCACTTCAGCCTGTGGAGCAGCGCTGAAAAACACGCGTGCGCATCTGTTTAGGGTGTACACTTTGAGGAGTGTGGCCAGGTGCACACACCTGGCCCTCCAGCCCTCACTCAGTGTCGGAACGCACACGTCTCCGCAGAAGACTTCCTGGGGCTGCTTTTTATTTATTTTATTTTCTTTATTTTATGGTGGTTAAAACACTTAGTTTGAGATTTATCCTCTTAAATGCACAACATATGTTTGTGGGCCCAGAGGGCTCGGGGCTCTCAGGCGGTCCCCAGCATGGGTCAGCCTGCGCCTCCTCCTCCCGAGGCGGGGGGGCCCTGGATCCGGGGAAAGCGCAGCGCACGCCCCTACGCTCGCGAGGTTCGCAGCGTCAGCAGAGCAGCTGAGCTCTTCTTCCTCCCCGAGGGCTAGAGCCGCGGGGCCGGTGTGGGGGAGAAGTGGCGCCTGAGCAGAGCCCTCGTAGAGACTTTAGGCATCGTCTGCAGAGCGCAAAGCTCCTGTCTGCAGTGGCGGCCCCCCTGCCCGGCGTGAGGTCGGCGGGCTCCTGGATTAAAGCACAGATGGAGCAGTTTCCGCTGTGGCTCAGTGGGTTAAGAACTCAACTAGTATCCACGAGGATGGGGGTTTGATCCCTGGCCTCGTTCAGTAGGTTAAGGATCCGTTGTTGCTGTGGCTGTGGTGAAGGCCGGCAGATGCAGCTCTGATTAGATCCCTAGCCTGGGAACCTCCATATGCCGTGGGTGCGGCCCTAAAAAGACAAAAATATCACAGATGGAGACGTGTGCAGGTGTGTGGTGTGTGTGTGCATACGTGTCCATGAGTGTCCTTGTGTGTGTGCCTGTGCGGATGTGTGTTCGCAACACTGTGAATGAACACGCACGTGTTTGTGAGTGCATGACGGTGGGTGCATGTGGACACTGTGTGATGCATTCTCGTGAGTGCACGTGTGAACACGCATGTGTTCCACTAGCAGAGTCTGTGTGTGCAGTCGGCGTGGCCAACCCCGAAGCTTGCTTTTTTGGGTCAGAAATGATCTTAGAAAGATACACACAGACAGAGGTCTTCACTGCCTCTCTTTCCTCCTCTTTCTGACCCTTTGCTCACTGAGGAACTGCCAAGCCCTCTGGGCGCTGGACCAGAAGAGTGAGACCGAGACGCCCACGAGCCCCGCTGTCGGTCAGGCAGCCACCTGGACGTGGCTGTGGACGTGCATCTAGTCAATCAAGTGCACAGAGGGCCCTCTGTCATGTGGGTGGGCTGTGTCCAATCAGGTGAAGGTTCGCGAGCAGAGACCAACACAGGGCTGGTCTCATGACAGCTGCACAGAAACCCTGCCCAGGTCTCTAGCCGGCTCTGCAGGCTTCATACCTGAGTACGTGTCCTGAGAGCTTCAAATATAAACTTGCGAGCCCCCAGACTCACTGGAACGAATTCCTTAAAACTGCTCTCTGTGTAACTCCCACCTGTCCTGGGTGCCCCAGGACACACCCTGCCAGGGACCAGAGGGGGCCACCCCTTGTGCCCTAGAATCCTAACAACACTTCTCCCTTAGTTAAGTTCCTGGGGGCGGATTGCAGGGGACTCCCCTGAGACTGTCCCTGGCCCCAGAGACAGGAGAGGCAGGTGGGGCTCCTAATGGCACCCCTTTGGAGCCTGAACGTCCCCTCCTCTGCACACGCAGAGGGAACACTGGGACAAAAGCCAAAATTAGCTTTTAGAACCCCGAAATTTAACCCAAGCCTTGCAAGACTATGAGGAGCACTTATTCATGAAAAACAACTGAATGTTGGTAACTAATAGAAAATTCTCCTTTTCTTTTTTAAAGTTATGGCTTATTTGAAAAACCTCTTTGCCTTCGCCCAAGCCTGCAGCAGTTCTTAGGCCAGGGATCAAACCCACGTCAGTGTGGTGACAATGCCAGACCCCTAACCCACAGCCGATTCTGAAATGTGCAGCTCCTCGGATAAGTGAGCTGCGTGGTTTTCCTTCGTCCTGTATGTTCTCCGGTCCTTGAAAGCCGGCCTCCCGCCGGCACGGGCAGGGAAGCTAGCGGGCCGCAGTGGAGGGGAGGCCCGCCCCCAGGCCACCTCCCGGTTTGGCCTACCTGGTGGCCCCAGCCAGCTGGCAGTGGTAACTCCCACCTCCGCCCGCAGGTGCGAGGCCCCCAGCCAGGCCTCCAGTGGGACCCCAGCCTGCCACGGGCCGGCTGCAGCCTCGGGGGACCCTGGGCCAAGGACCCGCGAAGCCGTGCCCGGACTCCTGCCGGTGGAGCCCGTGCGAAAGGACAGGCTGCTATTAGGCACCAGGTCAGTGCTTGTCCACAGGCCAGGTGACAGATACGCAGGCCGCGGTCCCACTGCCGTCCCCAAGGCGACACCGGATAGTTCTGATCTTCACTTTGGAGAATATCCGGAATTTTAAAATAATTTTACATTCTTATTTGTCTTTGGTGAGAGCTTACGTGCAGCTAACGGATTCCACAGTGTGTGTTTTCGCCGAGCGGTGTGTTCTCGCTTTTCACCCCCACTGACAGGCGCACTGAGGGCACTCCTTTCCCGGCGGGGCCTCAGGCTCATCGGCTGAGCTTCCTCTGCCGACTCCTGGCTGATTTTGAAGGTTTGCTCTTGCTAACAACGGGCCTCTCAGTGACAATTGCAGAGGCTTCTGTGGGATGGGAACCTTGAACGCACCCAGAGGCGGGTGCTGCCTCTTGGCTGTGGGCTCGGGTCCTGGGAGGAGGGTCTGCGTGCAGGCGGTGATGGACACGAACCCAGACGGTGACCTCCAGGGCTCGGCCGCCTCCTGCAGGGCGGGTGGGTCGTCCACGTGGACTGGAAGCTTGAATCGGCGTGGAATTTGTAAAGCCTCCTGATGGCAGACGCCAGACCAGATGCCACGCAACCTGTCCCCATGCGGCCGCAGGTGAGCAGATGCAGAAAGCACGCCCGGCCCGCGGCTCAGCCCTCCATCAGTCCCCTCGTTCCCATTCTATTGTCATTCCCCAGAGAGCACCACATAATGATATTTTTATTTTATTTACATTAAAATCAACAGATGTTAGCAAGTTAATGTCATTTATTATATAGGATGTGATGACAATACAATTAGTATTTTTTAAACTGTAATTGTGAAATTGACCTTATTAAAATTCCACTTTCTCCATAATTAAAAAAAACTAATTACTTCTAGTAATTGGACCAGAAATGACATTTTCAGTTCATTAATATTCAGCAAATTGTTTTTGAAGACCTTGGTGCTGGTGCACTGTCAATCTTTGGTATTTTGTTCATTTCCCATTTAACAATGGGCTGGAAACAATAGTTTACATTTTAACAGGCTGTGCATCCATGGATTGCTTTTATAAATAAAGTTTTTAATTGCTAATTAATTTGTGGGGACTCTTTCCTGCACGG
This sequence comes from Catagonus wagneri, assembly GCA_004024745.2. Classification (NCBI taxonomy): domain Eukaryota; kingdom Metazoa; phylum Chordata; class Mammalia; order Artiodactyla; family Tayassuidae; genus Catagonus; species Catagonus wagneri. The sequence goes on along the minus strand of PVHT021183699.1, from coordinate 334,520 downwards.
AGGTGGAGGAGCCACCCCTCCTCCTGCAAGCAGGGGGGTCACGCTCGGCTGGGCCCGAATGCCGGCCTCTAATTACTCCGCACTGGGAGGTAGAAGGAATCAAAATAGCTGAGTGTGAACTAGTTTTGTAATTAACTGAGCTCTGCTGAGAAGAGTTTTAAAGAATGAAAAGCAGACCAGCTCGGCTGCCATGGTGACCGGGCTCCCGGCTGTCGGGGGGGACCTGGGGGACCCTGTCTCGGCCGAGGGAGAGCTTGCTGGGAGCTCACGGGCTGTTCCTGCCTGTCCCCACAGTCGCCCTCAGACAGGGACACGTGGCAGGACCCCCCCTCCCCAGCCCTGCACCGGCTCCTCGGTCCTGGAGCAGAGACCTCCGCCCCATGGGACGGCGCCACCAGAAGGAGGACACTGCTCCGTGCAGGGGTGGCCCTTCCCCTGAGGGCCCGGGGGCTGCAGGGGAGGCCCTGGCTTGGGGTCCTGCAGCCGGACAAGTCTGGAGTCAGGGCTTGCCCGTACCCCCCAGTACCCCCGACCCCGAGCCGTGGGATCGCGGCCGCTGTCTGCGTTTCTGCAGAGCCGGATGGGTTTTCATGGATTTTTAAGAGGAAAAGGTGCAAAGATCAGAGCAAGGCCAAGGGCCTGACGGGACCCTGCCTCCCCTGGGCAGCAGCCACGTTGAGCCAGGGCCCATGGACACCACTGCAAACCAGAGGTGCTTTGATTCACAACAGCAGAGTTTCCTTTCTACTGTAAATGAAGACTCAGCTTCAGTGCCCCAAAGAGGAAGCCACCGACATGGGGCCTTTGATGACACCCAGGGCAACGCCATGGGAGGTTGTGGGCCTGGGGCGACCCCCGCTCCCCCCAACAGGGGATCCTGGCAGTTTCCGGTGGCTGTCGAACAGACTAAGGCAAACTGAGCCGCTTAAACAATAGATATTTCTTCTCAGCCCTGAATCCAGGCATCCCAGGGCCGCGATCCCTCCGGAAGCTCCAGGGGAGGGTCCTTCCTGCCTCTTCCAGCTCTTGGGGGCTCCAGGCAGCCCTGGGCTGGTGGTCGCTTCCTCCATCTCTGCCCTGTCTGCACACGGGTCTTCCTCCGTGTGTGTCTGAATTTCCCCATTTTTTTTTTTTTAGGGCCACGCCTACAGCATATGGAGGTTCCCAGGCTAGGGGTCGAATAGGAGCTGCAGCTGCCGGCCTTTGCCACAGCCACAGCAACGCGGGATCCGAGCCGCATCTGCAACCTACACTACAGCTCACGGCAACACCGGATCCTTAACCCACTGAGAGAGGCCAGGGATCGAACCAGCAACTTCGCGGTTCCTAGTTGGATTCATTCCTGCTGCACCACCACGGGAACTCCCGAATTTCCTCTTTTAGGGACACCCGACTTCTAAATAATGTCACACTCACGGCTGGCGCCCAGGATGCTGGCATATCGTTTTGAGGGTCACAATTCACCCCGTACTGGAGACGTCAGCAAAGTCTCGTGAGCTGAGGATCTGGCGTTGTTTCTGCAGTGTAGTTGCGGCTGCGGCTCAGGTTTGATCCCTTGACCAGGAACAACTGTATGCTGCCAGTGTGGCAAAAAAAAAAAAAGGAAAAGAAAAAAAAGTCGCACGAATAACAAATTGAGAATTTCTCCACGACCTGATCAGAAACATTGAAAAAAGCCAGAGGCGTGAGGTGACACTTTGGGGACCGTGGACGGAGCTGGGCAGGACCTCCAAGGAGGGGTCCTAACTCAGAAGGAGGTGAGGAGGTTGGGGGTGAGTCTGGAAACTATGCAGGTACTGGACAGGGGACAGGTAAGATGGGCACCGGGGGTGGTCGCCGGGGGCTGGAGAAGCAGGGGGCTGTGGCGTTGGGACACTTGTGCACACACACACACACACACACACACGTGCACACACACACAGGTGCGTATACACAGGTGCACACACGCACACACACGTGCACACACACACGTGCACACACACACACGTGCACACACACAGGTGCGTATACACAGGTGCACACACGCACACACATGTGCACACACACGCACACACACCCACTTAAAACAAGTGTGTAAAGCATGTTTCTGCCTGTGCGTCAGCAGGTGAAGGGCAGAGGGATCTGTCCTCGGCCCCAGGTGCCTTAGGTGTCCCAGCGCACCTGTGCCCGGTGTGCGCTCCACTGTGGGCGGGGGGTGTCTGGGGGATGCGCTGCCCACTCCTCTGCCACCGACCCATTGGGGGACATCTTCCAGACAAGGAGCCACCAGCAACGTCCCTGAGCACCGGCAAGGGGAGCACGGATCAGTGCCTGGGCCCCTGAGACCGTGAGTCTGTCGCCAGCATGAGGCCAGGGCTCTGCGGGCCGGGCGGGGGCAGCTGTGTGCCCTTCCTGCGTCGCGCGGGCCGAGCGCCCTCGGAGGGAGAAGGTCAGCCTGTGCTTCTTAATGCCAGCCGGTGGGGGGGTCGCTTTTGACTCCGAGGCCATAAGGAGGTGACACAGCACAGCTCAGCGCTTAGCTCCTCTCGCGGCTGGGATGGCCGAGGAGCTCACAGTTAGGGAAACACCAGCGCTGAGGTGCGTGTGGGCTTCCGCACAGATGCCGACAGTGTAAAAGTCCGCGGGAGACTTTGCCCGCGGACCTGGCCCTGCTTCTCACAGCGTGGAGCAGGCTGGGGTGGGGACCAGCTGGGATCACTGCACTGCTGTCCCTTTCCCATGGGGGACAGCGCCCAGGCCCAGTCTCTCTCAGAGCTCAGGACAGGACCAGCTGTTACCAGGGAGGGTCATGGTGACGAGACGAACGCGGACAGACCCAGGCTCACAAATCCCCGGCCGGCAGGAAAGGGTTTAACTTGGCTGGTTGGGAGGACACCCGCCCCAGCGGACACGAGGCCCCTGACACCCTCCGAGGACCCCTCTAGAGAATCCTGGAGACCACGTTCTCAGAGAGCGCAGAGCCAGTGCATGAAGTCCACGCGGGCTCCCAGCCTGGAAAGGGACCACAGGCTCTGCCCCTGCTCTGGGGACTCTCACCTACACCTGCCGCGATCGCCAGAGACCCGGAGCGGCTTGGCATTTCATTCATGGCAAATGGTGACCTGAGCTGAGCCCCGAGGGTCTCTGGAGACTGTATCGGCCGCCTGCCTGCAGCCCACCCCCCACCGGGACCCCCAGCCAGGTCCAGGTTTACAGAAGCATGAGGCTCTCCAGTCCAGCACTGGTCGAAGCACGTGATTAGGCCAAGGTCGGTCTCTGCTGACTTAGCAGAGCTCCGAGTACGGGCTGACGCATGGAAGGCACTGGAATAATACTGGTTAAACGAGAGAGTGAGCTCTGCAGCTGCAAAGGGGAACAGATGAGCACGGCCCTCGGGGTGCGCTTGGGACGGCACAGAGAGGGCTGTGCGTGCTGCCTCCTGAAAGGTACGTTCGTATTTACTGGGACAACTCGAGGGTGGGCGTGTGGGGAACCCCCCAGGCAGGCGGGGCAGGAGGAGGGGTCACAGTGGTGGGCATCGCAGGGCAGGTTTGGCACAGCGTGCATCGGGCACAGAATCTGGCATACAGTAGGCGCTCTATAATGGAGTCTGCAGAACGTGAGCTCCACAGTTTGCCAGCAGAGGGCCAGGAACCGAACCCTCCCGGAACCGAGACGGAGGCACAGTGATGGCACCACCGCGCCCCCCGCGCCCGCCCCCGGTTGGCTGAATCCTGGGTGAGGTTTTTGCCAGGCTGCTAACCTTCCCCACGGCTGCAGGGCGCAGTCTGTCCGGGCCCCGATCCTTTGCCGTTTCTTTGCTCCTCTGCCCGATTTGCACTTGGCAGCGTTTCTCTGTTGGTGGGCAGCACACGCGTTCTCACCGTCCTTGTCGGCTTGTCACCTGCCTGGCTTTGGCTGATGGCGTGTTGGCTGACACAGCAGGAGCTGGACCAGTCCTGGAGATGGGCTCGCCTCCCGGGCTCCTGTCTTTGTTGTGAGGAGCCCTGCTGCCTCTGCCACCAGAGAAGGTGAGAGATGGGACAGACCTGACCTAGGGCGTGGCCTGAGCACCCCCAGTCTGGCCAGAGCCCCCCAGCTGGCAGACACATGGGCCAGAAACATGTGCGGATGTGGTTGTTAGGCTCACTGGCCAGTAACACGCCCGGCAGCACCCAGCAGCCCAGCCGCCCTGTCCGCGGCACAGGCTGAGGCTCACCCAGATCCACGGAAAGACCCAAGGACGCAGCACCGGTGGCGGCCTCCTTCCTCATTCTGGCCCCAAGGGCAGAAGCTTCCTGCCTGAGCCCAGACAGGAGTGAACGAAACGGCTTCATCTGCGTCTGGGCACAGAGACACCCACTGCTGCGCGAAGGGGTCCCGACTCAGAGCTCATCCTTTACTACTCTTTTATCGCATTTTGCGTGCTTGCCCCACGGTGTCTACATTAACCACGTGTGCCCTCGTCCCCTGCCCTTGGTCAGAGGCAGCTTTACCTGCTAGGTCTCCCGCTCCTTCCTTCCTCAGCAGCAGCAGAAAATGCCCCGAGGGCTGTGTTTCCCCCTCTGCTTTTCATTCTTTGGCTGCACCCACGGCACGCAGAGGTTCCAGGGCCGGGGCTCGAACCCGTGCCACAGCAGTGGCCATGCTGGGTCCTTAACCCGCTGAACAACCAGTGAACTCCTTTTCTTCATTTTTACTGTAAGTTTGCACATAGAGCTCTGACACCGTATTACACACGTTTGCACGTTCTGGAACCGCACGAGACGGAACCGCGTTGTATCGAACGGAGCCAGTTCTGAGATTTGCTATAGTCTCAAGGTTCTGCATCTGACGCCCTGTTGCTGTTGCTTCCTGCCGCCGAAATGCATGCGTCTTCATTGATCCAGAGTGTTCCTCTGCGGGAATGCATAAACATATTTCATTTATTTATTCCCGGATTGATGGACGTCTGGGTTGTCTCCAGTCTCCCAGCGTTACGCTCTCCGGGCGGGGATGGCCACGTGCGTCCCTGCACACCAGCTCGCTAGGTCTTCGCCGAGACAGGGCATTGCCTGAACATAAATCATGCTCACATTCACTTTATTTGACAAGTTATTTTCCAAAGCGATTGTTCTAATATCTCCCACCAATTGTCTATAAATAGTTCCAGTTGCTCTGCAACCTGCCAGCACTTCATACTCCGGGATTTAAATTTTTATCTCTGCTGCTGCTGAGCGACAGTTGTGTTGGCTGGACAATTAAGTGCTGGAAATAAAGCCGCTCTGAGCCAGCGCTCGAGGGCGAGTCTTCCTCGTTTCTGTTACCCTTGGGTGTACGCCAGCCGAGGGACTGCTGGGTCAAAACCCGTGTCCTTAACTTTACAAGAAAGGTCGCAACATTTTTCCAAAGGAGACGGGGCACCTTCCATCCCCAGCATCACGGAAGAGAGTTCTCACACATTTGGCAGGCCGGTCTCCTCGGGGTTCACTCTTCTGGAGGGTGTGTGACAGTAACTCACTCTAGTTTAATTTGCGGCTCCCCGGTAATAAGAACGGAAAAGCTTTCCCCGACATCCACTGGCCGTTTGTATTGCTTCCTGTGTGAAGGGTCTTTCGAGGCCCTTTGCCCGTTTTTCACGGGGTGGTTTGCCTTTTTTTTATTACCAAGAAGTAGGCCTCTTATAAATATTTCGCCCTCCAGCTGAACACTTGCTTCATTCATTTAGATCTTTAATTTCTCCCGCCAGCTTATGCAGTTTTCAGCAGAGTTGTGCCTGTCTTTTGTTAAATCTGTCCCCAAGAACCGCATGTTTTATTGGATGTTATTGTGAATAGAATTTGTTGTAAAAAGCTTATCTTCAACTTGCTTATTGTTGGTGTATAGAAATAGAAATTATTTTTGTGACTCACTGTGTCCTGAGGCCAGAATAAATCGGTTTATTAATTTCAGTGAATTCGTTTTGACTCCCCAGTTTCTTCTATGTTAACAATCGTAACATCGGTGAATTCAGACAGGTTTCCTTTCTTCTGTTCTGTGTGATTTTTTTTCCGCTGGTCTTTTTTTTTGATTCTTCTCTTGTGCTTTTTGCATGTGTTTTGCATAATGTTAAAAGGTTGCTCTAAATTTGCATTTTTAACTTACCACAGTCTGCTTGGCATTTATATGACATCACTTCTGATGAAACAAGAACTCAGAAGAGTCTTAGTTCTTCAGGCTATTGTGGCTTCTTATCCCCACACAGCTTATAAACCACATACACGTTTTTCAGCTCTTCTGTCTTGGAGTTCCCCTTGTGGCTTAGTGGGTTAAGAACCTGACCCAGTATCTGTAAGGATGCAGATCCCATCCCTGGCCTTGCTCAGGGGGGTTGAGGATAAGGCGTTGCCGCAAGCTGCGACGTAGGTCGAAGACGTGGCTCAGATCCAGTGCTGCTGTGTCTGTGGTGTGGGTGACAGATGCAGCTCCGATTCGAACCCTAGCCTGGGAACTTCCCTATGCCACAAATGCAGCCATAAAAAGCAACCAAAACCATGCTTTATCTTTTCATTAAGTGAAGGAAGGAGAAGAAATTATGTGTATTTTTTATTATAGTTGATTTTTAATTTTTTATCATAGCTGATTTATATTGTTCTGTCAGTTTCTGCTGTACAGCAGAGTCATACCTCTGCATACCGTCTTTCTCATGTTATCTTCTATCGTGTTCCATCACAAGTGCTAAGGCGTGCTCTCCTGTGCTGCACAGCCAGAACGGGTGTGTATATTTCTTATGTCCATATCTGTGCGGGAAAGACTAACCCCGCAAGCCTGGGCTGCTCAGACCCTGCACATTCCCAGCGATGGTCTGTCTCCTGGACTGAATGTTGACAAGCTCCTGAGAGATGACCTCTGACCTCTGGAGCATCCTGCGCTATCTGAGCACGTGTATGCACCTGAGGCCACAGGCCCCGCTGGTACAGTTTGCCCCCGCAGTTAATGCTGGTGGTGCCACTAGGGGGGTGCCTCTGTGGGCAGCCTAAGGTCCCGGGCAGCACCACGTCACTGCTCTCCGTGGGGACTGCAGCCAGAGCTGTTGGGGCCAGTCATGTGGGCGCTGCCACCCCGCCCCCTGGCTCCTGGTAAGAGCCCAGGACCCCAGGGCTCAGCGGACTCTCAGGTTGGCAGCTCTCTGCTTGTGACGCCTCTTGGCGGGGGAGTGAGCGAATACCGGCAGGTGACACCTTGGGAGGGGACACCTGGAGGCTGTGCCTGGCCTCCTGCACGCTGACTGATGCACATTTTCCTTCCGATTTTTTTTTTTTTTTTTTTGGTCTTTTAGGGCTGCACCTGCGGCATATGGAGGTTCCCAGGCTAGGGGTCGAATTGGAGCTACAGCTGCCGGCCTATACCACAGCCACAGCAACGCGGGACCCAAGCCGTATTTGTGACCCACACCACAGCTCGCGGCAACGCCGTATTCTTACCTCACTGGGTAAGGCCAGGGAGAGAACCTGTAACCTCATGGTTCCTAGTCGGATTTGTTTCTGCTGTGCCACAATGGGAACTGCAATTTTTTTTTTTTTCTTATTCTATCAGTTACCAAGATGATGTCACTATGAGTATAGGTTCATATTTGCTTCATACACTTTGATGACACATTATGAGGTGTAAACAAATTTTCAAATGTGACTTTCTTTTTTTTTGGTTGCTAGCAACGTCTCATAAAATTTTATTATTTAAAGAAAGCTGGCCTTTCTCAAGAAATCTTATAAAAAAGATATTGGACTTAGCCTAATAGCACATGCCTAAGTTTACATAATTTATAACATCTAATTAAGGACACTTATAGTTAAGTGTTATTACTAATAGCTAACAGTAACATTTCAGTTATTAAGAAACGACTGTACGAACAGGTAAAAATGTGCATTAAAAGGACTAAATATGGTAATGACAACAACTAAAAACTGGAAACAGCCAAAGTCCAAAAGACATTATTTTTTTTTTGCATTTAATTAACAATTTTATTTTTTTTTCTGTTACCGTAACTTTTTTTTCCCATTGCTTAATGAATTTTATTACAATTATAGGTGAACAAAATTCATCACAATTCAATTTGCTAGCATGTAAGTCCCAAACCCTCAGTGCATCCCCCCACCCCCCAGATTGTCTTATTTGAAAAACCAAAGGTTTTCCAAAGTCTGTGAGTCATGGTCTGTTCTGCAAAGAAGTTCAGTGTGTCCAAAAGACGTTATTAGAAAGGATTAATAAATTATTCTTTTTTCTTTTTTTTCAAATTACTCAATGCATTTTATTACCAAATGTAACTTCTTGAGGAGCTCAACATTTTAGCAAAGCATGGTTGCCCTCCACACTTCTTAGAGGGCCTTGACTTGCAGTTTATTTGATTCTGATATTAACATAATTAGGCCACCACACATATATTTATCTTTTGGCTTTTCTATGACCTTATCATTTTCTTTTATTGCGAATATGATAGTTCGATTTTCATTGGCACTAATTTGATTGTCTTTGCCTTTTAAAGGAGCTTTTATTCTACGTGTATTTGTTTAATCAGTGCTATATCTGGATTTATAATTACTCTCATGTTGTGCGCTTTTTCTAATCTTTGTTATTTTTTCTTTCCTGTTTTATTCTGCATTGACTTTTCCCCCTTTTTAACTTGTCTCTGACAGCTGGGACAATGCACTCCATGTTTCTATTATTTTGGCGAGATTAGTCCGCACTGTAATCCCTACAATTAATTCACCGAATTATGAAATTAATCTTCTTAACCTTCTCCACGTATTACAAAGACCTGCGAATGTTCTGATCTCCTCTCTCGCGCGATTTATTTACCGTAATTATTGTGAATCTAACATTCGTTTTTTGGTAACAACGAGATTATTATAGTTTTTCATTGTTGGTTATTTATGTTTATTTCATACTTGTGATTTTTTTCATTTCAGACCTTCCTGCTGGCGATGCTGCCCCATCTCTGTGAAACTGATGCTTAATTTCTTTCAGAAAGGACCTGTGGGTGCAAACCATCTCTGTGCTGGTTTCTGAAAAGCCCTAGTTTCACTCTTATTATTGGAAGATGTTAATTCCAGGTGTAGGCTTCTGGGTTAAACTGTTTCATCTCAACACACTGCGCACATCTTCAGTTGTCTTCCTGCCTCCGTGGCTGAGACCGATGAGCCAGCTCTGGGGCTCAGTGCTGTTCTTGGGAGCCAGTGTCTCTCTTCCTCCAGCTGCCTTTTGACATTTTCTTGGCTGTCCTGTAATTTCACTGTGTTGCTTCTGTGCATAAATTTTGTTCAAATTTATTCTGATTGGAATTAATTGGCCTTCTTGAATCAGCGATATCTTTAATTGCTTTTTATTTCTTAATTGAAAAAATGATCAGCTATTATCTTTAAAAACATCGTCTCTTTCATTTGTCTGTCCCCATCTCTTTCCGGAGCTCCGATTACAAAACTGTTAAGTGATCTCACTCTGCGTTCAGGCTTTTGCCGTCTCTCTCTCTCTCTCAGTCTCCGTGTCTTGATCTTTCTGGATGCATTTTCCTATAACTTATTCTTATCCAAATCCTAGTTTATTAATTCCTCCTCTTTTTCAGTGTCGTCTAATCAGGTATTAAATCTATATGCGCTGGATTATCAATTTCAACAATTGTATTTTTCACCCGTAGCAGTCGTGTGCGGTTCGCTGGGACACCTACTCCCTCACTCTGGGCCTGCTCTCGTCACCCTCTGCTTCTCTTTTATGCATTTCTGTCTCCTCTGCTTGCTCTGCATTCTTCTTTCTGCCATGTCTCCCTCGTCATCTCCAGCTTCTTCGTCCGTTTTGTGATTTCTGTCACAGCCAACGGTGCGTTGTTCTTGCAGCTTTCCCCGGAGAGCACTCCGTCCTGGGGCGCAAGCAGCAGCTGCAGAGGGGACCTGGGTTGATTCTTTCAGGATATGGAGAGAAATACCCCCCAGGACCTCTTTACACCGAGTGCTTGGTTGACGTTTTATTTGGGCCCCAGGTTGAGTAAGAGCGTGGGCTGTTAACCCACAACAGAGCCACTTTTGTTAGGAATTCTTGGAGGAGCCGGTCCGACCAGCCCCGGGGTTGGGGGGAGCTGGCAGGGGCGTGTTTCTCTGCTTCACGCTTGCTGAGATTCAGCCCCGGTGTGTGCCCACCTTGGGAAGATTCTGGGCTTTGCATTTTTTCTTTGACAAGAAGTTCCAAGTTCACACACGTGACCTCAAGGTGAAAACTGACTCCAGTTTTGAGCCCAGCTCTCTCGTCCTACTCTTCCCTGGGCTCGGGTGGCCGCTTTCTGTCAGCCCATAGCTGCACCTCATGCATTACAAGAATATTTTACCTGGATTTTTTTTTTTTTTCTTCAGGAGGCAACCCCGACCTTCCCGCTGCCAGAATAAATTCTAGAGCAGCATCTGTAAAACTACGGTCATGATGATTAGGTCGTGACATCAGTTTAGAGGGTCGTGACCAGTAGTCTAAGGTAGAACAGAATCAAATGTTGTGGAGTAGAAAACACCCGCGTGCGCTGGCCACAGTAAGACGGAGTGTCCTGCCCTCGGACTCTGGGCTCGCGGATGAGCAGACTTCCACGTGCAGGTTGTGTGTGCCACGTGTTTCAGACCGCGGTGAGGCCGCAGAGTTGCTGGAGGGGAGCCGCGCTTCGCAGACCGGCCGGGAGCGTGATCAGATGCAGACCCTGGGTCGGTGGGTCTCAGCTGGAGACCTGAGACTCTGTCGTCAAATCGGGGGCCCTGCTGCTCGCCGCACCGTCGACGCCGTACCCACTGACGCCGGCGGCAAGGAAAGCCGCCTTCAATCAGAGTGCCACTGCTCAGGGTCCCCAGAGCCACCGCCGAGATTCTGCAGAAACAGGGAGTGACCTCGGTTAGGCACCGGCGGGGGGGGGGGGGGGTGGTCAGCGGGAGGCCGTCCCACCTCGGGATCGGTTCCCTCCTCCCGGTCTTCCGCCAGATGCCGTTGGGGTGGCACCGTGCACTGGCGAGGTTGCTGAAGGGGAAGCTGGGAAGGGACCTGCTTCTCTGTCAGGACTCATTCTTCTTCTGCTTTGCGCCTCAGAAAGAACTGACAAGGCAGGAGTTCCTGTCATGGCTCAGCGGAAATGAACCTGACTAGTATCCGTGAGGATGTGGGTTCGATCTCTGGCCTCTCTCAGTGGGTTAAGGATGCGGCGTTGCCGTGAGCTGCATTGTAGGTCGCAGATGCGGCCCGGATCCTGCATTGCTGTGGCTGTGGTGTAGACCTGCAGCTGCAGCTCCGATTCGACCCCTAGCCTGGGAACCTCCATATGCTGCAGGTGCGGCCCTAAAAAGACAACAACAACAAAAAGAACTGACAAGGCAGGCAAAGCATTGAGTGATGGAAAGAGCTGGAAGGTGTGCTCAGACTGGCGCCAAGGAGATGGTGGCGGCACCTGGTTTCAGGTTAGTGACAGGGTCTTTGACTAAAGTGAAGGGGCCCCAGGTTTCCTGCTGAAGGCGTTCCTGCGAGGAGGAGCTCCTGCCTCTGACAGGCTCAGGCGGGGCTGGGCTGGCCTGCGGCCTCAGCCTGGGCGCGGGATCGGAGGCGGGGTCGGCACACCTTGGCCAGCCGCCCCCACCTGCCACTCCTCGCCCGGACTCGGCTCCACGGAGCCTCCCTGGCAGCCAGACCAACAGCGCCCTTCGCGGAGCTGAGGCTGCGGACTGAAAAAAACGCGCAGCCCTAAGAGTGGAAAGTTGTTTTATTCAGTGGACCTCGTGAGGACGTAAGCCCCGGACGCAGCTTCTCAGATCCTCTAAGGGATTCCTCTCAAGAGGCCAAGCGCTGGGGAGGCCAGGATATGAAGGAGGTTTTGCAACCAAGACCAGGCGGTTGGAACATCCAAAGATTGGTGTTAAGGAAAAGCAGAGCTCTCGAGGGAATGGAGTTAGGCTTTTCTGTGCAGGCGAAGGTGAGGCGTCCGGCTACCGAAGCCCTGCCTTTGCCATGCGCCTGGGCTCCCGGCCGTGTCCTGTGCTCTCCTGTCCTGAGTCCCCTGCAGGTGCATCGAGGTGGGGGTGGGGCTGCAGTCTTTGCTGGACAGCGGGCGACTGTTTCCATCCAGAGCTCCCTGGCGGGCGGGCACCATGGGGCGGCTGTGACTTGGTGGCCTGATGGCCCCAGCATCACGTCTTTTCTGATATGGCAGCAGCGTTCTTATTTGGCAAGTCTAGGAGGTTTGGGGGTCGTCTGGTCCTCCAGCTTTGTGCGTGCTGGGGACAGCTCCTCCAGCCCATAATACCATGCCCCGTGCCCTCAGGCCGGCCCGTCCCAGCAGCTGTCTGAAACAGGCTCCTTTATCTTCCTGCACTAGCAGTTTTTTCTGCAGAAGGTTTTTTCCCTCTACAAGATACGCTCACAGCAGATTTCCAGAAGCCAATCATGGAGGGCTAATAAAAATGCCCAATAAATTCGGAATACACCCTCAAATGAGAACACCATATGCAAATGACAATGTAATTCCATTATTAAACGATATTCCTGAAGCACTTGTTTGAGGCAGAGCTATTTAAATTGTAGGTCCAGGATAACTGCTGTGGTGTTTTCTGGCCGCAACAAAGACCGCAGTCAAAGGGCTATAAAATGTAACAGGCCCTGCCGCCGGCCTTTGTTTTCCAGCATAAACCACTTGCATCACTATTTACATATCAATGCAGACTTCGTTTAGCTACATCATGCAAATGAAATAACCCTACCCACAGACCCGGATGGAGCGATGGAGCGCTAGGGATCACTCCGCAGCCGTTTCCTTTTTACTGATCCCAGATTCCCAAATATTTGAGCTGGCCAGGCCAGAATGGCAGGACTCTGAATCCCTCCCTGGCTTGGAAGCGCCTGTGTTTACGGTGCCCACTCGATCCGGCTTGGATTTCGAGGTGAGAGGCGGGGAACCGTCCAGCCCCTCGCCAGAGCCCCGGTGCTCTGAGTGCAGAGGCGGGACCCCACTGGGGGAGTCCTCAAGGGTCTGGCCTTTTCAAACTTTAGACACTGTGTGGCCTTGGGGCCAAGCTCTCTGATCCTTAGCCAAGTCACAGTTTGGTTCTGGGGGAGGACATCAGGCACAAAGCTGAAGGTGACTCCTGCTCAGAGGACACAGACGCCACGCAATGAGAAGGCAGGGATGGGACTGACCATCCATCTAGCTGATGGCGGTGTCCCACCTCTTCTGTAACGGAGTCAGAATCCACCCCTTTCCCTCAGCTGGTTCTCCAAGGATGAAGTCGCCGGTCACTGCAGCCGCTGACCTGCAACACCCGAAAGGAGTTCCGGGCGGAGACCAGGATGAGGCGGTCTGGGCTCTGGGAAAACAGACACAACTGGCCTTGAGACAGATATTTTCAGGAGATTTCACGAGCCCAATTCTTGCACCTTCACGTGCTTAGAAAAACTCTCAGACCATCAAGTGGGGTGTGTGCTCCTGGTGACTGACAGCAGCCTTGCACCATGCCCTGTACCTGGTGGCAGGGCGCCTTCACCCGTATCTAATGCCTGCTGACTCTCCCCACCTCTTCCGAGCCGTTCCTCTGAGCTACAAAGAGGCTGTCTCCTAGCCTGTAGTCCATAGGAATCCCCGAAAAACAGGGAACTCATTGCACTCATGTAGCATGTTTTTATTTTGGTCAACAGAAGACTTTACGTCAAGAACTAACAGCTTGAATAGCAATGACTTAGGCACTTTCAGTGTTTACAGACCCCACATGGTAAGACTTCAGAGCAACACCCATCGGGGAGCCCGTTCCTGCTGTCTCCCTGATCTGTTCTTATGTCCTCCTCTTGCTGACAGCCTCAAGGTGGCAAGATGGCTGCCACAGCACCAAGCATCACAGCCACACTCATGGAGGAAAGAGGCAGCCTGGGCTCCCTCTGCAGCTTTCATCAGAAAAGCAGGAAACCCCTGCTGCTTGCCTTTAGGTCCATAACCAGATTTGGTCCTTGACCACCTGTGCTGCGAGGTGGCTGGGAAGGGAGGGCGGAAGGCTGTGTTTTATCGTCAGCATACTTTTTTTTTTTGGGGTCTTTTTGCCTTTTCTAGGGCCACACTCGCGGCATATGGAGGTTCCCAGTCTAGGGGTCTAAAAGGAGCTCTAGCCGCTGGTCTACACCACAGCCACAGCAATGCAGGATCCGAGCCACGTCTGCTACCTACACCGCAGCTCACGGCAACACCGGATCCTTAACCCACTGAGCAAGGCCAGGGATCGAACCTGCAGCCTCACGGTTCCTAGTCGGATTCGTTAACCACTGAGCCACGACGGGAACTCCATCGTCAGCATACGTTTTTATTAGCAACGACATGTTGTTTCTTTCCTGCATTACGAGGATATTTTCGTTATTCCTCTTCTCTCAGTAATATGACAGCCCTGATTGCGGTGACCACAGTGACGTATTTTCGGTTTTGTTTCTATTGTTTTCTTTCGGCAGGTCCTGGATGCACGAGGCTAAATGTGTCCCACCCCCAGGAAGTGTTTCCATGGGACCCAGCAGGACACAGCACTCGGGGTGCTGGTGGTGGGGGGACCCCTTTTCCTTCCCCTGGACTCTGACCAGGCGGCCGGGCCTCTGCCGGATGTTGCAGAGCCAGCCCTGTGAGAATTAGCATGTGTCTTTCTATCAGAGGAAGCCTTGGGCGCTTGGTTGTGTCCCTGCTCCGTCTGAGACGCCCCCCTCCACCCCCTTTCCCTCTCCTCCCAGTAACAGCTTGTTTCAAATTAGCCAGCAGAGAAGAGTGTGCACCCGGGCCTGACCAATGGGAAGCGGACCGAGGTTGCACCGCGTTAGGGGTGAGCGGTGGGTCTTCCTTCTCCACGAGCACCCGCTCGCCTGCTTGCTCCTCACCGGCGGGGAGCGCCTGCGCCCTTCTGCAGAATAAAGAGCCTTGTCGAGGTCTCCCCGTGTTAGTGGGTCTTACTTTCCGCCACTGACGATCCGAGTCGGGGTCCCTCTTCCTCAGCAGCCCACCTCACGGCCCGAGAAGTGCAGGTCCCGGATGCAAGGCTGGAAACAAGGCCGCACCTCGGGTAAGCCCTGCTCTGGCTGTATTCCCTTTCTCCAGACTTTCAGTGAGCAAGCTGTTATCTTTAATCTTTCTCTCCTTTTTTTTGTTTTTTTTTTTTAGGGCCACACCTGCAGTGTATGGAAGTTCCCAGGCTACAGCCGCCGGCCTACACCTCGGTCACAGCACGCCAGATTCAAGCTGCGTCTGCGACCTACACCAGAGCTCACAGCAACGCCGGATCCTTAACCCACTGAGCAAGGCCAGGGATCGAAGCTTTGTCCTCGTGGTTACTAGTCAGATTCGTTTCCGCTGAGCCAGGATGGGAACTCCATCATTTCCTTTTTTAAATTAATGTTTCTGCACAGGTCTCTCAAAAGCTACATTTACATTTTTAAAGCATCTCTTTGATATGATTAGACCCAAATTTAATAGAAATTTCACAATATTGTCAGGTACTGAGCTGGTGCTCAAATTTCTGACTGTCTAATAGCTTTTTTCCAGCCTATTCGTTGACATCCGGATCCAGTAAAGTCCATGAACTACGGCTGAAATGCTTCTCAGTCTCTTTTAAGCTGCAGGTTCCTCCTCTTTCTCTTCTGTTTTCATCACATTTGTCACGGCTGTCGAAGGGACCACATCATGTGCCTGCGGGACTTTCCCGAGCGTGCATTTTGCCCTGGGTGCAGCAGTCAGTGGGACTTAAAAAGATGCAGGTTTGGGCTCCTCGACGCGCCCTCCCAGCTGCTGAGCCCCGGCTGCCTCCGTTTTGGGGATAATCAAGTCCACAGATGACTAAGCCATTAATATTCAACAGGTGACCTTCCAACATGCTTCTATCAGCCCTTTGTTTTCTGCCTGGAACACTTCTGCACAGAGAGCCTTCTGCTTTTAACAACTCGGTGACTCACTCTCGAGTACATTTCTCATGGGCGAGGCAGTTGAAAGCTCCGATCTGCTTTGCTGGCGGCTTTATCCTCCTCAGTCGGTCCCTTTGCCTTCTGCAGACCTGGCGGACGCAGTTTGTCTCCCGTGCCACCGTGAATAAGGCAGGTGGGCGTCTCAGTGACTGCGGAGGGATGGTGGTGACGCCGAGACCTCTGACCTGTTGCTTTAGTCTCCGTCACAGCCGTTTTCCAGGGTCACAGACTGGAGCTCGGTCTGGAAATGGGTTCCTGCTCCAAGGACCGGCGATTCCTTTAATGCAAAGCTATATTTAAATGCCGTCATCCGAGCTCTTGGCCACTGGGTCGCTCAATGAATCAAGAGCCTTTCAGGATTCAGAGCTGGCAAAAGGGCATTTTCTGAAAGATAAAAACACAGCCTGAGCCCCTGTGACAGTTATTTTTCAAGGCCAGGCTATGTCCACGCCATCGCATCTTATCAACAGACCGCCTCTCCCTCTGCCCCGGACCCCGCTTTCCTGAGATGCTGACAAAGCGTCCCCACAGCACGTCTTGTGCCGACGTTACCAGCATATGGAAAATGGTGCACTCACAGCCCGTGACTCCGGGTTTTAGCGCCCCGAGCAATTTTTGCCAGTGGGTGTATCTCACTCAGTGTGTAGAGCTAAATTTTTGTGTGTAATGTTAATTGGAGTACTCTGTATATGTGTTGCTACACACCAGATGCGGTTGAGTTTATCGATTTAATTTTATTTTCTATCTTCAAACACTGCTTTAAAGATTTTCCTATTATACTTTTAAATTTAGAATGACCATCTGATTTGTCTTACCACAGATTCCAATTTTCCTAACATTTTCCATCTCATCCATCTGTCCGTCTCTTCCTCCGTTTAATGTAGTAACCGCAGCGATTTTAAAACTTTGTCTATTAACTCCAACACAGGGACCATCTGTGGGTTTGCTTCCAGTGTGTATTTGTTTTCCCTCTAGATCACCCATCAAATTTTCCTGCCTCATTTCTCCTCTGGTGTTTTTTGACTGCACGTTTTTATGACCTGTCCCCACCAGTAGAATTCTCATTACTTTTAAGTGCATAAGGAACATTTACCAAGACAGATCGCCCTCTCAGTCAGAAAGCAAACCTTAACGAAGTTAAAAGGAAGGAGAATTAAACAAAGCCTCTTCTCTGACATCCTTAGCATGAGATCTGGGAAACGCGGGCTAGAACCGTGCTGAGGTCCTGCCGCTTACCTGTTGCAATGGTGAAAACAGAAAATACCGATCCTACTGGGTGAGGACACGGACGGGGGAAGCTGGGCCCACACTTGCTGGCGGGTGAAGTGACGCAGCCACGCTAGGAGGCACTTTGACGGTTTCTCCCGAGGGCAAACACACCCTTACCTGGCGACCCGGTTCCCTCCCCTAAGTATTTACCCACGTGAACCAAACACTTTCGTCCACATGAAGACCTGAGCTTGGACGGTGTAGACAATCCATTCACAACTGCCCAGAGCCGGAAGCATTTCACCAAGGAAGGCAAATCGCACGTCCCTGGAGAGGTGAGTGGTGAAAATGACCCCGAGCATCACAGGGTGGGCTCCACTCAGCAGCACGGGGGTGATCGACGCACGCGGCCCGGACGGAGGAAGCGGGCTGAGTGGTCTCACACTGCAGGATCCCGTCCGCGTGACTTTCTCGGTGAGGGGAAACTCGAGTGATGGGCAGCTGGTCGGCAGGGCCCAGGGATCAGGGACGGGGGTTAGGGATGCAGGTGGGACGGGGTTAGGATAGGGGTTAGGGTTGGGGATGGGGGTTAGGGACGCGGCTTAGGGATGGGAGTGACTATAAAGAGACAGCACAAGTGAATTCTGCAGGATCTCGAAATTTTTCTCTATCCCAGTTGTGGTGGACACATAAGTCTGTATATGTCAAAATGAATAAAACTATACACGAAGGGGAGTTCCCGTCGTGGCGCAGTGGTTAACGAATCCGACTAAGAACCATGAGGTTGCGGGTTCGATCCCTGCCCTTGCTCAGTGGGTTAACGATCCGGCGTTGCCGTGAGCTGTGGTGTAGGTTGCAGACGCGGCTCGGATCCTGCGTTGCTGTGGCTGCGGCGCAGGCCAGTGGCCACAGCTCCGATTAGACCCCT
>PVHT021183699.1:300510-315462 GCA_004024745.2 Catagonus wagneri | reverse complement strand
AAAAAAAAAAAAAAAAAAAAAAAACTATACACGAAGGAGTTCCCGTCATGGCTCAGCAGAAACGAATCTGACTAGCATCCATGAGGACGCAGGTTCCACCCCTGGCCTCGCTCAGTGGGTTAAGGATTCGACGTTGCTGTGGCTGTGGCGTAGGCTGGCAGCTGGAGCTCCAATTCGACCCCTAGCCTGGGAACTTCCATATGTCTCGGGTGTGGCCCTACAAAGCAAAACAAACAAACCACAACTAAAATCTATACACCAAATCATAAATTTTACTATATGATGATTACAAATTCAAATTAATTAAAATAACTCTCAGCTATAACTGCGAACGGGTGCCATTTTTAATGTGGCGTGTAATAAACAGGAGCAGCAATCTTAATAACAGCCGCCGTCACCGGCATGTTTACGACTCGGATGATATTTATGTGTTCCTTCACTTTCAGCAAAACTCCTTAAGTGTGATAATTTTTATCTTTCCGGTACGGACCTGGAAACTAAGTGAAGGTAAATAATTTGCCCAAGAGACGAGGCTTCACCTCTACCCAGCCTGGTGTTTCTTGCACACACCAGGTGTCTTCAGCCTGGTGGAGTGAGAGCAGGCGGAGATGGAAGCTGAGCAATAAACAGCCGCCTTCTCACCCGCTGCTCCCCGCCCCCCACCTGTCTGGACACAAGTGTCTGTCTGTCTTCACTGCCCCCTGACCAGTCACCTCTGTGTAGCCAGGTCCCCCGGCCGTGCTTCACCCTGGTGTCCACGGGGCAGTTCCATCTTCCTTCCGGCAGCCTCCCCTGGTTTCCTTTCCCTCTGGCCTCGATGCCAGCTTGCTCCCTGGCTCCCCTTCCCCCATCCTCCCACCCAGGCTGCTGTCCTTGGACGCTGGGACCTGGGACCCCCTCCTCAGCCATTGCCTACTTCCTGGGCGCCCGTGAAGGCTGCCTGGAAGTGAATCCCACACACGCCTCCAGGCCAGGCGGCTCCCCCGATCCTGGATCTCCTTGTCTCTTTCTTCGAAGCCCCAGAGGAGCTGAAGCTCACATGTCCCAGAACAGACTCGTGTTGGACCCGAAACGGGGTAAGAAGCACTCTGACCCCAAGCCAGGCAAAACTCCGGGCACCCTGGGGCCACCTGAACCCCTCGCTCCAGGGCCAGGCCAGTCAGTCTGTCCCCCCAGTGTCTGTCACCCGTGCATCTGCTCCACGTGTCCCTTCCGCAAATGCCAGGAGCTCCTGTCTGGACAAGTGGCCTCCTGACTCGCCCCCTGGGGCTCCCGAGAGCACCTTTCAAACCCAGTGCTCCCGCTGCAGGTACGCGGGCACGCCGCCGTCAGCCCGGACCTCGAATCCAGTTTCCACTCCCGCCCACGCCCCCGCGCTGCTGCTTCCACTCACCGCCCCCAGCCCCGCCCCGCCCTCCTCCCTGGCCTCGCCCCGCCCTCAGCCTCTCGGTCCCCCAGCCCCTCCGCTTTCCCCGGGCGGGGTCTCTGTCTGCGTCCTTCTGACCCCCTCCACCCTCTTACCTTGCGTGAGTCCATGAACTGCTAGGTCTTTCACCGTGTGTAGACAGGGCTCAACCCCACACCAGGCGTTCTTACTGCGCTAATTCAAGTCAGTCCACTGCGCGGTCGCCGCGGTGGTGAGTCCTTGAGGTCTGGGCCCCCTGTCCTGCGTGCTGGCCAGCCCTGGAGTGTCGTGTAGCACGTGCTCAGCAAGTGTCTGTGAGGGATCACAGACACGGAGGGAACAGGACCCACCGCAGGCGGGGCGGGGAGCCCGCACGCGGAGCCCGGCCTTCCCCTTTGTCCTGATCCACTTCTGATCCTAACCCAAGAAACGAGCCACGGAGACGCCATGTGAGAAAAGGGACAGGCAGGGCCCACGGTGCCTGTCTGTGTTGCACGGCCCGTCCCACTTGGACAGGAGCGCAGGGGCCGCCGCCGACTCTGCTGCAGTGACCTGAGAAGCCACCTCTGTTTGTCGGGCCACGCGCCTTGACGGGCTGGCCGTGACGGTGACCCTGGGGCGTAACAGGAGACATATGGGGACAGAGGCCGCAGGAGTGGGGAGAGGTGAGTCCCACAGAAGCCACGCTGACTGTCACGGCCAGCTGTCCGTCCAGCAGCGCCTGGACCCGCAGGCCGCTGCTCCTGTCCGGCCGGCGTTGCGCTCCAGCGCCCTCTCCCCGCCCCCGCGCCTCCTCCTCTTTAGAAACATGGCAGTGTGCGGGGCTGGCCCTGCTGCGAGTGGGGGTTTCCTTGTGATCCCCACGCTCGTGGGCAGCTGTGACACCGTTCGCAGGGAGGAGGGGACAAGAGCGAGGCTCAGCCACATGCCAAAGATCTCGCTCGAGACAGAAGCTGGTGTGGGGTGGTCTCCCGGTTATGGGAGCAAAACCAGACCGGTCAGTGAGGCCGGGGCGGGGCCGGGGCGGGGCCGGGGCGGGGCGCTTTCTGCGGAGTTCACCCCACGCCCTGAAGCCCTTTTTCCCCGGCCCTTGGTCCTTGACGTTGGTCTGTGCTGGCTCAGTGGTACGCAGAACCTAGGAGCCACCCTGGATGTGTCCCCCTCGAAGAACCTTGTCCTCACCTCGATTTGATCCGCTCTCGTAGGGAGCTACTCGTTTCTCTCATAGTATTTGTCACGAGAAATGCGCGGCTTTTGGAGCAGTGATTTCCCAGATCAGTGAGAAGCTTCGGGGGAGGGGCCCTGCTGAGGTTTCCTCTACCCAACAGAGCACGTGACGCGTGGCTGGTGCCGGGTCAGCGCTTTCTGTGGACGCCAGGGCCTGTGCTGGGCATTAGGGCACAGGGACAAGGGCTCCCTCAGGGACCCCACGGCTAGCGGGGAAGTGGCGGGTGGCCCCTCTTTGTTGTAGGTGCCGAATCGGGCCACCCTGAATTCAGGGCAGGGGCGCAAGGGTCTGGTGCTCCGTGCCACGTGGTCAGGGAAGGTGTGCAGGGAGCTGGTGAGGGTGCTGGAAGGTGACACATGGCAGGAGCCCTGGCAAGCGTCTCCCTTCCCGTGGGCAGTCTGTGCCTGGAGAGCCTGGAGGGCCTGGCTCAGGCCTGTGTCCTCGGAGATGCCTCCCGCAGAGGGGGCGTCACTGCACTTTATGGTATAAATCGACGGAAATTTTGTGTCTCTGACTGACCGACTTTCCTCGTCTGCGCATCTGTGCTGAAAGCAGAGGGTGTGACGCCAGACTGCCCGGGTTCGAGTCTTGACTACTGGGTCAAGCTCTGCAACCTTAACCAAGTAACATCAAATAACACGACCTCTCATGCTTCATGTCGTCCATCGCACATCGGGAAGAGGGAGTGCTGCCTCTGTGACACCAAATGCACAGTGAATATTGAGCAGTTCATGGCACATGAAGTTAACTCACCACCACCACCATCACCACATCATCACCTTCAGCATCTCCATCATCATCTCCATCATCACATCATCCCCATCATCACCGCCATCACCACCACCTTCACCTTCACCACCATCTTCAGAATCACTTGTATATTTTCCTGTCTTACTACCAAATTTATGGGCATGTCATATATTTACGGGCCATGCGATGCTGACCTGTGTCCACAGAATCCCAAAGGTAGCAAGCGCACATATGTTCTTTTCTAAACTGGATCAAATTCTGCCAAATGTGAGTGACATAGGACACTGGATACTGTACGGCTGTTGAGCTGGCAGGGTGTCAAACATTCGGACACAGTCGTCAGTTAGGTCCCATGTTTGGTTGGATGACATGGCTTCTGAGGTCTGAGTAGGGTTTTCAAGTCTTGCCGAGTCTCCAGACTATTGGCCACGTCTTGGCTCAGGTCCTGGCTCCTTTGGTCCTAAGCAGCCTCTGCTCCATCTGTGCCTCTGAGACTTCAGGGGTGCGGTGCAGAGACGCTGGCTTGGCACCTAAATACCCGCCCTGATGTGGCCGGGGCTGGGCGCTGGATCCCATCACCTTTGGCGCTGAGCGGAGAGAGAGGCTCCTGGGGCCTCTGCAAGCTCTGAGGTCCAAGTGGGGGCCTGTTTCTGTTCTGTTGTTTCTGCTTTAAAATTGATTCAAAATCTTGAAATGGTAGTAATTTGGTTTTTGTTGAGCCACCTGTCAATGTCCCCACATCCAACTGGCTGTCAAAGTAGGGTTTTCCAGACAGACTTTCTTCCAAAACATACAGAGCAGGTGCGGGGCGGTGGCTCGAGGTGCAGAGAGAAGCCTGGCGGTCGAACGCGGCTCAGGGCACCTCCCTTGGCTAGAGGCCCAGCGAGCAGGGCACGGGCCACCGAGAGTCCTGGAGTTGGGGCCTGAAAGTTTCCCAACCGTGGTCTGATTGAGCATTTTGCTGGGGTCACAACCTGATTTTAAGATAGAAAAAAATCTTCAGATGTGAAAGCTGTGATTTAAAAGTTCAGATGCCTGTGTCAACCTCAAGAGGCGGACAAGCCAAACCCCGCGGGAAGCTGATTATAACCGGGTTTCCAGAAAATTGGCAGGATGGCCGTACACAGTAATCTCAGCCGTGATATGAAATGATCCGCTTGGCAATGGAAAAATATGTTTTTAATTATGTAAATGATTGTGGCTCAGTTCAAACTCAAGGTGCTCCTGTGTGTTTGCTCTTTTGGCGGGAGGTGCGGGTGAGAAATAGATCCTGACTCATCTGAAACTTTGTACTGGGGAGTTCCCTTGTGGTGTGACGGTAATGAACCCAACTAGTCTCCATGAGGATGAAGGTTCGATCCCTGTCCTCACTCAGTGGGTTAAGGATTCTGCGTTGCTGTGGCTGTGGCAAAGGCCGGCAGCCACAGCTCCGATTTGACCCCTAGCCTGGGAACTTCTATATGCTGCAGGTGTGGCAGTAAAAAGAAAAAAAAAAGGGACAACTTCGCTGAATGTGGGCAGTTTTCTAGGGCGGGCCAGCTCTCACCCCAGAAGGGGCTTGTAGGATTGCGTGCTCCAGAGACCAAAGCCTGTGTTCTTGAATTCTGAAGGGGAGGGTGCTTGTAGAGGGGACAGAGCCCCCAGGACCGGGTGGGAGGGGGCACACAGAGTTGTGTTCTGACCAACAAGAGCCTGGAGGTGTCCCTGGTGTCAGGAGGAAGCCTGCTGCTCTCCCCCATCCACCACCTGGGCCTCGTCTGCATCCCACACAAACTGATGTCTCTTAGGCAATGCGTCTGTTGTGTCTTTTAGGGGAAAATGCATCCATCAGTGCCCCAGATGGGTGCTGGCAGAGTTTGTGGGGACGCGCACTGTTTGGTTAGCACGCGGGGTGTGTCTGGCCGGCGAGGGGCTGCGCCCGGCCCTGCATCTCGCTGCAGCTTCCGGCCTCAGACCAGCAGGAGCGCATGCGAACCCGCTTCCAGTTCAGCGCGGGCCCCGGGGTCGAAGGCCAGCTCGCCACGCTGAGGCGACCACGTGCTCCTGGCCCAGCTTCCCCCGTCACGTGCCGCTCAGCGGCTCCCTGTGCTGCCGGCCACTCCCGTTTCGCAGGCGGGGGAGCCGAGGTGCAGAGCAGTGGCCCAAGTGCTCCCTCGCGGTTTGGAAAGTGTGCCTGGAGCACAGGCAGCCAGTGTCCGTCTGGGCCCCGCGGGACTGTGTCTTCATCCCCTCCTGCCCCCCGCCAGCCCGTTGCATCTGGTTTCCCGCCGGCTGACAACCCCGTGGGCCCGGTTCCTGCTGCGCTCTCGTCTTGAGGAGCATTAGGAGGAGTTCCTGCTGTGGCGCAGTGGGTTCAGGATCTGACTGCAGCGGCTCAGGATACTGTGGAGGTGCAGATTCGATCCCTGGCCCGGTGCAGTGGGTTAAGGGATCTGGTGTTTATGCAGCTGTGGTGTAGGTCGAGGCTGCGGCTTGGGTTCAGTCCGTGGCCCAGGAAATTCCACGTGCTGCAGGTGCAGCCATAAAAAACCAGAGGAGACGCAGGGGCTTAGAACAACCCCTCCTCCTCACGACGGTGCCTGGGTGTAGATGCCAGACGCATCGGATGCTCCCACGACACATGCGTGGCTATGTATTACACATACCTCAACAAAGCTGGGAAAACAGAAGTCAAGCCCCAGGTGCCCAGAGGGCAGCTGAGGGCGGAGGCAGGGTTCTGGCCCAGGGTCTCCAGGCCCAGGGAGGGGTCCCTTGAGAGTGTCCATCAGGGTCCCGCCCCCAACGATGAGGGCCAGCTTTGTGCATAGCCCGGATACGAGGGGCAGCCTCGGCCCCGGGACATGGACGTACCTGTCACTTACCGAGAAAAACCCAAATCCCCAGACGAGCGGGCCCCTTCCTGCCACCCAGTGAGGCCTGAGTGCGAGGGCAGCACCCTGACCTAACGGACTGATGCCTGGCTCTTCCCCTAAAATGATCTCAGAGCATCTTGGCAAAAGTAAAGCGGGCTCGTGAGTTTCAGGGATGGGTTCTTAATTTCCATTTTTTTAAGAAAAGAATTTTGTCTCAGGTTCATTATTTTACTTGACACTAGTTTTGCAGCTAGAAAACCAGCTCCCAGCTAAGATAAATTTCAGCTAAGCACTGGAATAGAATCCAATTTAAAAGTTCCACTAATTCAGTAAAGCTAATTAAGTGGGCTCCGCTTCCGAGTCCGTCTGCGGGCCGTGCTGTTTGGTAAGCAGATCGGGAGATGAACGGGGGACGGTATTTATGGTTGCTCATTACGCCCTTTAATATCCACGCTGGAGAGCGGACGTTCTGGTTACAATTAAAATGCTTTTGTACCATTTTAGCAGTAATTGAGCGAACCCGGCAATTTGTACTTTGATCCCCTCCGTTAAGTAACTGACGATCGCAAGCCATCATCGGCAGTAACACCCGGCTTCTGCTGCTGTGTTTGAAAATAGCTCAAGGGGTGCCTGTTAGCGTGTGTGGACAAGAGGCACGGACAGCGGCTTCTGGAGGTCTCTGCACAAAACTTTCCTGCCAGGGGTCTGTGATCCTTACCGGGGACAATGCCCCACTGGCTTCTGCTGCTGTGAGCCCGACAAACAGCACAGCATCCGGCCAGTCCGGTCAGTCCAAGGCCCAGCTCGGAGCTCGTGGTCCTGCAAATGCATCCAACAGGGAGCTCACTTCTAGCCTGGGGGCCCCTCCCGGGAGAAGAACCCAGCCCACGAGGCTACTGGCGGATTTGGGCAGAGGGGAGATGGCTGGGCCTGAGTCTGGCATTTCCAGCAAGAAGGCAGCTGGTGAGGCTCCGAGGCAGAAGTGTGTTGGGTGGTCAAGACGTGGCCAAGGAGGAGTCCCCATCGTGGCACAGCAGAAACAAATCTGACTAGGAATCATGAGGTTACGGGTTCGATCCTTGGCCTCGCTCAGTGGGTTAAGGATCCGGCGTTGCCGTGAGCTGTGGGGTAGGTTGCAGACGCGGCTCGGATCCCGTGTTGCTGTGGCTGTGGTGTAGGCCGGCAGCTCCAATTATACCCCTAACCTGGGAACCTCCCTGCAGGTGAAGCCCTAAAAAGATTAAAAAAAAAAAAGAAGAGGATGTGGCCAAGGAACCGGGGAGAGGCCGCGGGGAGGAAGAGGAGAGCCGGGTGGGGGAGAGCCAGGCCCTTCTCAGGAGGCGGCTGGCGGCCCTGCTCGCTGCCAGCGGTCTGTCCCGCGACCTCCCCGCCCCCCCGTCGTGTCACTCGCTCCCGCCTGCTCCCTTCCTGGGCACATCTCAGCTTCAAGTGCCAGCCTCCTTCTCCAGACCCGCGACGAGACGAGCTCGCGCTTCCCAACTCTGCTGTCACCCAGACTCCACACTGCCTGCTGTGCGGACCCCGCCAGGACCTCCCTGGCGTGGAGACGCAGGCCACCCACCTGCCCAGGGGACGTCACAGGAATGGAGGCCTGGCAGGAGGAGACGGGAGGTTAAAGTAGCTCCTGGTGGCCGGGTGGCTGGACGCAGAGCTGGAGGGCACCAAAGTGCACCCAGCCTGACCCACCGCCTACCTGGACCCCAACAGTGACTTACCCAGTCAACCCAAGTGCGGCCACAGCCAGGGCGGCAGACCCCGGAAACCGCCCTGGGCGCCGCAAGAGGACAGGACAGGGAGCACCCACCCCCCGGTCCTCCTGAAGCCTCGTGGCTTCAGTAACTGGATGGCACCCCAGCCTGGTGGCACCTGCACTCGGAGCCCCCACCTTGCTGTCCCAGGATGGCCCCCGGTGACTCAGCCGTGCTGCACAGGCCACGCGGGCAGCGGGGCAGGTGGTAGACTCACGAGGGGCGCCCGGCGGCTCTGAGGCTACGTCAGCGCACGCTCACCGGCCCGGGAGCCAACAAACCTCCGGTGACTCCCCCACCCACAGGGTAAGACCCCTCTCCGCTCCACACCCAGATCGGACCCCGCGAGGTGACCCGTGTGTGCGGCCAAGATGCTGGGAGCCACTGGACAGACACGTATGTGGCTGGGGCGGTGGCAAGTCTAAGCAAAAATGTCCCAGAGTGGCCACCAAGCTGAGCCAGGTCCAACCCAAGGCCCGGCCGCCTGCCCCCAGCAGGAATGCTCCCACCACGTGGGGCCACGCAACTGGGGACCCCGGAGACCCCAGCCTCCGTGTCAGCCTCCCAGGACGCAGACCTGGTCTGAAGACACTTCCTCGTACAGATGGGGGTGTGCAAAGTGTGGCGTTTCACCAACGCTTGCTAAGTACTTCACACACTCACACACTCAATCACACTCACTACACACACACACACTCACTCACACACTCATACACTCACACATCCACACCCACTCACACACAACACACACATACACTCACACACACTCACACATACACTCGTTTTTATTGCCGTTGGCCTAAAGCGCTCACACTTGTCAGTTGTCAGGAAATTTGGTGGCGCGCTCGGACGCGGGCTGGACCGGCACAGCCGTGGACGCACTCGGGTGTTGCCTGCAGCGCTGTCTTCAGGTGGGAGCTGCCGACCCTACCCCGCAGGGTTCGGGTTGGAGACCGTGACCCGCCTGTGAGCAGGCCTCCAGGGAGCCCAGCCTTTGCTGGCAAACAGACGGTCCTGCGCCTTCTGTGTCCAAAGTAAAAGGCCGTCACTCGTTTGAATGCAGACCGGGTAAATTCCACCAGCTTTCTGAGTCTGGGATAAAAATCCTTAAACCTCCATCCATAACCTTCAAAGGTGTAAATATTCCTTGAATCTGGGGTCGGATTTCGAGGCTGGCATCCTTTGTGAGGGACAAACTGTGACCTGGCTTCCTTGTTCAGTGATGTTGCAAACATCAAGACCGATTTCGTGCCGGAGTGAAGGTTCTTTCCGCTTTACCAGGCGTCTGGTTAAGAATTTATATTTCGCTTACTTTTCACTGCGTGGACTAGATATAAAGCATTCCTGCTGATTTCTTTTAGGACCCAAACTGTCAGATGGATCTTTCTAGTAAGTCCGTTGGTGTTTGGGGGAGATCGGAGCCGTGTGGGGTGCGGGAGAGGAGGCCAGGCGCCACTGTTCCAGCTGTGACTCTGGGCGGGCGGCTCGCGCCCGGCTCTGCTCTCCGTCCTCAGGGAGCCGCGCGGGGCAGGAGCGACGGTGGGGTCAGGCCTCACCTGCTCCAGGCGGTCAGCCCGGCGTGTCTGCGAGGAGCTGCTGGCAGGTCAGAGGTGAGGACGGCCGCCTGCGTGCGTGTTGGCGAGGAGGCCGTGAAAACCGCCTGTGAGATTCAGATGCAAGGTTTCTGACGTGGAAAGAAAGAAGGACAGATGATGAGGAGAAACGACAAAACTTCAAAAAGGAGGGAGAAGTGTACACGAAGCATAGAGGGAAAGTAAACGAAATAAGGGCGAAGAAACAGTCGGTGGAAAGCAAATAAAATACATGAAAAGGAGAAATGCAATCAGGAATATGAGTGAGATCTTTGTTGGTTTTTGTTTTGTTTCGCTTTTTTGTTTTTTACAGCTGCGAGTGCAACGTACGGAGGTTCGCAGACTAGGGGTCGAATCAGAGCTACAGCTGCCAGTCTACACCACAGCCACAGCCACGCCAGATCCAAGCCACACCTGCAACCTACACCACAGCCATAACTATGCCGGATCCTTAACCCACTGAGCAAGGCCAGGGATCGAACCTGCATCCCCGTGGCTACTGGTCAGGTTTGTTTCCACTGAGCCCCAAGGGGAATTCCTAAGAATATTAATGAGGTCTTAACAGGACTAGAATAAATTCTCCTTTAAGTGACAGAGAGTGACAGATTGAATTTAAAAACAAAACCCAGTCCTACGGTTTATAAGAAACCCTTGAGATGAACTGCACAGAATGACTGAGCATACAACAGTGACAATTTTAACTTCAAGAGGAAAGTAGGTCTTTATACAATGATAAATGGCCTAATTTATAAGAAATTGAATAGAATTGGCATAAACTGCTAGGCAGCAGACAATATAACAACTAAATATATGGAGAAAAATCTACTAGAAAAGGCAGAAAAATATGAAAAAAACATATGG
The DNA here is from genome assembly GCA_004024745.2 of Catagonus wagneri. Classification (NCBI taxonomy): domain Eukaryota; kingdom Metazoa; phylum Chordata; class Mammalia; order Artiodactyla; family Tayassuidae; genus Catagonus; species Catagonus wagneri. The sequence goes on along the minus strand of PVHT021183699.1, from coordinate 305,005 downwards.
GATATGTGAATATACCTGTTTTGGAATTATACAGCTCTAGTAAGAAAAAGTAAAAAAAAGGAATATAGAGATAATAAAGATAAGCAACATAATGTAACTTCTATTTTTCAAATAGGAAAATCACATTTTGTCATATTGGTCAAATATATAAAAAATAGCTTGCACTTACCCATCAAGAAAACCTTCAAACAGTTAGAGCAGGGATATGGCAGGTTGTAAGCTCTGTCTTATTTTATTTATATGTTTTTGTTTTTTAGGTCTGCATCTGGGGCATACGGAAGTTCCCAGGCTAGGGGTTGAATTGGAGCTGCAGCCACCTGCCTACACCACAGCCACAGCAACTCGGGATCTGAGCCGAGTCTGTGACCTACACCACAGCTCACAGCAACACTGGATCCTTAACCCACTGAGTAAGGCCAGGGATCGAACCCATATCCTCATGGATAATAGTCAGGTTCGCTACCACTGAGCCACAACGGGAACACCAACTGTTTAATCTGACATGCAGAAATGGTTAGAAAACCATTTTTGGGGAAAACTGCTAACTTTATATAATATGCTAACAAATTCCAAAAGAAAAAGAGGAAATTTTTTGAAATCTATAAATTGTATTTAATAGAAGCTGTGGCAACAGAATGCTAAGATGGCCCAGCTGTACGACCCCATGTAATCCCCAGCCCCCGAGTGCCGGGAGAACCTGCGAATATAAGAGGACGTCACTCCTGCGATTACATTGTTTCGGGCAAATGGGAGGTGATCCATGGTGGGCCTCCTCATCAGGCGAGCCCCTTCAGAGCAGAGTGCTTTTGGAATTCCCATTGTGGCTCAGTGGAAACGAACCCAACTAGTATCCATGAGAACGCGTGTTCGATCTCTGGCCTCGCTCTGTGGGTTAAGGATCTGGCGTCTCATGTGGGTTAAGTGAGCTGTGGTGTAGGTCGCAGATACGGCTCAGATCCTGCCTTGCTGTGGCTGTGGTGTAGGTCGGCAGCTGCTGATCTGACCCCTAGCCCGGGAACCTCAATATGTGTCCCACCCCCCATTCATACATTAAAGCCCTAAACCCAGATATGACTGTTTGGAAATGGGACATTTAAAGAAGTAATGAAGTTAAGGAGAGTCAAAGGACGGGCCTGGAGCCCTTAGAAGGTGAGAGAGACCCAGATTCCTGTCTAGACAGGGCTGGGTGAGGCCAGAGAACAAGGCATTCTCTTTGAAATGAGAGCCACTGTCGCCAGTACACAGATGCTATGAGACGTACGCAGTAACTAGTACAAATATTGGTGAAGCAGAGAAAAGACATCTTTTTAGCTAAATGACCTCATCGTACAGCTAAGACACCCAAGAGACTATTTTATAAAAGGAAAAGAAAAAACAGGGAATGGAGTTATTAAAAACTTTTGTACAGTCTGCTGGATATATGATAAAATTTCAAAATCTATAGCGAGTCTTTAGATTAGCCTTAAGGAGCAGGAAATTAACTTCCGGAGTTTCTTTAAAATAGGTATGGTATTGCAGTCGAGGCACACGGGTCGGAAGAAGAATACCTGGCATAACGAGGAGAGAAAGGCATGTTTACTGAGATGAGAGATGCTGCTGGCGCAGTGGGACGACTTCCTGGCGACCACGTGGTCGTGTCTGTTTCTATAGCCCGGGGAGGGGGGCGTCTCAGGATACACCTGCCGGCTGTTGGGGGCGTACAAGGCCCTATAGGCGTGGGTCTCATAGCTTTCCTGGGAGGGGCAGGGGGGCAGGCTGCTCGAGGTGGGGGCGGGGCATGACAGGGACACGGGTGTGGCGGTGATCAGGGCCTGGTCATTCTTGTCTCGGCCGGAGGCCTTGGTTCAACCTCCTCGAAGGGTCCTTGAAGCCCCGTTCATAGGTCTGCTGTCAAGACCCTCAGGGGAGAGCGTTCTTCGCCCTGGGCAGCGTGAGGAGATGCCGCAGCCGGACTCTCAACACCAGCCATCGCTTCTCACAGCTCTGCCGCCCGGGGGTCCTCGGTCTGGGCCCGCCGCTCCGGGTGCCGTGTCCCAGCAGAGCCCTCCTCCTGGTTGTCGCCTCTCTCACAGGAGCAGTGGGTGTCCTGTGCTTTGCTTTCCTAACAAGAGTGCTTATCCCACCACGAGCCCCCCCAACCCCACCCGCCGGGCTGGGGCTTCGAGGGACGGGTTCTGGGGACACTCTCGGTCCCTTGCAGAAGTGGGTCCACGTTCTCAGAGAGAAAGGCTTAGTAAAAACAGCCCGTTCTCCCCAAATTAACACAGAGATGCAGTGCAGGAGGGGCCCAGGAGACCTGCTAGAATGGAAGGAAAGGCTGTTCGTGTCCACACGTGGAGTGTAGGCCTCAGAACAGCCACCGAGGTACAAAGGGACCGGTGGTGACGGGAGGGACACTGATTTCCAGGTACCGTGACGCTGACCCCGTAGCAGGAACCAGACAGGCAGGCCCAGCGTAGACGAGGTCCAGGAACGGATGGCCTGTGAGCTCCCTCTTTGACGGAGGCGGCCGTGACTTCGGGAGCACACCCGGCAAGCGCTCGTGCTCCGTGACCCGTGCTGGTGAGAGCTCGTGTGCGCGGGAAGGTGGCGTATAGATGTGTGTCCCCGTCTCCATGCAGACCAGACCTCCATTAGTCTGGGCTGGAGGGGAGACCCTGACTCGTTCGTCCCACCTCAGTCCCCCACGGATCCTTCTAGAAGAGCCCTCACTGCGGCTTCACACGGAGCCGGCCGAGAGCCCTTTACTCCCCGGCTCCAGAGGAAGTTCTGTTGTTAAACCACAGACAGCACTGCTTCTGTAACTTTCCAGATCAACCGGAGGGAAATCTTCATAAAACCTTCTATTGACATCATGCATTTCGAGAGTCTTAACTGGGAGTGGGTTTGCGTTGAAACCCGAATGAGCTGGGGGCAGGTGGGGGTGGGACTCAAGCCTGTTAGCACCCTGAACCTGGGCCGCGAGGGTGCAGGGGAGGCTGGGACGGGGCCGCCTGAGAGATGCGTGTTCTCGGCCCGGCTGGCCCACAGCCGGGGGTCGGCTATGCCTGCAGCGAACTTGAACTTGATGGAGGGGTAGGCAGGTGTCCACCCTCCACGAATCCTCCCCAGCCTGAAACCCTGAGCGGGAGCAGTGGACCCAGAGGGTGTCAGTGTTTCCTGAACCTCAGTGGAAGAGCCACAGCCGACCCGGCGAATGCAGGTGCCCCGACCCGCATGGGGAGAAGTCCAGGGAGCTGCATTTTAATGAGCGGCCTCAGCGGTGCTGATGTGCGCAGCACCAGATGGCCACCTGGCCGAGCCGAGGCCACCAGAGGACAGGGGATGGCTGGCAGTGACGGCCCCCCGTCTCCAGGGCTCCCGTTGCCCCTTCCGGGAGCTGCTTCTGGGAGCGAAGCCCAGCCTGGACTGCACCCTCCCCGGGTGCTCGTGGGGTCCCCTGCGCACAGCACACGCGTGGCTTCGCAGCCGTGGGCACCCACGAAACACTCGCCGATGGAACAGAAGCTGTGATCACAGCCCCGCAGGGGAGAGCTACCGGCCCCGGAGCCCCGAGCAGGGCTTCCTCAGGGCGTGGACCTGCTTCCCCACCACTGGCGAGGAACTCACCCATGGTGACTCCCGCCCTCTTCCTGCAGGCTGACTTCCTGCGGCTTCTGGAGCCGCTCCAAGGCCTGCTCTGCGGTGGGGGGGCGTCTCGTCCGGGCTGCACTGCAGTGATGGGGGAGCAGGTGCCTGCGGTGCCTCTGCTCCGACACGTGCTCGCGCCTCCTGATAACTCTCTTTCTGAGCCTCGTCCTGTGACCCTCAGGGGGGTGTACTTGGCATTGGGGAGGTCCTGTCCTTCCTGGAGGCAGACTACTGACACGTGCGGAGGCAGGTCCCACTCCGCCACTGGGTCGGGGTCTCTCTGAAGCTCTGGGTGGCGGACCGCCCAGCGAGGTACCTGCGCATCTTCCACGGGCCCCGCGGGGGTGGGGGGTACTCGGTGGGATCAGAGCGGATTCCTGGGGGCCCCCGTCCCCTCCCGCCGAGAAAGCGGTGAATTATTTGTGAAGCCCAGCACTTACAGGGCAGAACTAGCTGATTAATAAGCCGTGATTCTTGTTTTCCTTCTCATCATCTATTTTCAGCATAAATTTTCTGAACGACATGTAGATAAATTCTTGAAATTACGAGTGTCCCCCTTGAGACGGGATTTCATCATCTTACCTATTTAACTAATTTATTAGTTACAATTACAACTCAAAATGGCACCAACTCCAGCATAATCAAAAACTCCGTTTCAATTATTCACTGAGACTTTAATTAAGAAGCCCCAGTAAATTAATAAAAGCTTGAGAATGAATGTAATGAAAAAACTCACAGAAAGTCTTGACCAATTTTCTCCATCTCAGGGACTGAGTTCCTTCTGCAGATTGCTGTGAACCGTCCTCCTGGCTGGACCATATGGATGCTCAGAGGGGCAGCAACTGCCGGACCCAGTCACATAAAA
>PVHT021183699.1:246373-299510 GCA_004024745.2 Catagonus wagneri | reverse complement strand
TTCTGGCTTACTTCACTTAGTATGAGAGTCTCTAGTTCCATCCATGTTGCTGCAAATGGCATTATTTTGTTCTTTTTTATGGCTGAGTAGTATTCCATTGTGTATATATACCACATCTTCTTAATCCATTCATCTGTTGATGGACATTTAGGTTGTTTCCATGTCTTGGCTATTGTGAATAGTGCTGTGATGAACATGTGGGTGCAAGTGTCTTTTTCCAGGAAAGTTTTGTCCGGATAGATGCCCAAGAGTGGGATTGCTGGGTCATACGGTAGTTATATATATAGTTTTCTAAGGTGCCGCCATACTGTTTCCCACTGTGGTTGTACCAATTTACATTCTAGGGGCAGGTTTTGTATGTGACCTGGACTCAGTCCACCAGCTCCATTTTCCTGGCATTGGAGAAAGCAGGCGCCTCCCCACGGCTTCCCTGCCGCCGCCCGCAGAGCCGGCCTGGGCACTGGCCAGATGGGACCTGACCTCGGTGCTGGCGTCCAGCCGCCCCCAGCACCTGGGCACCGCCCGGCTCCTCCCACTTCTGGAAGGTGCGTCTCCCGCCCTGTGCTGCTGTCTTCCACGTGCTCAGCCTCAGACCGGGTGAGGAGATGCAGAAAGAACGAGGCCAGAGAGGCCCATCGTGGCCCTGGGTCCAGGTCAAGCTCCCTCCCAGCCTCCCGCACGAGCTGGCCGATCCCATCAGGCTCTTTACTCGGTGCGAGCGTGGGTGATCCTTCCTGCCCCAAACGCATGGCTTGGGCCCTCGACTGTTCATGTATGGAACCAGGACGAGAGGGAATAATTAAGCTCCAGGGTCAGAAAAATAGTGAGGTGCGTGGAGGCCAAAGGGCAAGAGCCGGGGGGCGAGAGCCAGGTCGGAATTGCGCCAAGGGCCGCCGGGCGGACGAGCAGGTGCTGGGGGCTGCGTGACGGGGGCTCGCCCAGTTCCTCTCCGAGGTGGCCCCGCCCAGAAGTAGTCACGGGGTCACTTTTATGTGTCCTGTGTCTGCGGTTCAGCTCTTTTCTCCACTGACCTCCCTTAGGACGGACGTTAACTGCCAAGAGTGTAGGTAGCTCAGACCCGGCTGGAAACCTGACCTCCAGGCCCAGGGCCTAGGGTTTGTCCTGGGGTGGGGGGCACTCAGGGAACTCCCCCTGGGAAGTGGCTTTTAGTGGAGAGCTTTGCCGGGTGCGGGGCCCAGTCCAGGTGAGAGAATGGGGACCCCCTCCAGCCATGGCAGGTTTGGTGGGTCCAAACTGCCGGGCGCCTCTCGGATCTGCCCTTTGCAGGCCGACTGGCGGCTGCAGCAGAAGACGGTGGCATCGTGCCCCGACCTGGGCGGGCTGGCACGGAGGGGACGCAGTGACAGGGACGTTCCAGGGGCCTCAGAAAGCCAGGTAAGAGCTGAGCTGGAGCCCGGGGGGGCCTGTTCTGGGGCAGACTCCACAGGGCTTGGCGAGACCATATGCATTTCACGGACCTGGAAGGACATTGTAACTGTGTAAAGCAGGTGTTCGCTAAGGGACCGACGGGAGGAGGACACTTTAGTATCGTCCCTCCGTGGCCCTGGTTCTGTGCACCACTGCACGAAACTGTGGAACCTGTACGAAATCACTGATAGTCTAGGAAAACGCAAATCACCAATGTCGACCTGAAACGAAATGGCTCCAGCGCTTTGATAAGATAGCCTGGCAGACGATGAGCTCACAAAAATCAACAGTCTCTCCCGCCCTAGAAATAAAATACGTAGCAGCGGAAACGAGGGAAATCGTTTCCTTGCAACACTGGCGAAAACTGTCCTCCAAAACACATGGGAATTATCTTGAAAAGGAAGGCGCCAGGCTTAAATGGTGGGAAAGAAAGTCATCTCGGGGGACATACAACAGGGTGTGAGGTGCTGCAAAGGCGGCGGGGGCTCGCAGCGCAGGTGGATCCCCGGGGCCTCCGGTCCCTCCAGGCGAAACGCGACGGTTCCGGGCGGGGCCAGCGAGACAGCTGCGGGAGGATCATCAGCTGGTGCGGGTGGAGGACCGCCCCAAGCGGAGCGAGGACCGCCCCCCGCGGAGCGAGGACCGCCCCCCACGCGGAGCGAGGACGACTGCCCCCACCCACGCGGAGCGAAGACCGCCCCCACGCACAGTCTGGAAGCAAAGAGAATGATTCTCACAGCATCACCCAGTGCAGAATAACTTATTTCCCAGCCTCTTTGAAAAGCAGCTCAGAGGAAAAGAGTGAGCTGAGAAAAGGGCCTGTCCACAGGACTCGACCCGTGAGAGAAGAAGGGCTTTGGTCCAGAGTGCTGCCGGCTCCCCAGAGGCTCCCCATCTGGACGAAGACGAGGTTCCCAGCACGCCGGGCGCGAACCTCACGCCAGGTGCCCGGGGAACAGCAGTAACGACAGTGATGATCACCATGATAAAAACACTCAGAAGATCTTGCAGGTTTCACGTAGAATCTGCAAGTGACAATGATTCTCTTTTTTTCTTTTTTCTTTTATGGCTGCACCCACAGCACGTGGATTGAGTCTGAGGGGCAGCTGTGACCTACACCACAGCTGTGGCAATGCTGGATACTTTAAATCACGGTGCCGGGCTGGGGATTGAACCCACGCCTCTGCAGGGATCCGAGATGCTGCAGTTAGATTCTTATCCCACTGCGTCATGCTGGGAACTCCCAGGATGATTCTTAATAAAGGACTGAAAATCCATGAAAGAAAAGTGTTTTTGGCCCAAATGGCCACAAATGTCTTTTGATGGCAAAACTCTGTTGTAAATAAAGCCGACACAAAAACAATATACAGCTCAGGCATTCTTTAACGTAAATGACAGATGTAGGGTGATTATTCGTAAAATCCGAGAAGCACGGAATATTATCAGAAAGCTGCCAAAGGAGAAAACAGCAAACGAGGGCTTGTCTGAGCCAGGGGTCCAAGCGCACCATTACTCAGAGGAAAGCAAAGAAAAGAAGCGATGCGTTTAACACCCCTCGGGCCGGGGGGGAGGTAATGCTCTGGTTGGCATGGAAAGTGGTGCTCTTTCATATCATTCATGGCTTTCAGTGGTTAGAGTGCTTTGGAAGGCAGTCTGGAAAATTCCACTGCACGCTTCCACCCTGATTCTCTGACGCCACCCTCGCTTTGAGGGTGTTTGGGTTGGGAGAGGGTGCGCGCAAGCGTGTGCATGGGGATGCAGCCGTCACGGCCCGGGGTAATCTACCGCACGGAGACGACATGCAGGAGAAAGTTACTGATGATGTGGACGGATGTTTCCCAAAGCTGTGTGTGTGTGTGTGTGAGCGCGCGCGTGGGCCCGGAAGCCCAGAGCTGCCCAGGGACGGTGAGCGTGGACCCCGTCAGTGGAGAACAGGTGACAGCAGTGACGGTCCAGCCCCACGTGCCACCGGGGCCTCGGAGGCGCTCACAGGGAGCGCGGACCTTCAGGCTCAGGGTGGCCGGTCACGTCGCTCCCTCAGCTCCGTGGGGGCTCTGAGGACCCGGCTTTGGTCCCGTGGTCCGTCCACACCTCCGGCTCCTTCCTTCCCACCAGGACGGGCCCTCCCCTTCCGGGGCCCCGGCCTGAGGCACGTAGCCCCCACTCCCGCTTTCTCGCGGCTCTCTCCCCTTCAGGCATCGTCTGCATCAGCGGGCACCTTTCCCTCTGCGTCTGTGGAGCCTGCCTTTGTCTTGCCCTTAATTCAAAAAACGTCCTTGGCAGAATTTCCCAGACGTCTTTTTCTGTTCAGTCTCGCTGGAAGATGGAACCAAACTGGACGGCCCAGAGCGGCTCTGGTTGGTCAGATTCGGTTTGTGAAATCGAAAACTTTTCACAACAAAATCTGGACTCCTGGCTTCTCCCAAACCGGTGGGAGACCTGGTGCCGTGTCCGTCTGGGACAGCGACGGCGGCATTTCTGTAACCTGCAAACAGGACCTGATTATTACACCGCTCAGTAAAAACAGGAATTTTTCATTCACTGAAAATTTTCATTGTGTGGTGGGAATACCGTTTATCGCACTGTTTCTACAGGAAAATGTTCTTCCAGGACCAGCTACAACTCACGAATAAATTTTAGGGGCCTGATCCATGGGCAAGTGGGGGAGTCACATGAGAGGTCACCTGGAAATGATATGAAAAAGCAAAGCAAAGCAAAGCACAATGGGACGGTACCGCGTACTGGGAGTCTGGCTTAATGCATGTTTAGGAGGCTCTGCAATTTAAGATATAGTCCCGCTCTCGTCCGGTTTCTTTCAGAGGAGATATTAATTGTGTGTCAAAATCAACAGTCGAAGCCAGCCTGGCAGCCCAGAATCAGTCGCTGTCGTTACCCTGGGGCACAAGACAGAGTGATTTTATTCATAGCTGCACAAGATGATAGAGGGGGAGATAATTGCTGGTGTCCGCGTGTGTGAACGCTGTTTATTTTCACAGGGCGAATTTCCTCCCTCCTCCAGTCGGGTGTTGCTGCCAGCATGTTCGTGAGAAGCTTGGCTTGTCACAAAGGAGTTGGGAAACGCCAAGCAAGGCCGGCCCTTCCCCGAGGAGCCACTCAGGCTCCCCTGAGCAGAGTTCAAGCCAGGCGTCGCCTCACCTGCTCCCTGCTTCTGGGAGCCCCCGGCCGCTGGGCTGTGCTGTCCGGGATCCGGTGCTGAACCGGTTGTCCCCCCAAGGGCCGACGCTGACTTTCCAGGGGAGAGGCCAGGGAGGGGCCACGGGGGGGCGGGGGTGGGAAGAGGTGGCCCTGCCTCCCCGCCCTCAGGTCCTCAGCAGGCCGAGGTGGCGGTCGTCACCCCAGAGCCATCTGAGGTCACCCCCATCCTGATGCTGGTCAGTGACACGGATGACAGCTTGCTGTCCTCACACTCGACACCTCGTCACCTGTTCTGGACTGTGTGCCGGGCGCTGCGCAGTCGCACCATCTCCCCCCCACCCATGACACCTGCAGGTCTTTCCGCCCCGGGGCCCAGGGCTGCTCCTGGGCATGCGGGTGTGGGGACGCAGGCTGGGCTGCGGGTCAGGACTCGCTTAGGTGCTAACGGGGCCGCGCGGGTTAAGGACGAGGGTCTTGCCGGGAGCAAAGCGACGGGCTCCTTAGAAAAGGCCTCTGGGCCCTTTCTTTTCACATCCCAAGTTCGGGGCTCCGCAGGCTGCTGGCATTTCCACAGGAGCCGATGTGGGCTGACGGATGCAGCTGCGAGGCCAGGGCCCCTGTGACGGCAGAAAGCTGCCTCCCTGCCGAGGCGCGGGAAAGCCGCGCTATCTTATGCAGGGAACGGAGGAGGTGTCCTCAACCGTAGGAGACTGCGTCCACGCGTCACTGCATCCATGAGGAGGGTTGCAGGCAACAGAAGCACTGCTGTCGTTTTGATTGGGAGAGAATGTGAACCAAGGGGTCCCGTGCTTACAACACCCCGGGGAGGCCCGGGAGACATGTGCTGAGCGCTCCTGGAATGATTCCCAGCACACCCAGAGGTGCCACGGTCGGGAAGCTCCAGGATGCACTTTCTTAGCTGTGGCTTGGGGTTCGCAAGGCTCTGATGCAAAGACCAGCAGAGCCACGTGCGCGGTGCCCTGCCCCCGACACCCAGGAAGCAGGGACCCAGCCCGGACCCTCTGCTTAGGCTGCGGAGGAAGCCGAGATGCTGGGCAGGGGAAACCGTGCCCGTTTCCGCTGTCAAGGGCGCCCGGAGCCTGGGAGCTCAGCACGCAGGAGGAATCTGAGCCACCTCCACCTGCGGAGTCTGGGGACTGCGCCTCCTGGGCCCGAGGTCCCTGCAGGGGAAGGCGGGTGTCACCACGCCCTGTGGCATGTTCGTCTCCTGAAGACACACACTCGGGACTTCAAGTCAGAAGAAAGCCGTCAGCTTTTCTCTTTTTCCCCCCTCTATGTGGTAGTTGAGAAAAAGAAAGAAAATCAATGATTTAAGCTAAGTCTTGGGTAAACAAAGAACTTCCCAGACTAATTTGCAACAATAAGAACAGTGGCTGCTTCTCCCGAGGATCTGCGGGAGGAGGAAGGGGTGGTGAGCGGTGAGCGAGCGGGGGGCGCCGGCCTGTGGGCTCTCGCCAAGGCTGGAGCCGACTCGCGGCTGCCCTTCAGGTCGCTCTGTTGGGAATCAGACCCCACCCCTGGACCCGAAACCCAGCAGCTAGGAAAGAATATTTCTCTTTAGGAAGATCTTCCTAAAGGTCCGAGCTTTTGGCTGCAGCTTCCTCTTGGGGCCAGGAGCCAGACACCAAGCGGTGCTCAAAATGACCAGCCGAATAGCCCCGTTTTAAAAAACAGACGCCTCTCTAAGAAGACGTGCTGGCTTCAGAGAAGCAGGTGGAAGGTGCTCGAGGTCCTCTCATCAGGACCAGCCACACGGAGGCCACGCCGGCCCGTGGGGGGCCGTGGCAGGGTTGGGGGGAGCTGCCGGCGGCTCGGGCTGGAGGGCACGGAGGGAACGCGAGGGGCCCAGCTCTCTGGAGGACACTCGGGCCGGCCCTTCCGGAGTTGGAATCCGGCTCCCACATTGCCAGCAACCCAGCTCTTAGGGTGATTAAATTAAAACCTGTATTCCTGGCACAGATGAGCCTTTCACAGAAAAGGGACTCACAGACTTGGAGGACAGACTGGTGGCTGCCGTGGGGGAGGGGGAGGGATGGATGGGGAGTTTGGGGTTAACAGATGCAAACTATAGCCTTTGGAGTGGACAGGCAATGAGCGCTGGGAACAATATCTAGTCACTTATGATGGAGCGTGATAACGTGAGAAAAAAGGACGTATACGTGTATGTGTGACTGGGTCACCTTGCTGTGCGGTAGAAAACTGGCAGAACACTAAACCAGCTATAATGGAAAAAAAATCGTGAATAAAAACAACAACAGCAAAGAGCTGTATTTGCACAGACCTTGCATGTCAGCAATGTTTACAGCGGCTTTACTCCTACCTGCCCCAAACCGAGAGCCGCCAGGACGTCCTTCCACAGGAGACGCGATGAACGAGCAGTGGCCGTCCTTCCCACGAGTACGACCCTGCAACAGGGAAGGATGGCTGACTCACACGCCAGAGTGGGCGCTGTTTTCTGCCTTTTACCCAATGACAGCCAGACCCATAGGCTGCGTACTCCAGGATCCCATGTGCTGACATTCCAGAAAAGGCAAAACTGCAGGAACAGAAGAAACATCAAAAGATATTAGGGCCTGGGAGTTCCCTTCGTGGCTCAGTGGTTAACGAATCCGACTAAGAACCGTGAGGTTACGGGTTCTATCCCTGGCCTTGCTCAGCAGGTTAAGGATCCAGCGTTGCCGTGAGCTGTGGTGAAGTTTCCAGACACGGCTCGGATCCCGCGTTGCTGTGGCTGTGGCGCAGGCCGGCGGCTATAGCTCCTGTTAGACCCCTAGCCTGGGAACCTCCATATGCCGCAGGTGCGGCTCTAGATAAAGGCAAAAAAAAAAGGATATTAGGGCCTGGAGTGCTGGCAGGACTGGCTAAAAAGAGGACACCGGACAGTCTCGAGGTAATGGAACTGCTCTGTGTGACACTGGTGGTGGTGATTCTATGCCGTCTGTCCAAACACGTATAACAAAGTAAACATTTACCTTGTGGAGCTGACCTGCCAGCGGTCGGGGGTAGGGGGTTCCTGGGGGAAACGCAGACTGTGAGGAATGAATCTAACTGCACTAAAGGTGTGGGGTGTGCACCTGCTGGAGGGGTTGGGGGCAGGAGCTGATCAGAGGAAGCCTGGAGAGGGGTCGTCACGGAAACCACAGAGCTAAGCAAGGAGCCGGTGTGGGCCCCGAGGTCCAGCGGGCAAACCGGTTCTTGCAGGGGTTCAGGTGAGCGAGTCTGTGCAGGGGGTGCGAGCGCGTGAGGAGGTGCTGTGAACGGGTCACGGTCAGACAGCGGAGTGAGCAGCAAGCAAGGGCGAGATGGGAATGGATCAGTTCAGAGAAAGCTGCACCAAACACACACACGCGTGAACTCACAGGCACACACACGCCCATATCCTCACACACACACCCTTACACACACACACGCAAACGCAGACGCCCAGACTATATATAAAAAAATACCGCCCTCCCCCGAGACCACGGAGAAGAGATGACCAGTGGCCGTGAGCACAGCTAGTGCCGTGACTGTGGTTTCTAAACACCACCCCTGATGAAGGCTCCTTGGAGAAAGGGCCGATTCTAGGGCTGAGGCAGGGAAAACCCAGAGCCTGGAAGTGCCAAAAAAGATGAGAATTTAAGTGCCGACCCCACGGGCCTTCCAAAGTGACAGCCGCACCAGCTGGGGCAACCAAACACATAACGATGGAACTGACTGATAACCCCCCAAATGAACATCCCCGAGGCCACACCGATATCAGTGAATGACTCCACAGAGGAAGGAATGAAATGGGCAGGTACTGCTCGCATAGCGGCTCCAGACAACAGAAGGAAAAGTGAGGAGGGACATGGAAAAGCGTCAGAGTGCCGACCGCCGCAGGAACGAGCTGCGGCGGACGCTGGCATTGGCAGGGGGATGCGGGGAGGAAGAAAATGGCCCTGCAGCTCCCAGTGTCTCCCCAAAGGGTTTACTGGCCCCTGCGGTGGCTTTATCATGAGACGCCAGCTTAGTGGACATGTCCCTCGGGACCCAGGGCTTGATCGTCCTCCGAGTGGGGCGGCACCTGCTGACCCTCTTCCAACGAGCAGAGCGGGGAAAGAGAAAATCCTGACGTCAGGTACCCGATACGGTGGGACGGAGGGTCCCTTCACCTGCGACACCGCCCCCCCACCCCCAAGGCCCGGTGCAGTCATGGGAAAACCTCGCAGATGTACAAATTGTGGAATAGTCTACAAAATGCAGGGCTTTAACTCTTCAAAAGTGTCCAGGTCATGATTAAAAGACTCGGACATTGTCAAGGACTGGAGGGGACTAAGAATGCGTGGTCGCTGACTCAGTACCACCCTGAACCTGGCGTCCCAGACTGGAGCCTGGAACAGACAGGCGGCGAGGGGAGAGCCCGTGACAACTGCAGGGCGCCTGTCATTCAGTTCAGCACGGATGTCGGCCTCTTAGTTACGGGATCTGCGCCACCTGATGACGATCCAAGTTTAACAGACGTTAAGACGCACCGACCTTGGGGGAAGCTGGGTCAAGGCTGTACGGGAGCTCTTTTAGCTCTTGAGCTCTTCTGTGAACCCATTATTTCACAATATCAAGCAAAAACGAATAATTCCAAGACTCTATTCCAAAGGTCTATGTTTGGAGCATTAATGAACAAGCTGGAAAAAAACCCAAAAAAACCCAACAGTGCAAGTTCTGGGCAGTCGGGGCTGCTCTGCGAAGGACTAGTGGGTCTGGCAGAACTCGCTCCTTCACAGCCGGGGGCGCCAGACTGGGCCCGCGGGACCCGCGCACCCGCCTTCCTTTGCTGGTCTGTGTATCTCCCTCCGCCGTCGGGCTGTATGGTCGCCTGCGTGGGATCCGCCTGGGGTCTCAGGAGCTTTCCCGTCCGAGGAGGAAGGAAACTGCCCTCAGTGGGCAGCTTTGCGGGCCGGAAAACCCTCCAAACATCGATATGCACGCTGCAGGGTCTGTTTCCACGTCGCCTGCCCTTCCCAGCCGAGGTCTGGCCGTGCTGGGACTTGGCACGCAGCCCCGGCCTTCGCCACAGACCAGCCCTTCTTGGTTCTGGCGCTCTGTGAGGTCACCACAGCCCAAAGACCCCGTGACCCTGGAGACACAGGCTGCCTTGTTCCACTGTTGGGCAAGCATCATTTTTTTTTTTTTAATTGGAAGAAAATAATAGGATGGAACCAAATCAGTATCAGGCCAGTGGCTCCCCCGCCCGGCACGCCGGACGGACACGCCTAGGTCAGCGGCGTCTTTGGAGCCCTCCTTCCAGAACCCCAGGGAGGGCCGGCAGGAGAACCAAACGCGCAGATGGAGGGAGGCGGATCGTGTGTCATCAGGCTGCCTGGTGATGGATGCTGTGAGGACACAGCGTCTGCGGCGTGGTTTCCTTTCCTGGGGGGTCTTGTAGACCCAGGAGAGACTTATGCCAAGGGAAGCTGGGAGTCAGCCTGAAGGCCGGCCCTGACCACCGCGACCTTTTAGGCAGGACGCTGGCTCTGTGATTCCAGCATCTTCCAAACAGCTGACAAGCCCGTCGTTTGCCGGTTGTGTGCACCGAACGGTGTAAGGGTCTGCTGATCCCTGAACTTGTAATGCTGATGTTCTAATGTTGAATACCCCCCTCGAGATCAAATGCCATCAAATGCCATCTGTGCTGCCTGGAACTTTAGCCATAAATCCTGGCTGTATTTATCGGAGATTTGTTTTTCAAGATGGCTAATTTTAGTCTCCCATTCAACTGCACACTAATTTCCTTGTTTCTTTCTTGCTGAGAAATCTGATATAACAGCTCCTCATAGAAAGGGCTTGGCCGGTAGCCAGAGCACTGCGGCCTCATTGACTCAGGGGTGCTTTTTCTCTCTTCCTTTCGCCGCCCCCGCCTTGTCTGGGCCCCGCGGGTGGAATTCAGAAGAGCTGGAACAAAAACAGGACTGTCCTTGGGGAGGTGGAGGGGGCCAGCCAGGTGGAGGGGTCCTCTGTGCTCCGAGCCGCCGCAGTGACTGCCCACGCGGGGGTGGGGGAGGGGAGAGAAAGTTCTCCAAGCCCAGAGCTCCACGCCAGTCCCTGGGCGCCACATTCCACTGTGGAAAACGCTTGGGAAGTTTCCTTGCTTTTTCCGAGAGAGCTGAAGTGGTGCCTAAGATGGGCTGAAAGTCTAAATCTAATTACACTAGATAATATGGAACAGCCCATCAATAGGAGAGAAATTGTGTGACGGAAGCTTTTTAAAAAAAGGCACTTAGCCATGAAATCTGCATATACCAGTAAATTTTATTTAGAGCCACCAAAATATGCAACGCCCATCCTCCTCCCACAAATGATGAGTTCTCCGGGGAGGCACAGCGAGCTGGGTGGAAAATTTTCAACCTGGAAGCAAACAGAAGCGCATAACCGGCTCCGTGAGCGGGCGGGCCCCTGGATGTGGGGAGGAACCTTCTTCTCTCGGCTCCCCCTGGACACGACCCACCGCCCGGGGCTGGGGCACAGAGCATCCTAGAAAGCTCTCAGCTCCGGGACCCACTCCTGGGCGGAGGCTCCCGCAGACGCTGGGTTGTGTTGACATGTGGTTGTGGGAGATGGAAGTCAAGTTCAGTGTCAGGCGGAAGCTGATGCTGCTGCACTCGGGGTCTGCAGGAGCACAGCCCACCTGCTCTGCAGACACCGACGCGGTGGGGAGGGTTAGCAACACGCCAAGGTCACGGAAGCGCACAGCCTCCAGCGCGCAAGGCCCTGACCCCACAGGATCCTCCAGCCTGCCAGTGCCAGGCATGCGGCAGGTGCCAGGTCGTTGATTAGTGAACATTTCAATGAATGTTGATTATACTTATTTTTGTATCTTAAAGGGAAAGTGCCACATATTCAGACAGAAGTAAACCCAGGGTGGTCTTTCTAGCAATGCAAACACACAGATCAAATGCACATGTTGGTTGAGACCCTGGGGGGGCTGCACTTCCTGGAGGGGGTGAAGACCCTACTCTCCCCCGTCCCCGACTGTCTGGGGCTCTGTCTGTGTCTGTTCGCAGGACGTCACAGAGACCACGCTGCCACAACGCTGGCAGGCTGGACGGAGAGCTCGCTGCAGGTGACGCTGAGGGGGCGTAAGAGGAGACACAGGCCACAGGGCCGAGTTGGACACAGAGCTCAGTGTTACGGCCAAGGGAGCCTCCGGATTGTGGGTGCAGCCAGGTGGGCCGGTCCAGGCCGAGGGGCCGAGATGGCAGAGGGGCCGCCATCTGCAGCCCGTGACCCGCGGCATCAGAGGGGGAAAGTGAAGTTCATGTTTAGAAGGAGATTCACCTGCCACGTGCCCGCTAGTCCCCGAGGCTGGGCAGTGGGTGGGGGGTGACCGCAGCTGCCCCTCCCTGGAGGACGGGGGGCGGGACCCTGGGATCCAGGATGCGAGAGGGAAGGAGAGGGGCTGTGGGGGCCCTCGCTGGCCTGGGCGCCCACACAGCCAGGCTGGACGTGGCACTCACCCCACCTGCCGGTCCCGACCCTGCTGGGCTCCAGGACGGGCGCTTAAACTCCAGACGCTGCGATTCCACAGCGGCCGCTGAAGGTGCGCGTCACTTCTGCACAAGTGCTTTCTTCTCTGTCTCACGGGGACGCATTTGCCCAGGACAGGCAGTGGTCTGGCTCGGGGTGCAAGTCCCAGCCGCGGGGCACGCAGTCCAGGCAGCCGCGGATGGGGGCCCAGCCTAAGGCACCCGGGGGCAGCCCTGCAGCGGCTGCTGAGTGTTCCGGGCGGCAGCCCACACGTTAGAGGCTTGGCGGGGTGGGTTCTGTCCCCACCGTGTTTACAGGTCCAGCAGGCCCTGAGCAGCGCAGCGTCCAGCAGCACCCCCGGCCCGGGTCAGAGACCCCGCATCCTTGGCTCCGGGTTTGTTTTTCCAGGTGAACCAGCATCACTCGCTCCCTGCAAACACGCCAGGTGCCACCGGCCACTCCGTCTGGAAAGTTCTTCCTGCAGGTGCTCATCCACCCGCTCCTCACAGCCGCCCTCCCGCTGCAAGGCCCTGCCCGGGCCGCCCTCCCAATGCCACCCTGCTGACCCCTCGTGCACACATACGCCACACTCGTGTGTGTCTGCAGACATGCTCCCACACATGTGCACAGCACACTAGGCAAGCATGCACACACGGCATATAGGCGAGCAATGGTCTGCTCACGCGCATGCAGAACAGCCGCCCCACTTTAATCTATGTCATTTTAGGGCCGCACTCGCGGCATATGGAGGTTCCCAGGCTAGGGGTTGAATCAGAGCTACAGCCGTCGGCCTACACCGCAGCCACAGCAACGCGGGATCCGAGCTGCATCTGCAACCTACACCACAGCTCATGGCAACGCCCGATCCTTAATCCACTGAGCAAGACCAGGGATCGAACCCACGATCTCATGTTTCCTAGTCGGATTCGTTTCCGCTGCGCCACGACAGGAACTCCCATCTTCTTTATTGTTTTTGTCAGCACCCTCCCTACCCCTGAGCTGGATTTTTATGAGGGATTTTGTGTTTTTGCCCACCTCAGGTAGCCCCACCGGCTAGACCAGTGCCCCCCTGCCCAGGGGAAGCGCAGTGAGTATTTGTTAAAGACCCGAACCTGCCTCCTCTTGTGTCTCTTGCGTGACTCTTGCCTCCACGTGTGTCGCCCACTGCTTTGCTCATTCATTCCAGAAGCGCTGATGCCAGACGCAGGCGCGGAGGCACTGGGGAGCCCTTCCTGCACGACCCCCATTTCCTGGGGGTTCCCGGGGAGCGCCGTGTCTCCAGGGCCCCAGAAAGCCTGGCACTTGCTGTCGTACCCAGAAGGGTCTCTGGGGCTCCTCACCCATGTGTGAGCTGACGTCTCTCAGCCCGTTACCCGGGTGGGCCTGGTCCTAGCAGCACCCTGGGGAACTGGAAGTGGTTGCGACACCAGCTACATGCTGGTCTCATCTACTGGTAAGCAGGCTTGGAATAAAAATGTGAGAGATTTTAGTTCCTGTTTCCAAAACCCATGCAGACATTTCACAGTAGTGTCCCTCAGGCGGATCCCAAGTAACCCTGCACCCGAGGTCCACCCTGGGCTCAGGCGCCGCGCTCCCAGCCCTGGGGCAGCTCCCAGCCGCAGTCTTCACGGGCAGATCTGTGCGGGTGGGGTGGTCACACCATCCTTGCACTGCTGTCCATTTGAGAGGCGGGTCCTGCACAGGAGCGCCCCCCACCCCCAGGATGGAGACAGACAGGAGACCTTTTTTCTGCAAAACGCACCTTTCCAGCAGGAGGCTGGAGTCACCCTCGCCCCCGCCGGGGCCCCGTCCTCAGGCCAAACGTGGCCGATTCCATCCTGTGTGGAGGATCCGTGCCGGTGGATCCTGGGTGGGGCGGGGTCCTCCTGGCTGAGTCGCCAGGTGGGCGGGGCGTGGAGGGCGGTGACCTTGACTCAGAGCAGAGAGGGGGCGGGTGGTGCCCACTCCCCATCCAGACACGGGCACAGCCCCATCCTTCAATTACCTCCAGACTCCGGATTCCAAGCTCTTTCTGGAAGGAAATCTCCCCCAGGCATCTGAGAGCCACTTCCGTCACAGCCCGTGCACAGACCTATTCTGAGTATTTATTAAGTGTCTTCTGAATAATGGGCTGCTGTCAGCGTGTTAATAGGAGCCCAGAGGCCTCAAAGACCTTCACCCACAAAGACATGGGGCCATTTGCATTTCCACCTTCTGTGCTCTCATTACCATTTCTTTTATATGTTACTAATTATTTGCCTTTATATTTCTCTTTTCTTTTCTTCCATATGAGAGCAGTTGAATTGCCTGGTGAATAGAAAGGGAAAATTTAAAAGCACATTTGCACATGTAAACATACTCAGTGAGCACACTTGGTCCCTGGCTCACAAGGCTGAGGGCGTCCCCTGGAAAGGAGAGCTCAGCAAGGCTGGGGTGTGGAGAACAAAGGGCTGCGGGGTCCTGGCCAGGGGTGCAGGCTAATTGCACAACCCCCCCCAATTCCTTTCTTCACCAGCGGAAGAGCTTTGCCTTCTCCAAAGGCAGCTGCTGACGCCGAGGACTGGCTTAAAACAGGAGCCTGGAGCCATTTGACAGCGTCACAGACAGAGCAGATGGAAGCGCTTCTCCAGGAAAGAGCCCAGGGTCTGCCGAGGTCCTTAACCGGAGACGCGAGGGAGGAAGCGGGGGCTGTGGGGACGGCCCAGAGTTGGAGAGACAGACGGCGGGGGCGGAGCCGGAAGGCAAGACGGAGGCAGAGGGCGCAAAGTGCTCAGAGGGCCACGGGGTCTTGAGGGCAAAGCCAGAGGGCTTGATGCACCCCTCCACTCTGCGCCCTCAAGACCCTCACAGTGGTACCGTCTCCCCTGGCGAGGTAGCACCTTATTATCAGCCCAGCCGCCAGGTGCGTAACCTGGCCACCCAGCTGTCTATCCCCCTCCCTCCCCTCTGTCCATCGTTCCTTCCTGCCCTCCGTTCATCCTGCCATCTGTCTGTCCACATCCACCCACCTCGGTTTTCAGCTCGAAGACATAGGATCTCAGTGGGGTCGTCCGGGCTGCAGTTCAGGCTCCGTAACACGCCAGCTGTGTCTTTGCACAAACCCTTTCCTCCCGGTGCTTTGATTCCTCCCGGGCAGCTGCGGGAATCAAATCAGACGACTCACATCTGTGCCTGGCCCCGACGGCAGCCTGTGGTCACGCCGGGTGTTACTTAGACCTGAAGTGGTTACGCCTGGCTCGGGGGAGACCGTGCTGGAGTGAACGCACGGGGGAAGGGCGTTGTTTGAAGAGGCGGCCTGAGCTAAGGCAGGGCTGGGGGCCAACCCAAGGGCAGTGGGGGGGACTCGGGAGGGCTCAGATGAGACGAGAGGGGTTCAGGGAGAGCAGAAGGGGTTTCCGCCTCAGCAGTTCTCCGGCCCACTCTTTTTATTGGTCCTCATGTGTCACGTCCTGGGGTCACATATTAGGTCTGGTGTGAAATCAGGGGTTCTCGTTTATTTGTCCAGCTCCGAGGAAGTGGCCGCATTCTCTGGGCTTTGGTTTCCTTACCTTCACAATCGGTGCGTTGCTAGTTCCTACTCCAAGCTCCCTGTGAAGGTATGATATGGGAATCTGCTCGCTCGGTAAGGACGCGTCGAGCTCCTGAAGTGTGTCCGGCTCTGACCAGAGTGAGGGGGAGGTGGCAGCAGACCCCACGGGGTTTCCTGATGTGCACAAGCTCACGCCTCCCCGGCTGGAGGCGGACACAGATGTGAAACCACCGGGAGGAGACAAGTAGGGAGGGACCTGGTGAGTGAGGGCAGCGGGGCCTCCAGCCCCCACCTGCTAAGGCGACATTTGCAAAGACCTTTAAACGCGCAAGGACGTTTGAGCAACAGGATATCTGAGGATGAGGCAGAGGGGATGGTGAACCCAAGGGACACTAGCAACCACTCCGTGTATTGACCATAACTAATCATCTGTGTTGTGAGCTGAAAAAGGAAAAAAAAAAGGCAGAAGAAGATAAGTGTGAGATAGCAGCTAACACGCTTGCCTTGCTGAGCTCTCCTCCTCCTTCCTGAAACACATCACCTCGGCATCACCCGTGACGTAGCCGTCTCGTGCAAACTCAGTTTTGCTCATCAGAAAGCACCTCCACCTCTCCCCTCAATCGGAACACTGTCAGGACTGGCCACTCTGGTCTGAGTGCGAGTCTCGCTCAGCTCTTTGAGGGTCGCGCTCCCTTGTCTCCTGGCCCCGGGCCTGCCGAGGAGTCTGTCTGGACTTCTTCCCTTCGCACAAGGCCGGTTTTCACTGGGACGTGCTCAGGGGTGGACTTCCCCGAGTTCACCCTACTTGGGGTTCACCGTGCTCCTTGGGTGTGACACCGCTTTCTCCCGCTGCCTTTCGTCTCTGTCTTCGTCTTGTTCCTCTCGTCCTCTATTTGGACACTTGCTCCTTATCATTCTTTCTTTTTTTTTCCTTCCGTGACTCTTGCAGACACATCAGACGTTCTTAATCTGTTCTTCGAGCTTCCTCGTCGCTCCTGCGTTTTCAGTCTCTGACTTTCTACTTCTTGGAGAAACTGTTAAGTGGCATCTCTTTCCGCTTCATGGTGTTGAAGTGGCAGTCTGCTTAAATTTCGGTAATTATGTTCTGAGGTCTAGAAGCTGTATTTCACTCTGTTACAAATGCACCTTTTCAATTGTGATGGTTCCTTGTTCCCCCAGCACACTTTCAATCCCCTCTTTTTCTCGGAACTTATTAAATACACTGATTTAAATTCTGAATTGTATACTTCCAATGTCCTCAGGCTTCGCTGACCTGACTTTGCATTTCTTTGCTTCCCTTGACTCACACTTCAGGTAGCTTTTTCCTTTATAAGCCTGGTGATTTTTAATTATAATCTCATGCTCTCTTGAATGCTGTGTAAAGCATAACCCTCTGGGCAAGCTTTGCACTTGCTTCTGCTAATTGCTCGGTGGCACTGGCAGTTCATTCCTCTTTAAACCGAATGCTTGGCCTTTCTTCCTGCTTTTATTTTTTGGTTGGGGGAGGGGCAACACGAGACAGTAGATTCCAGATGCAAACCAGCTTAAGTGTGTTTGGGTTAAGGTGAGGACATGCTGGGAGTGAGAGGTGAGGGGGACCTTTGTAAAATACTCTTTTTAATTTTAAAGTAATTCGTAGAGCAGCTTTTGGTTACTGCGAAAGTGAGGGGACGACACGGAGGTTTCCCATACACGGTCCCCACAAACAAACGCGCAGCCTCCTCCAGGCCAGTGCAGGGGCCTCCGCGACAACCAGTGAGCCTAGGGACCTGTCATTGTGACCTGGGGTCCACAGTTTACTTCGGGGTTCACAAGTGCTCTTGGGCATTCCACGGGTGGAATCTTTTTAGTTCATCGTTTCCTGTTTGACTTAGAGCCGTGGGTGAGAACAGCAACTCTTTCCTGTGAACACTAGGCCATTTCTAGTCCACATGTTTTGTCTGTTTCGTTGCCCTTCAGGGTGTCCAGGGCTCACAAATATCTCTATTCTGAACTCAGACTTTGAGGCCCAGACCCCGTCCGCTCCCCACAGAGGTGCCGGAGCCCATTGGATCTGGGAACTGACCTCACCTTCCAGCCCATCTGCCTGTCCTGCTCCACCAAGGACAGGTCCCCATGGTCCTACTCATCGTCCTGGACCCCACCTGTTCACCAACTTTTATTAGTAGTGTAACCACCACTGCATGAGGGGGTGTGAGCTTTTGATCCAGCATTTTAGCTCTTCTGAACCAGAAGACCTTCTCATTTGTGCTTGAAGGTAGCCAGATAAACATGGTCTCTTATTTCCCGCATCTGCGTGTGTGTGTGTGTGTGTGTGTGTCTGTGTGTCTGCTTGCGTGTGTGCTTGTGTGTGTATGTGCCTACATGCATGTACACATATATGTCAATGAGTGTGCCCAGTGGTGGCTGTGGGGCTTTCCCAGTTTGAACTTCCGAGATTAAAGCTCTATTTTGTCCCATTTTCTCAGATCCCTGGAGGCAGAGGATTTCTAGAGAAACACCTGGGTCACTCATCACTCGATTCTGCTGGTGGCTCATGGCTAATCCTTGGCCGTAATTAATTCTCAACAGGAAGATGCAGGTGCCTCCCGGTCCCTGGACATGGGTGCTCCAGGGGCTTCTGAATGGAGATGCTCATTTGAAATCCAGAGGCACCAGCATGAGGATGAAAACACTCATTGTAATCCCGCCGTGTAACAAGGATCCTTTCTTCTTGGTTCTATTTTTAGACATAATATGCTGCCACACTCCACTTGTTTGCTAAATGAACTCATTTTTAATCAAAAATTGCCATCATTCATTATCAACTATGAAATCAATATTCATTTTAATTTAGCAGATGAAACTCCCTCTCGTGTCCCCCCCGCACCTGACTCACCCAACCGCCCCCCAAAGGAGACCACTTCCATCAGTCGTCTATGCATCATTAAGAGGTAGTTGGTCTTATTACAGCCTGTTATTAATGCTCAGAATCCATTTAATCTCCCTTTAACTGACTGTAGCAACGAGATAATTGATTTCAGCGGGGAGAGGATAGTGTGGGGAGAAGGGGCCAGGAAGTGCAGGTGGCCTGTGGTCCTCGGACCCGGAAGAGCAGCAGCTGGAGCCCCTCCCGGCAGGGGGCAGGGGCGTCTCACCCCCAGCACCTCCCCAGGTCAGGGACCTCGTTTGGTAGCTCATGGGGTCTGCGACTGGCTGGAGTTACGGCAAGGCAAAGAGCCTAAAAGACGCTCAGACGTCATCGTGGTTGTCGAGTGAAGGGCGAGGACGTGCCCGGCCTCCCGCTGGGAACTTCCTGGTGGGGATCCTGGGCCAAGAACGCGGCATCGTCTGCTGGGAAGAATTCCCAGGAGCACCCTTCCAACTGCCTGGATTTCTAGGTACCAGATGGTGCAGAAAACAAGGAGGCCAGAGCCAAGGTCGCCTGGAGGAGCAGAGACAGAGGCTGCAGAACTTCCAGGGCACTGCCCCTCAGGAGCCCACTTGCACGTCATTTTGCAGGGTGTCACCGAGGGCCAACAGAGGGGCCGTTGCATACCCAGGCTTGACCATATAAAGCCAGTTGGCCGATAATGTGATTTTCGGCATTAAAGAGTGAATACAGTGTTTCTGGCATTCTCATGAAGAAAGAAAATGAGAAAAAATTTTCTTGCATGATATTTAAAAGTCATAAATAGTAACAGGCTGGGAAAGGCGTTCTGAAACACCGAGGCGATGGCAAGTGCCCTGTGTAAAATAGCTGGTGCTTGAACAAATAAATATGTATGACTTCCGTTTACCAAAACAAAGTTAAAAGGCCAGCAAAGGAGAGGGGAAAACATTTGATATTTGTACGACAAAGCCTAAATACACTCCACACAGAAAGGGTTTCTACAAATCAATATGAAAATGATGGAAATCCTTGAAAATGGGCCAAGAAAACAATACGGCATTTTAGAAAGGGACGCACACACAGATGGGCAGCGAAGAGACCAGAAAACTCGGCACCCCGCCGACAACCAGAAGATGGGATTCCTGGGAGAACAGAGGGTGCCACGTCGGACACTTTGCACCCGTGACAACATGCAGTTTCCGGTGGTGACAGCGGGGGCAGAGGTGCTGGCAGTGCTCCCCATCAGCTTCCCACCTGATCGATGATGTCAGAAGCTTCAAATAGGCAGAAATGAGGCACGAACTTGCTGCTTATGACTCGGAAGATGGGTGGTCCTGCAGTTGGCATCAGTTCTGGAAAGCGCAGTTTCTGGAGGAGGAGGGGCTGTGATCCTGTCACCAGAGGAGCTAGAAAGCCAGTGGGCACAGCCTGCAGGAGACGGACAGCCTGGTTCTCGGCTGCTAATGAAAGCAGGTTCCAGTTTGCTTTCAGTGGAGTGGGGCTGGGGTTGCTGGGAGGGAAAGGAGGGGGCCGGGGGGGGAGAGGCCTCTTCCCTGTGGGGTCGTTCGGGGGCGGATCTGGGGAGGGGGATCCGGAGAGCAGCTGAGGGTTTTCACCGAGTGAAGAGCCGTCAGCCAATCATGAGCGGGGCCGGTCCCGCACCTCCTGGTCGTGGCCTGGCTAAGGCGACCGGGGGTCCGATCTGCTTCTGGACCACGGGTAAGTAGTCTCATGGTTTGCACCTTTAGCTTCCTGCTCTTGGCGGGCAGTGTGGCAGGTGCGGGAAGGCTGGAGCGCACCACGTGGCACACAGGCTCCTTATCACGGCGCCTGGCTGGGGACGCACTTTGCCTCTTCCGCCCCCAAGGGCATTCAGAGGCCACATTTCAGGTTTATTTATCCTGATGGTGCGGGCAAAGCCCAGTGGGGGACCCGCTGCTCACAGAGCAGGTGTTTCCATCTCTGGGACACACGTCCCCGGGCTGCCTTGGCTGAAATCCACGCAAGCGGGGAGAGCCCCAGCTGTGCCCACGCCCTCCCCGCGCCAGTGCCCGTGGGCGGAGTGGACTTGCCTTGCCCTGAAGGCCCACCAGGCACGCGATGCACACCAGCATCCTCGCTGCGAGGAGCCTGGCTCACATTTTCGCACTTCCCCGCAGACTCATCTTTTTGTCTTACTGGTTTGCGCAGAGTCTTTGGGCGTTTTGGCTGCAGGTCCATGGTGGGCAGAAGTACTGCAAAGGTCTCCTTCTCTTTTTGGCTTTGCCTTGTCACTCTCTGCGGGCTGTGTTCTAAGGGACAGAAGTTCTATTCGAGGGTCTGCCCACGTGTGCACGCTGCTCGTGCTGCATGCTCTTTGGGGATGATGTGAAAATCTCGGTCCAGTTCTCTGGTGGTGCCTCGGGTTAAGGACCCAGTGTTGTCACTGCAGCGGCTTGGGTCCCTGCTGTGGCTCAGGTTCGATCCCCGGCCCAGGAACTTCCCCATGCTGCAGGTGCGGCCCCCTCCCCCACCCCGAAAAACAGACACACCCAGAAAAGCTCTGTCCGATTAAAGGCCTCTGAGATACAGCTCTATGTGTGTTCCTCTTCAGACTGCTTTTTTGGTTCCATCTTTCGCAGAACTAAGACCTGCGGTCCATCTGGAATGAATTTTCCAAGAGGATATACACTGGCCAAGGGTCCATTTTCTTTTGCCCAAATAGATGAGACTGAATTGCCTGAAAATACCTCGCCCTCCCACTGTCCTGCGTGGCCGAGCCTGTCCTTCTGGAGGAGGCCGGGCGTCTCTGGAGCCGTGGGTCCCCTCCTATTTGCTGAGTGTCCTCTTCTGTGCCTACATCCGGCTGCCTTGATTACTATGGCTTTGTAGTAAGTTGCCTTTGAGCCCTTGCCTGCTAAGAGCTCTAACTTTTTTTTTTTTTTTGGTCTAATGGGAGCTATAACTGCCGGCCTACACCACAGCCATAGCAAAGCAGCACTCTTAATCCACTGAGCGGGGTCAGGGATCGAACCCACCTCCTCATGGATACTAGTCGTGTTCTTAATGGAAGCGTCTGGATGGGAACACCTGGGTTGAATCTTTTAATGTGCAGCCGGCACGCATGGCTGGAATTAATGCACCTGATCCCAAAGCCTTCTGTTTTACAAGTCGCTGAGTTCAGTTACTAGTTTTGTTTAGGATTTTAACTTCCACCCGCACAAGACGCATCGTTGTGCGGCATTTCCGCCCCGTTGATGAATCATCAGAGTGTGGGGTCAAGGCCACACTGGCCTCCTGCTTCTCGTATTTCGGGACGACGTCGTCCAGTGTTGGCATCGCTCATATTTACATGCTGAGGGGGTTTTGCTAATAGAGTATTTTGAGCCCAAGGATTGTTTATTTTTGTGGAGAGATTTTTCACTGCAGACTAAATTTATTTGCTGACATTAAAGCGTATGTTCTGAAGTTCCTGTCGTGGCTCCGTGGAAACCAATGTGACCAGCATCCATGAGGTCGCAGGTTCCATCCCTGGCCTCGTTCAGTGGGTTAAGGATCCCACGTTGCCGTGAGCTGTGATGCAGGTTGTGGACGCAGCTCGGATCCCATGTTGCGGTGGCTATGGTGTAGGCCGGCAGCTATAGCTCCGATCAGACTCCTAGCCAGGGAGCCTCCATATGCCGCGGGTGTGGCCCTAAAAAGACAAGGGAAAAAAAAAAGGCAAAGGCTTATCTTCTGTTTCTTCCTGTGTCAGCTTTCGTGAGTTGTGCTTTTTTTTTTGGGGCGGGGGGGGTTATTTTATCCAGGTTGTCAAGTTGGCCGGCATAAAGTGCGCTGTAATTTCCTTTATATGACCTATTTTATTTCCCTAGGCTCTGCAGAGAGGTGCATGGTTCATGGCTGCTTTCGGTAACTTGCACCTTTTTCTCTGTACATTTATCCAGCCCGTAAGGGGTTAGTCGTTGTAATAACACTTAGAGGAGCTACCCTTTGGCTTGGCTGATCCCCGCTCCCGCCGACTGTCTCCTGCTGCACCGACTCACCTCTTTCTTTTCTTCCCTCCACACCCCGAGATTCAGAGCCGCGCGGTTGACCTTGAGCTTCTAATCTTTGGTAGCATAAGTACTTAAGGATGTAAATTCCCTTCTAATTACTATTTTAGCTGCAAACGGGTTGCATTAGGTAAAAACAAGACAACAGCCCCGCAATGCAGTCGCTTAGGCTGAAGCCCCTCGTCATGAAACCGGTTTAACTCAGTCTTGCGTCCCAGAAATGGATGGACTCTTAAACCAGCCACTCAGGAGCCTCCTGCCAGCTCTGGGGCGGAGTCTGCCGGATAAGCACCTGCCCGCGTCTCCTGAAGGACAGTGACCTTGTCATAACCCAGCCGCCTTTTTTTTTTTTGCCTAAATAAATTCCTCGTCCCACCTGCCTTCTGCTGATAGAAGTCCTTCATTCTGAACGGCTCCTTGGAGCTGACAGGTGCTGCCTGATTCATGAACTGTTGAGGAAACCAGTCAGAGTTTTAAAATTCACTCAGTTGAATGTTGTTTCAACATCTTTTATGATCATTCCCTTAAAATATCTTCTAATTTCTTTATGGCTCCTTCCTTGAGCTGTGGATTATTTGGTCGCATAGCTTGTTGTGATTTGCAAACACTGGAGCATCTTCCAGATCGCTGTCATTAACTTACTGGTTTCCAGCTTGGTTCCTGGGTGGTCAGAAAGCAAAGTTTGGCACGGTTTAAGTGCTTGAAGTTTATGGAGGGTGCTTACAGCCCAGCGAGTGCGCGGCTGTAGAGGACTTCAGGACGCTTTTGGAAAGAGCATGCGCTGTTTCGGGCAGTGTGACCTTCACGACTGTAGACTGTTGGTATTTGTGTTTTCAGATCTTCCCAGGGTCAGCAAGATTTCTCTGCAAAGGGCCACAAATCGACTCTTTTAAACTTTGTGCAGTCTCTGTTGCAACTACTTAATTCTGCTAATCAGAGTGCAAAAGCAGTATAGAAAATGTAAACATGTACATAGATGGAGGCCGCTGTGTTTCAATAAAACTTTATTGACAAAAGTGTATGGAGCACAGGCTTTGACCCACAGCCCTAGTCTGTTGGCCTCTGGTCTGTAGCCTCAGTGATTTTTGTCCCAATAGCAAAAGAGGGGCTTGAGAGAGGTTTGTAAAAGATTCTCACTAGGATTACTGATTTATTGATTCTTATTTTAACGCTGTCATTTTTTATTTATGGATTTTGATGATCCTTTATTAGATGCCTGCAGTTGAGTTTTGAAATAGATTTCTGGCAGGTTAAATTTTCATTGTGACAAAATGTCTCTTTTGTTTCTCATTGATGTTTTTTGCTTTGAAGTCCTTCTTATTTGATTTAATGGAGCTATCCTTGCTTTCTCTTGGTTAGTGTGTACGGTACTTTTTTCTATCCATTTATTCATTTAGTTACTTGTCTTTTGTCCTTTTAGGGCTGCACCTGTGGCATAAGGAAGCTCCCAGGCTAGGGGTTGAAATGGAGCTCAGGCCACTGGTCTACACCACAGTCACAGCGATGCGGGATTCGAGCTGCTCTGTGACCTACACAACACTCTTGGCAACGCTGGATCCTGAACCCACTGGAGAGGCCAGGGGTCAAACCCACGTCTTCATGGATGCCAGTCGGGGTCGTTAACTACCGAGCCGTGACAGGATCTCACCATCCTCACGTTTAAATTTCTCCGTGTTCTTGTATTTAAATTGTGTAAATTTTATGCAGCACACAATCTTATTAATTTTATTTCTGCTTGGCAATCTTTAATTAGAAATTTAAACTTTACTTCTAAGATATCTGACATAATTGTCAACATATTATTTCTTTTCTATTTCCCCATATGGATTATGTTACCCTTTCTGTCCTTTGCTTGAACCTGTGGGACTGACAAGTACTTGTCATTGTTCTTTTTCTGCTGCCCTCCCATTTATTTATTTATTGCGTTTTTATTTTTTATTAAAAATTTTTTTTTTGTATTTTTAGGGCTGCAGCCGACCCAAGGCTAGGGGTCTAATTGGAGCTGTAGCCACTGGCCTACACCGAAGCCATGGCAATGCCAGATCTGAGCCACATTTGCAACTTACACCACAGCTCACAGCAACGCCGGATCCTTAACCCACTGAGCGAGGCCAGGGATTGAACCTGCGTCCTCATGGATGCTCCTCAGATTCGTTTCCGCTGAGCCATGACGGGGATTCCCCGCCCTCCCATTTTAAGTGTCAGTTAAGGGGTTGAAGAGCGATGGAAAATGGACTCATGCCCCGGGCAGCTGTCGGGGTAACAGGCTTAGAGAGACTCTGCCAAGTCCCGGGGTGGGCATGGGAGGCAGAGACCGCAGGAAGGCTCCTGGAGCAAAACCAGTTCAGCCGCAGCGGAAACCAGAAGTGATGTGGCCACAGTGACAATGCGGCCCCTCTGACTCAGCCACACCCCGTCTAGGGTCACAGACAACAAATGCCTGTTTATTACCCAGAAGACGCATAGAAGAATGTCCGCGGCAGCCCTGCTCCCAAAGATAAAAAGGGAGAGAGCACTAGTGCCCACCTCCAGTGGGCAGGACAGGTAACTTGGAAAAGGTGGGTACTCGCAGAGTGGAATATTATACGGTAATGAAAACAGTCGATAAGCACTCTCAAGAGCGTGGATGCACATAAGGCTGTGAAAAAGGCTAAGCAGAAAATATAAAGTAAGTCAGGATTCCACTTATTTTCTAAACCTAATTGATGTTGATACAGGTTAAGGCATCAATTATCTTGGGAGGAATGCAGAGAAAAAGGAGGGGCTTTGAGCTGCTGGTAATGTTTTCTTTATTAATTTCGGTACACATGTGTCTCATTTCGTGAAATTTCATTGAGCTGTACTTTGGGGCACTTTTTTGTGTACAAGTCACATGTCATTATAAATAATCGATTGGGGAAAATAATACGAGATCCACAAAGATTACCAGGCAGATGCAAAAGCAAAAAGAAGTAGAATGTGCAATAATATCACACCAGGTGGAGTTTAAGGCTGAAATAATTGCAGAGAACAGAGGAGGTAAGTGTTCATTTATAAAAGGTACGACTGGTGAATGCAGCAAACACACGGCCCGCTAATTGCACGAAGCAAACACAGAAATGCAAAGAAGAAACTCATGAAAAAAATCCAGTGTGTTATGTCTTAGAGCCTTAAGGGTCCAAAGACAGAGAAGCAAATTCATGTAAAAATTAAATAATAAACCCCACAAATGTGTTGTCAGACATTTAGGGAGAGTCTGACCTACCTCAAGTAGGCAATGTGCATTTTTATGTCGTCATAAAGAATTTACACAAATTGACCAGGTGCTTGAACACACACACACGCACGCACACACACACACTCCCCTCTTTTTAAAATAATAAAATAAACGACATTGATTGAGTCATGCTGTGTTTAGATAGCTTTGCATGTTTTTTTTTTTTAATTGGAGTCTAGCTGATTTACGATGTAGTGTTAGTTCTGGTGAACAGCAGCGTGAGTCAGTTATATACGTTTTTCTTGCTGGCTGTGCCCGGGGCATGCAGAAGTTCCTGGGCCAGGGGTCAAACCTGAGCCACAGCAGCGACAACACCGAATCCTTAACTGCTGGCCACAGGGCTCTGGGCTACTCCGACTTGTTACAGGCCATCGCCTGCGCTGTACAGTAGGACCCTATCATTTGTCCGTTTCATAAACAGTGGTGTGGGTTTGCCATGGACATGACAGCAGACGAATGTGTATACATTAATCCCAAACTCACAATTGACGCCTCCTCCCCCCTCCCCCCCTTGGCAACCACAAGTCTCTTCTCTCTGTGAGTCTGTTTTTGCTCCACAGACATATCCATTTGTGTCATATTTGAGATTCCACCTAGAAGTGATAGCATATGGTGTTTGTCTTTCTCTGTCTGACTTACTTCCTTTAGTATGAGAGTCTCGGGTTGCATACCTGTTGCTGCAAATGGCATTATTTCATTCTTTTTTATGGCTGAGTAGTATTCCATTGTGTATATGTACCACGTCTTCTTTATCTGCTCCCCTGTCGATGGACACTGAGGTTGCTTCCAGGTCTTGGCTATCGTGAACAGGGCTGCCGGGAACACTGGGGTGCACGTGTCTTTTCAAATCAGCGTTTTCTCCCGCACCCAACTCTTAGCAACAGCTGTACAGCAGGCGTTGCCCACCCCAGCCTCTGATCACAAGCCAATTACATTCAAAATAAATGCCTCAAATCACAACTAACATTTCTGAGTCTTCCTGTATTTAAGGGAAGTCTGGCCAGGCCACGCGACTTGCGTCGGCTGGTGGCGTGAAAGGGGAGCCCGTTTCCAGGCTGCCTGAGGCACCTGCTGGGGTGAAGGACCAGTCAAGTCAGGAGCGTGGCCCCCAGGAGGTGCTGCCCGGAGGGAGCCCCTGAGCCGCCGGGGATGTTTGTTCCCACTCGGCACCTGCTCTTCTCTGAGTGTCTCACGGATGCAATGACCTCAGAGATTTGAAGCAGCAACCAGGTCAGGCGTGGGCAGGAGAGGTGCCAGCTCTCAGAGAGACGAAAAGCTCATGGCCAAGAACTGCAAGCAGCATGAGGCGGGGAGTGCGGGAGCCTGGATGGACGCGACGCTTTCCCATAGAGGCGAGATGCTGGAATGGTCTCGGGAAGAGCAGGACCAGGGCTGACGACACAGGGTTGCTTGGGCAGGGCTGAGGGGCCGTGGGAAGGCAGCTCCCCCAGCTTCCTGGAACATTCAGGGCAGTGCAGGGGAAGCGACTTAAGTCTCCAGAAAAATACAAATCCCCCCAAATTGTCTTACAAGCCCCGCCTGATTTCATTATCAAAATCTGATGGAATGCAGACAACTCACAAAGCAGCAAGATAAAGCTATACCCGGGGCTTGCCTGAGACGATGTAGCAAAAATTCTAAATAGACCATTTGCAGAGAGCTCCAGCTTCGGAGCAAGAAAGCTGGCTTTAACAGCAGTGCGGGCAGCAAGGCAGGGCTTCTTCAAAATCAGAAAATCTATCAACAGGATCCACAGAAATCAACAAACTCGAGGCAGAAAGTTATTATGAATCAATTCTGAAAACCGAACCTCGTGACCTTAGCAACTTTTCCTCACAAAGGCTGTAGAGGAAACAGAAGGAAACGGCTTGATATAGGCACTTAAATTGCAAAAATTAGAGTTCCCGACGTGGTGCAGCAGAAATGAATCCGACTAGGAACCACGAGTTTGCAGGAGGTAGCTGGTTAGATCCCTGCCCTCGGCTCAGTAGGTTAAAGATCCAGCGTTGCCGTGAGCTGCGATGTAGGTCGCAGACGCGACTCGGATCTGGCATTGCTGCGGCTGTGGTGTAGGCCAGTGTCTACAGCTCCAGTTGGACCCCTAGCCTGGGAACCTCCATATGCCGCGGGTGCGGCCCAAAAAAGCAAAAAACTAAAGAAAATACACTGTAAAAAATTGAGAGCATGGCTCTCCTAAAGGTCAGGTGCCAGTCAGGCCTTCTCTATCTTCGAGGGTTTAGATTCATGAAAAATGAACAAGACCCCGACCTACAGAAATACAAAATCTTGGCAAATGTGATGCTTTCATATCCGGGATCTTCAAAAGGCCCCAGAGCAAAGATGCTCTGGAATCAGGAAGAAAACATAACAACGTGGAAACAGCAGAACATACAACAAGCCGCACCCTCTGGCTTTTAGCCGTCAGTACCCAGACGCCGGAGGAGAAACACCGCCGCACACACGTGCACACGTACGCACTGCCCAAAACTGACTTCCACAAGCAGGAGCGCACAGGAAGCAAAGTGTCACCTCACTAAACAACAAAAATATTTCCACAAAAAGAATCAACACCTTGTTTTGCGGGTAAGGATATGCTGTGTTGCAAAAATGTTCCTTCTCCTCAATGAATATGTAATTGACTAATTTCCAAGAGATTTCTGGCTTATTCTCCTTAGCTACGGATGACAGAAATCCCCAAATAACAGTGCCTTTAGCAAGAAAAAAGGCTTATTAAGTGGTGTTTACCTTTCAGAATATGTACAAATGCTATTAGTGTAGAAGGGAAAATTAAATTAGACGTGGTGATGAATGAACGTGAGGTTGTGTGGGGGGGGTCCCTGGGAGGGAAGGAGGAGGAGGGGTGGGCGATGAGTGCAGCAGAGACCTGGACCCCCGCCCCCGCCCAAGGGGCTTACAGTGCACAGGAGGGAGCGTAAGGTGGTGCCTTCAGCCCCAGGAAGATGTGTGTCTGCCCAGAGCGGGCTTGTTCTGTGACCGTGACCGCGGCGGGGGTGGCCAGGGTCCAGGTGGGGCGGACCTTGCAGGTGACGTAGCCCCGCCCCTCTGCTCATGCCCACTGCCCTCCAGCTCTCAGAGCGGCGTGACTGGTGGGCATTGTGCCCTTGACACCAGGCTTCCTGGGTGGAGAAGCTCGGGGTCCAGCAGGAGCTGGTGTGGGGTGGCTCCCTGCCCCAGGTGTGACACCAGTGCAAAGGCTGGACTGGGTGGTGGTGGGGTGACTCATTTGGGGTCGGGGAGGGCCTCGCTCAGTGGGTGGCGGTGTTTGGTGGGACAGTGGGGGGCTGGGTAGAGGGGAGCGGGGTCTTGGCGGGGCGCTGTCTCAGGGCAATGGGTGCCGTGGGGGAGGGGCCGCAGCACTGGCGGGTGAGAATCTGGGGGACCCGCTCCCCCAGGCCTTTCTGCAAGGCACCGCCAGGTCAGGGGCGCCGCCCAGACAGGCCCTGCGAGGAGGACATGGTCTTGGGGACAAGTGGGCTCAGCAGGTGCTGGACAAGCGGTGGAGCTGGTCAGGCGGCTCTGAGTGGGCACCCGGCTTGCTCCGCAGCCTGACCACTGCCCAGGGCAGGGCCCCCACCCCTCCACCCGGGCCTTGCCGGTACCTGGGTCCCCACGTCTCCAATGGAGGACCTTCCTGAGGGGCAGGATGCTCAGAGCGCTGGACCCACCGCACGACGCAGTGCCCCCGGCTGTGACCCCTGGAAGCTCCACAGCCCCAGTACAGGGACAGGGGCCGGGCTCCGGTGAAGCACGGCCGCGGGCGTCTGTTGCTGGATGGTTCTGTCCTTGCAGAGGATGCGGGGTCTGCCCAGCACCCCGTCCCCAGCTGCTCTGCACACACCTGCCCCTGCACGTCACATTTGTCATCCCGAAAATGGAGGTGAAAAGTCACGGTTGGTGCTGGGAGGGCCCCGAGCTGCTGCCATGGAGGCCGCACACTCAGTGAAGGTCTCCCCCGGCCCCCAGGCCTGGGACCTCCCTCCAGCCCCTCAGGAACTCTGTGTAGGCCACACTCTGTGACTGCTGTGTAGACCACACTCCTATGATTTCTGTGTAGACCACTCTTTGGTGTGACTCGCCCAGAGCCTGTGCGCTAGTTCTGGCTCCACAAGCAACAGGCTTTGTGCCAAGAGGTGGATGAGCAGCTGTGGGTCCGGGGTTCCTTGTCCCCTCGGCTCAGCAGGGGGGCCCACTGCTCCATGACTCTGTCCGTCACTGGCTCTCAGGGTCCCAGGCCAGAGCAGCCCAGCCTCCCTCCTCCAGGAAGCCGGACGCCGAGGCTGCACTTGGCCCTGGGTCTCGGGTGTGGACCCCGAGGGGCGCATCAGCAAACTGCAGGAAGAGCTCAGGTCCAGAACCCCTGGTGGGCAGGACAGGCCACAGAGGGCGGGGTGGGGGCCTCGGGACCGGCAGACCCGGGGTCTGGGAGCAGCTGGGCCCCTGCGGCCCTTCTCTGCCCTCGGGGGGGTGGTGCTCTTCAGGAAAACCCTCGTCTGGGCGTCCACGCGCGTTCTGGGCTTGTCCTTGGCCCCTGAGGCGTTTTGAAGCCCACAGTGAATGCAGCAGTGAGTATTTTCTGGGAGACCCTGCGGCCGAGCAGGTGCGGAGGCAGGCGCTGGGCCAGCAGCTGACCTTTGCTAAAAATACGAACATCTCCCCTCGCGGGTCTCGCTTCCCCGGGAATTGTTTGGTTTGGTTTTGATCTGGAGCAAGAAGGATTACACCTCATTAGGCGCTGTCACTGCCAAGGATTTAATTGCAATCTTGGAATATTGTGCCTTTTTTGAGCTCTGCTGCGAGGCTGTAATTACTGCATCCGGATGCGGCTGTTTTTGCCAACA
Organism: Catagonus wagneri; assembly: GCA_004024745.2. Classification (NCBI taxonomy): domain Eukaryota; kingdom Metazoa; phylum Chordata; class Mammalia; order Artiodactyla; family Tayassuidae; genus Catagonus; species Catagonus wagneri. The sequence continues at coordinate 268,876 of PVHT021183699.1, read as the reverse complement.
ACGCAACAGCCCCTGGCCGCAGTGCCGCCCGCCTCCCAGCCCAGGGCCGCAGCTGCGGGCCACCCACCTGCCTGCCGGAGGTCAAACCCCTTAATCCCCTGAACGATTAGGTTTCCAGGAAAATCAAACAGGGCCGCCCGTGATGAGGAATGGAGAGGGAGACTTGGCCATTTACGAGCCATGCACCTTGGCCACTTTTTATGGATGTCTCTTTATATTTTAATGAAAGAAAGCCACTTAGCTATAAACTGATTACAAGAACATAATCAGGTCATTTCTTTGCAACCAATCAATCAACCCAAAGCTAATTATGGATGGTCTCTTAGACTTGGATTAATCTATTAGTAATTAAAGGGAAGTGTAAATCCAACCTCGATCTTAATTGTAGCCCAAAGGCACAAACGTCTTTTTGTGGACCGATAACACGCGGCTATTCCGCCCAACGGAGACGGAAAATCCATCAATAGCTGAGGACGTTCATAGACCTAATAGAATTTTTAGGGGAGGTCTTTGCAGGCGTTCAGGAGAAGACTAACTGGTGAGGCTGTGTGTGGAAGAGGCGACCTTTTTTCTGATTCACTTATAATTTAATTTGCATTTTTATTGTGCGTCTAAAAGAAATTCTTTTTTTCCTAAAGCAGTCGTAAATCCCCAGGCCTTACTCTCAGCTTGCACTGCTTTTCTTTCTTTGGCAGAAGGTGGCAGGTGGTTGCAGCGAGGTCCAGATGAGTGTTGAACTTGAGACGGCCCAGGTGGCGCTGGCGTTGAGGCTGGGGTGTCTCATGGGGACGCCCCCCCCACCCCTGGAGCAGGTGGGGCCACGGCTCCCCAGGAACCCCGCGTCTCTCCAGAGCCACCCCTGCTGTTCTTTACAAAGCCTTTAAGTAACTGCGATTTGTAACTTTAATGTGTTATGAGCTTTTTTATTTTATGGCTGCGGAAACTGGAAGTCAGAGAGTGGACTTTCTGGCGGGAGAACGAAGGTCATGAGGCCCCTGGACGTGGGCGGAGGGACAGAAGGAATCACTGCTGTCCCGACGACCTTGTTAGTCCAGACCGCCATCAACAGGCCTGTCACTTTTGGGGGTGGTCTTTGGAGGCGGCCCCAGAAACCAGCTCTTCCCCAAGGCCGAGCGCGGGGCAAGTCCCCGTCTTGAGAGCAGAGCCAGCTTCCTGCTGCGTCCCTGTCCCCTGTGACGACACAGGACACTGCCATCACCAGGAACCCCCAGAGCTGTCAGCTCCGTGCACACAGCGGGTCCCCGTCTAGATCCAGGTCCCAGGCTCGAGGGCGAGCACAGAGCTGATGTCCCAAGTCGGGTCGGAGCGTTCTTATCTGTTGTGGGGATTTCTCCTGGGGAGGGGCCTTGCTGGGCTGGGCATGGGGAGGGGACAGCCGCTGCTCGGGGGCCGCCTGCAGTGGGGGAGGAGCAGAGGCAAGCCGGGGAGGGGTGCCTGTCTGAGAGGTTGGGATTTGGAAACCCTGCAGGATCCTGGCAACCTGCACTTGGCAGCAAAGCAGAGGCTGTTGAGCTGGTTGGGGTTGTGACTTAAAATTGGAGAAAGCACCTGCGCCTGGAGGGTTGGGATAGAGGTGATTGCAGGGCCTCAGACTTCCCGGGGCGTCACCTGGAGGCTCCCCCAGGACCTGCCTTTCCGGGGGGCTTCCTGAGAACGGAGCCTCGGGAAACCCCAAGAGCCCGCAGGCGGCCCGCCCAGGGAAGGCTGGAGCGTGGGTTTGGGCTATGCCTACGGGAAGCTCAGCGCCTCTGCCTTCCCCAGAAATTATGAGGTTTGGGGCAAGAAAACCAGACCAGCGATGACACTCCAGTCCTCTGGTCACCGTCTGAGACTCTCGTTCTCCTGGGAGGTGCACCTGTGTGTAAGGTCTTACGGCTTCTATGCACCTGCTTTTCTGTTGCGTGCGTGCTGTACAGAGAGTACCCGGGACCCGCGGTGGTGGCAGGGGTAGGGGGCAGCCTCAGCCAGTGGCCTGGTCCTGCTGTGGGGACCAGCACCCACGCTGCGCCCACATCCGCGGGGGTTTCAGGTGAAGGCACCTGAAAAGGCAGACCCCCCCCCTGTGCAGGGCCAGATTAAGTCAGTGCTCCGATACTCAGCCTCCAGCCGGCAGGGTTCCAGCTGCTCCCCAGACCTCAGGGTGGGGGGTGTGGGTACCAGGGGCGTGGGGCACGAGGGGAGGAGGGATCAGAGCGGAGGGAGAAGCCAGTTTGAAAGGAAAGCAGTATCGCCTCATTTGCCTGCAATCTGACTTCCGGAAGGAGGGGGGCGTGTGTTTTGCAAATCACACCCATTTCCCAGGCGCCTTTGCAGGGGTCTGTTCTCCTGCCGGGAGGACCTGGGGGCCACAGCCTGACCGCAGAGGACAGCCCAGCCTGACAGAGGGACGGGGCCCTGAGGCTTCAACACACGTAAGCACACACAAAATACATACAAGCAAAATGCGCATGCAGGCGAAATGCACACATGCAAAATGCACACGCAGGTGCACACACATGCATGCACACTAGCGTTGCCCTGAAAGCCCCCAGTCTGGGGACGGGGATGTGAGCTTTGCCTCCTGTAGGATCCCCTGTGACATGGAAGTCCCCTGCTGGTCTGTCCTCGGGGCTCACCCCCTGGGTGGGGGTAGGGGTGGGGGTGCTGATTTCCGGGCTGGCCTTTCCCTCACAGGCGTGTCAGTATCCGTGCACGCGCGCACACACACACACACACACACACCCTGTAGCTTCAGAGACACGATTCCTCCTAGAAGGTGCAAAACCCTACTTCAGTTCTAGGCCCTGGAGCTGCGCGGTCGGCAGATCTTGAGCCAGCCTGTAAGCCCGTGAAACAGAAACCTGGGTGTTCCTGGACCCCAGAGGCCCCGGGCGGGACCCATTTCCTTGGGTTCTGCTGTCCAGAGGCTGAGAGCCGCACGACGGCATGCGCTGGTGGCTGTGGACCTCAGGGCGGCCACCTCTCCCTGGCCTGGGAACGTCCACATGCCACACGTATGGCCGTAAAAATAAAATAAATAAACATGCGTTCAGGGGAGCCTCTCCTGGTAACGGGGTGGCTGCCTTGGGGGAGCTCCCGCTGGGACTCGGTCACTCCGTCCGCCCCAGAGAGACCAGGCCCGGATGGTCTCCTAGACGCCCTTGGCCTTCAGCACCGCTTCTCCTGCTCTCCCGGGCCCTGGACCCGGCAGGTCCCCAAATCCTGGGTGGGAAGAGGGCAGGAAGGCACGTGGCCCCCAGCTCCATCCTTTCCTCCCAGGGGGGTGCCAGCCTGCTCCCCCCTCCGCCACCCCCCCCAGGCCATCCTCCGTGTACTTTGTGGGGTAACCCCCTCTTAAAGAGTAAACCCACTGAGAACTTCAGCAAAGCAAAGGAAACTATAAAAAAGCAGCCAAGTAGGCACCGCAGACCCACATTCACAGAAACCGGGGAAAAGTATCAATGGAGGGGCTGTTTGGCAGATTAGAGGCGGCAGAAAAAATCGATGGAAATGAGATCGCTGAGGAACAGAGCATCAAAGATCAAAGGAACATGAGCGGAGCCACGTGGGGAACTGAAATGTGTTTTGTGATTGAAAATGAAAACAAAGTTACAATGTGTGCCATGCAGATAACCCGGGGATTAGAGGAACTCTCATAGCCTTAAATGCTTATTGGAAAATGGCAAGTGTTTTCAGTAACCTAGGTTTTTCACCGTGAGCCATCATGAAAAGAAGGACATAAATAATCAAGTATGAGCTGTGAGTTGATGGTGACGAAAAGAACCAGGAGAAAAAGAGAATACGAATCTGTGAAAGCATTGATAAAATTGGTAAATATCTAACTAGGGAGGACACGAGCCAAGAAGAAGTTCAAGATCTGAAGGCCCTACCTCTGTCAAGGAAACCAGAAACCTCCCAAGGAACCGCAAGGCCGTAGGATCTTACCGGCAAATTCTCAAAAAAAAAATCCATGACCAAAATTTGCCGTCACTAAGAAACGAAATGGTAGGACCTCTCATGGGACATGCCGAGAAGATCACCTGACAGCATCCAACATCAGTTACTGACCGTAAAAAACAACCTGCTGTGGGTGTGGAGCAAAGGGAACCCTCCTACAGTCATAACGCGAATGTGAATTGGCGCAGCCACTGTGCAAAACAGCCGGGGGTTCCTCAGAAAACTAAATATAGAACTGCCATATGATCCAGCAGTGTTGGTTCTGGGCATAAGTTCAGAAAAGATGAAATCACTAATTTAAAAAAATGCATGCACCCTAAATGCTCATGGCAGCACTGGTTACAAGAGCCGAGATGTGGAAACAACCTAAATGTCCATGGACAGATGAATGGGTAAAGAAGACGTGGTCCATAGACATACATACATGTCAGTGTACACACAGTGGAATACTACACAGCAACGAAAAAGAAGGAACTAACGCCATTTGCAGCAACATGGACGGACCTGGAGACGATCACATTTGGTAAGGCAGACAGAGAAAGACCAGTGTTACAGAATATCACTTATATGTGGAATCTAAAAAAAGGATACAAATGAATTTATAAAAGAGAGTCTCAGGCACACAGAAAAGTAACCCGTGCTTACCAGAGGGGAGATGGGGTGTGGGGGGATAAATTAGAGTTTGGGGTTGGCAGATACACACTGTACATAAAATAAGTAAACAGCAAGGACGTGGGCCTTGGGGAGAGAGAGGAATGCAGGAGAAGCAGAAACCATATTTTTACTTTCTTTCCTGCAGGGAATTGAGGAAAAGCTTAGACTGAATTTGTTTTTATTTCGGAGAAGATGAGCGAGAGGGAGCTTGTTCCGCTTCTGTGGGAAAGTCGATCCTTCTCGGGATAAAGTGGGGTCTGGGGGCCCTTCCATCTGCTCGGAGGCTGGAAAATCCTACATCCAAAGTCTCAGAAGGAGCTTTTCAATGATTCTGAGCTTTTTGTCTTTTTCCTGAGACCATTAGGAAAATAGCCAAACTGCACAAACAGCCAACACGAAAAGCTGAAGCATTTCAGAGACATGGTTTATACGATCGAGGTGTTAACTAAGAAGCCAAATCCTTCGTTTTTCTTTTGCTTAAGTTACACAAAGATTTAAGAAAATTGTTTCCCTAAGGGCTACAAGTCTGTGAGGAAAAAATATATTTATATACCATGTGCTGGAATGTCAGACTCATTTAAAAAAAAGGACTCAAAAGTGAAAAGGAACAGTCTTAACGTACTTGCCGAACCGTTGGTGCATTGTCACTGGGTCCCCCACCACCACCACCCCAGCACTCAGGAGTCTTTAATATGGTTTGAGTCTCCGAGTGCCTTAGAGAGCATGGGAGCTATCGCCCCGGTAACCAGCAGCAGGTGACAAAGCGCACGGGCCAGCCTGGATCACACCCTTGCATCCCGTGGCCCTGCTGCTGCTTCCAGACTAGGCTGGTTTACAGGCGAGGTGCTGGTCCAGGTCCCAGGGAAGCCCTTGGGTGCACCCACACGGGAGGTCCCCCCGGAGGGCCACGCGGCCGGCTGTGCACTCCGACTTCCGCCAACTTCCGCTGGGGGCGCTGCAGGTGCCTCTCCTCCTCCTGTGCACCTGCGGGAACCTCCGGCCCATCTCCTGAGCCACTTGCCCTGAGCTGCTCTGGGTGCCCGAGGTCCGGGGAGGCGGGTGGCATGGGAGAGGTGACAAGAGGTCCTGGGCGCAGGGTGTGTGGGGGGGTGACCGAAGTCCTGGTGGGGGGGCTCTGGGGACAGGCATGCAGGGACAAAGACGGCGCAGGCTGAGGTCTGGGGGCGGGGGAGTGGGGACGGGGGCGGGGGGGCATCGGGGACAGAGGGAGATGCAAGAGGGCGCGAGGGGCGGCAGAGCTGCGCTTGCATAGAATGCCAGCATGGATCCTTCTGGAAGGCTCGAGATCCGGAAGACGTAGAGGCTGAGGAGTCCAGAGAAAAAGCTCTTTGTTGTTAGCTGTGTCATTAACAACGCTCGATTTATGGCTGTTCATAGTTTTTATGTTGTCTTTTGATGAGCAGATGTTCATATTTTAACGTGATTAAATCAGTCAGTGTCTAGTTCTACGGTTAGTGTTTTATATGTTTGCTTATTTGCTTTAAACAATTGTTCTCTACCACAGAGGTGGTTTTATGTCATCAGAGTCCCAGAATTTTATTATTATAATAATTATTATTATTTTGTTTTTTTAGGGCCACACCCACGGCTTATGGAAATTCCCAGGTCAGGGGGGCGAATTGGAGCTGTAGTTTCTAGCGTACACCACAGCCACAACAACCTGGGATCCGAGCCGCGTCTGCGACCTGCACCACAGCTCACGGCAGCGCTGGATCCTCAACTCACAGAGCAAGGCCAGGGATCGAACCTGCGTCCTCATGGACACTAGTTGGGTTCATTACAGCTGAGCCCCGACAGGAACTCCGTAGTCCCAGAATTTTCAGAGCTTCTTTTCCCCTTTCATCCATATGGAATTTGCATGTGTTGCCAGGGGTGGAATCCACGTCACTCCAGCTCCAAGAATTCTGTTTCTGGTAGGTAATGTTTTTGGGTTAAGAAAGTTTTAGTCTATTGATATTTTATAATCCCCAAATATTGGATTTTATGAAATACCTTTTTGCATATTTTAAGAGAATCATAAGGTTAGTCTCCTTTAACGAGGAAATGTGGTGAGATGTGCTTATGTATTTTTCTTCTGTAAACACACTTTTGCATTCCTTGGATAAAACCATATAATTACTCTTATAGATTACCAAATAATTTTACTAACGTTTTTGCTTAGAGTTTTTAGCATCGGTGTTCTAGTTTGTATCAAAGTTCTATTCAGCTCATTGAAGGATTTGGAGAATGTTTCTTGCTTTCCTAGTCTGCAAGAATTTTTATAAATATGATCTGTACTTGGAAGCCCTGTAGGATTTACCTGTAAGATCTTCTGGATCAGGTGCTTTTCAAGCATGTGCTAGATTTATTTGATGTTTGTAGGACTATCAGTATCTGTCTTTTTCACCTGTAAGTTTCATTTTCTCAAAAAATGTGTATTTCATTTAAGTTTTCAAATGTATCCTAGAAATTCATTCCAAGTATTCTTTGTAGCTCAAGGAACTATACTGAATATTTTGTAATAACCTATAAGGGGAAAGAATCTGAAAAAGGATATCTGCGTGTGGGAGTTCCCGTTGTGGCAAAGTGGAGAAGAATGTGACTAGTATCCATGAGGATGTCGGTTCGATCCCTGGCCTGGCTCAGTAGGTTGGGGATCCAGTGTGGCTGTGGCTGTGGTGTAGGCCAGCAGCTGCAGCTCCAGTTCTACTCCTAGCCTGGGAACCTCCGTATGCTGCAGGTGCGGCCCTAGAAAGACAAAAAAAAATGTGTATATAACTGAATTAGTTTGCTGTACAATTGAAACTAAAACAACATTGCCAGTCAACTGTACTCCAATAAAAAATAAAATTAGAAAAACTATCAACATAAAAAGTGTCCTTTCTACTTTTTCACTCTGTTAGCACCCTGGCCGGGCTCCCCGCTTCCTTATTAGCATTTCTTACCTCCTGTCCTCCATTCACCTATATCACTAGACGCTGGGCTCATGTGATCAGTCTTGTCCCAGGACCAGCAGTGAAATAGTATAAGTTCCTTGCTGTTCTTTCTCTAAAATCTTTAGATAATTAGTTCACTTATATTCAGTGTTTTTTCCAGCCTCTGCCTTTTTATTTTCTATACTTTCGGTTTCTACATCCTGGGTTTAAATGCTATCCGTTTTCTCAAAATTCCTGTTCCCCCGAATCTCGCCCAGTGTGCCGTGTTCACGGTCCTTCACTTTGGAGCATCTCTAACTTGCGTTCAGGAGCGTGTCCGGCAGTTTCCAAGGCTGAGTGTAAACGAATCCCCTGTTTGCTGACTTGCAAAACGATTGTGCATCACGGGTCTTACCAGACCCTTTCCGGGAGCCCGGGCTGGAACCCTGCTCTCCGTCCGGCCTGCGCTCCTCACGGGGGTCCCTCTGCCCGATGCGGCCGGACCCTCCTTCCGGCTCCATCTCGGACGCGTTTAAGCGGTTCCTTCAGACACACCGTCCGGTTTACTGATCGTCCTCTCGAGCCGTTTGCTCATCCACTGAATTTTATTTTAACAATTATAATTTTCATTTCTAGGGGGGAGAGTTTTTCTGCCAATCCATTGCTGAAAGTTTCTTGTTTCTTGCTCATTTTTTTTTTTATTTAGAATTTGAGTTTTATTTCTTTCAGCGTTTTGCAAGTGGTTGGTTAACTTGTGCTTTACAGCTTATGTTCTCCCATGTGAAGTCCCCCATGGGGACAGAGGTAAAATCTGTCACGTCCCTGCTGATTTGCTTCTGGAAGCTTCCCTCGTGTGTTGGGTGACTTGGGGGTGCTAGCTCCTTTGGGGTGGTTTTGATCTCTGGACGTCATGACGCTCCCGTTGAGAATGACACTCCCCAGAGACAGCTATGTGGTTCCGTCCCCTTCCGGAGTCACGGCCACAGCAGGAAGCCCCTGCTGGACCCGACCTCACGTGGCCGCCCTGCCCGGGTCACTGCCCCACTCTGTCCAGCCCAACTTTCTTTCTTTCTTTTTTTTTGTATTTTTAGGGCCAAACTCATGGCATATGGAGGTTCCGAGGCTAGGGTTCGAGTTGAAGCTATAGCTACCAGCCTACACCACAGCCACGGAGGAGCTTTAACCCACCGAGCAAGGCCAGGGTTCGAACCTGCAACCTCATGGTTCCTAGTAGGATTCGCTTCCATTGCGCCAGGATGGGAACTCCAGCCAGACTTTCTAGTCCTCCCTTCCCCGGCAATTCCCCTGACTCCCTGAGTCCTTGAAAAAGGAACAAAATAGTGTTCTCTGTGGGATGGAGTAACTGATAGCTTTCCTGTGAGACAGTTGTCTTAATTGTATGGATGGTGTTTCTTGCTCCAGGGAAAAGCGAGGGCTCCAGCTGGGCTGACACCTGCCTCCGGCCCCACTTCCTGTCACTGGACTCTGAGCTCACCCCCCAGGCTGGTCCCCAGCATCATGAATGCCCCCACTCCCAATGCCACACATGCTAGTGGGTCAAAAGCTCAAATGAAATGAGGTCTGAATGAACCTAGGCTTCTGGGGACCTGCTCAGCACAGGATTTTCAGGTTCTTAATACATGACAATGAGTAACAGCAATCTGTCATGCTATCAGCAAAGATTATTTCTTGACAATTCGGCCAACTTCTGCTTCTGCATGTATTTTGCATCATAAATGTGTATTATGTCTTTATCCATCAGTTTGTAACGGCTCAGGCATCATCTAAATGAACTAAATTCGGAATCAGTAGAATGAGGCTGCCACTCGAACTTCATGCCTTTCTGAGGTTATCGACCTTGAAATCAGTTCCTGCTGACTGTTCTCACAACGCAGCCATCAGCCTTTGTATTCAGAGCAGGGTGATGTAAGCTGTGCCGATGGACTCGACCCCCTTACGGTTTAGCAAAGTGCGTCAGTATTACACCCCGTGACCCGGCTGTGGGAGGTGGTGTGGCAGCTGAACTGTGTTCTTCCAGAAGCTCTCTGGAACCCTGACTCCTGGTAGCTGGGCCGTCACCTCCTTTGAAAACAGGGCCTTTACTGCCGTAAACACGTTGTGATGAGGTCACCCTGGGTGTGGGCTCGCCGAGTCCAGTGACGCCGACGCAGGCACAGGGAGGGGGCAGAGATCGGCGTGCTGTGTCTGCCAGCCAAGGGACCCGGGGTTTCTGGAAGCACCAGAAGCAAAGCCAGAGGCAGGGAGGACCCCCCCCCCCGGAGCCGTCAGCGGGAGCACTGCCGGCCCCCTCCCCGGCCTTGTCGTCTGGTCTCCCTGTGTGAGAGGACAGATCTGAGCCCCTGGCGTGCGTGGTTCTGTGTCACCGCGGCCCCAGGGAATGCACGCAGGCTCCGTGGGCCAGGGTCCCCGCGGGCGCCCGGTGAAGCCAGGCCACGATCGGGAGGAGGTTGGCGGCTAGTTCCTGACCGACCCAGTGTCCCCACAACCCTCCCACGCCTCCCAGGGGACTTGGCACCACCATCAAGTCCTGCCAAATCCTGACGCAGCATTATGCTTTCTCCCCCCAAAATCACCCTTTGCCTGTGTTCTAGCACCTTCCTCTGGAGGGAGCGGGGTGGCAGCGGGGAGGACACACAGTCACACCGCGGCCAGGAGCAGCTTTCCCGCACGTCCTGGTAACAATCAAGACTGAGCCAAGGATGCTGGACCTGCCGAGGCCACACCCCGGGCAGCCGCGGGCCCGGCACCCACGCTTCCTGTCCGCATCGTCAGCTTGTTCTGCACCCGAACCCCGCCCTCACTGGCTGGAATCAAGGGTGCGGGGTCCTCACTGCTGCACGTGCAGGCCCATCCCAGCCACAGCCCAGGCGTGGGTTCTGGGGTCCGCGTGCGTCCTGTGGGACCCTGCTGTCCCTGTGCGGCTGGTCTCCCTCCGGGACAGGGTTTGAGGTCGTCAGCGTTGCTGCCCCAGGGGGACGCAGGTAGCGGCTGTCGCTCTGAGCTCCGAGCACCACGACGACCGCACTGCTGTTTCACGGACCGTTAGCAATTCGCTAATATTGTTTTAGTTTGCAAATTAGTGCAGTTCCATGGCTGCGGGAAGTGTCCATGGCTGCGGCGATGCATCAAACGGAACTCGTCATGCACAAGATGAAAACCTTTTCTGGGCTTTGAGGCTCCACTGCAATTACTGTGACCAAAACCTGGGGTGCGGCTGCAGTGTGCAACCTGCAGTTCCATCACCTTCGTTCCTGAGGCAAGAGTGAAGCCGGCCAGGATAGCCTCCCAGGGTTCGAGTCCCGGGGTTCTAGCAGAGCCCTCTGCCAGCGCTGTTTTCAGAGGGGAGCAGAGCCCCGAGGACCCCAGGCCCTCTGCCTGGCTCCCAGCTCCAGATGCCAGCTGATGATGCCCCGAGCTGTGCTGGGGGCCCAGGTGACACTCTTCCTGGGACCACGTTGTCACCCGTCTTTGCCAGCTTTAAGCACCAGTGTGTCTTCCTGTTAAATGTTTAAAGGAGACACTTATGAAATGTTGGTTTAATGATTCCGTGGCATTATAGATTGGAAGGCAGTTCAGAGAGGGTATGGGGGCCGGGGGGTAGGCTTGAACTCTGCTCTGATGCCTTGGAGCAGATCACTACTGTTTTCACTGTTTTTAAGTGTACTGTAATGACTGTAATATAATCCCCCCAGGAAGATTCAGGGGGGCCTGGCGGCTAAGACCGTATGCCTGTCCAGGAAACACTGAGCCTCCAAAAATCCCGTCATTACAAGGACTGCAAGTGTCAGCTCGCTTGGCCACCTGTGCAGCAAGTCCCACCATGACTCCAGGGGTGGCTGGACAGTACCCACCCCCCCAGTTCACATGCTGAAGCCCTAACCCCCAGGACCTCAAAATGGATGTGGGCGTAGGGCCTTTACAGAGGCAATTAGGTTAAATGAGGTCCCAGGGCTGGGACCCTAAGCCAGGAGGTGTGGGGTCCTTATAGGGAGAGGAAGTCAGGACACAGACAAGCACAGACCGGGTGAGGAGACGCGGAGTGTGTGTGGTTTAAGCGCCTGACCTGTGGTGTTTGTCACGCAGCCTGAGCTGACCGCTGCACTCCTGTGTCACAACAAGGACACATGAAGACAGACGGCGAGCCAGGCTCCCTTGCGTCCTGGGCATCGGGGCCTGGGCTCCAGCTGGGGCCGGAGGGTTGGAGCCCGCACAGGGACAGCTGCCACCCTACTGAAGTGAGGCGACCGGATTCTAGAAATCACACCACGTTTCTGGTAGAGCACTGGGGCTGCGGGGACCGCCAGGCGGGTGCTCCTTCTCCTGGGACGGAGGTCCGCCGTGAAGGGCGCGTGTCTGAGTGTCTCCTGCACCTGCACCGGCGCGCCCTGCGCCCCCTCAGCGAGGGTGTGATTTCTTCGGTGGACACGGGCAGGTCTGCGTGTCACCCAGGCTGCCCATCCTTCCTCCCAGATGGTCATTCTTGGCGTCCTTGTTTCTTCCATCTTGCACATGAATATTCTTGCAGACGCTCCTGCGGACCTGGGCAGACCCCAGCTTGGAATGGACGCAACTTTAAAGGCCGGCGAACACGATAAATGGCTCTGCCCAGGGGTGCGGGGGGGCTTCCCTCGCTGGGGACCCCCGCCCCCACGGCCTCACCAGCACTGACTGTGGGCGGCTTTTCCAGCGTTGATCGCTTACTTCACAAATAATCGTTTCCTGTGTTCGCTTTGTCTTCGTCGAAGTCTCCTGAGGTTGAATTTCCTTCCTTGTTTATTCACTGTTTGTTCTTCGATTTGTCTTTTGGTAGAGCCGGCCCGTTTTCCCTCAGTTGAGGTTTTGTGTTGACTTTGAGGAATTGTCATATTTTATGGAAATTAATTGTTGCCCGGCAGATAGGATGCAGTGAGTTATTGCAGCCTGTAATTACGTATTTGTCTTCTCTGCATTTCCTTTGAACATCTGTAGAAAACCAGTGCTTGCTTTTTTATGTCATGGTTAAGTGCTTTTTAAAATAAAAAATACCGTCCCTACCAAAACCGTTGAAACTGTTCTCTCTACTCTTTTGGATCTTTTAAATAGTGAGCTCATTAACCTTCTGGAATTTAATTTGTATTAAGGAGAGCCCCCCCACCCCAGCGCTCCACTCGTGACCCAGCACTCCCTCACCAATAATCAGTCTTTTAGATCATGGTTGAAAACAATGCCCCTTTAACTTTGACAAAGCGAGAGCTAGTGAATTCGGTTAGTTATTTGACAAAACCTGGCTGCCCTCTGGTCGGTGAGGAAACAGATGCTGAGCATCTGCTACGTGCCAGCAGCACGGTTCCTCGGGGCCCTGGGGCTGAGGGGGCCCTGGGGCTGAGGGGGCCCTCCCTCCGTCCAGCGGGAAGCCGCCGAGGCTGCTGTTAGACTGTGGGGCAGGTGGATGGGCTTACAGTCCCGAGGTCTGTGCTGGCCGCACAGACAAGTCTCTTCTAGTTCCCTTTTCTTCCTTTTCCTTTTTAGGGCCGTACCTGCGGCATATGGAAGTTCAGGGGCTGGGGGCTGAATCAGAGCTGCAGCTTCAGGCCTACACCACAGCTCACGGCAACACCGCATCCTTAACCCTCTGAGCGAGGCCACGGATCAAGCCCACATCCTCACGGACATTATGTCAAGTTCTTAACCAGCTGAGCTACAGCAGGAGCTCCTCTTCTTTATATATGTATTAATGTATCTAAAATCTTATTCAATAATATATAATCATTACACATTTCATATATAATATTTAATACATAATATATCATGAAAGTATATATTATATAAATACATGCATAACACATTATGTAAAGTGTATATTATTATTTATCATATAAGTATAATATAATAATGTATAATATATATAACGTTATATTTTATATAATATATACTTTACTATGCTATAATATTAATAACAATGCATTTTATAAAATGAAATGCAATGTAGTGTGTATATTTATAATTACAAAACTAATAGACAGGTGGACTTCATTTTATTATGCTTTGCTTTATTGTACTTTGCAGATATTGCGTTTTTTACATGTTGAAGGTTTGCGGCGACCCTGCATTAAGCAACTCTTGGGCCTGTTTTTCCAATGGCATTTACTCATGTCTTATCTCTGTGTCACATGTTGGTAATTCTCGTGATATTTCAGATTTTCTATTGTTGTTACCTTTGTGCCAGTGATCTTTGGCCTTTCTATTGCGAGACTATGACTCACCGAAGGCTCAGAGGATGGTTAGCATTTTTTAGCGAGTTTTAGTTTTAATTAGGATCAGTACATGTTTTTCAGACACAGTGTTCTGGCACAGTTAGTGGACGACAGCATAGCGTACACTCAACTTTTATATACACGGGGGAGCCAAACAATTTGTTTGACTTTCTCTGTCACGGGATTTGCTTTATTTTGGTGGTCTGGAACAGAACGTGCAGTGTTTCCTAGGTGTTCCTGCTGTTGATAAATATTGGCAGACGTTTGCTGTCTATTCCCTGAAAAATACGGTGTGACTCATAGGATCGGGGGAGGATTAAAAGGAGAAAGCCAAGGGCTGAGACTCTGGCTGGGAGAAGCCTGTGAGCAAATGTTAGCGTTACAGGGTTTTATGGTGCTAAGAAATGGAACCGGAAATAGGAGATGCTGAGAGCGCAGAAGAGCCAGGAGATGCTGAGAGCACAGGAGAGGCAGACACGTGGGTCTGGGGAGCCGCAGGTGGAGGACCGGGTGTCTTCCTGTGGGTGGAGGAGTGGGGAGGGGTGGCTTGTCCCAGCTCAGGACCCGGAGCAAAGCCAGGGTGGGGCAAGCCAGCCAGGGGCCGGAGAGGGGCTGCGATGGCAACACCAGCTGTCAGTCTGGATAAGATTATGATGCCAGGTAACCAAACCAAAGTAACTGACAATGACCCAAACCGAACGTCAGTTAGTGTTTGGTAGAGGAGGGAATGATGCTTGAAAGAGGAGAAAGATACACATCAATTTATACTTGCCTTTTTCTTCTTCTTTTTTATGACCTCACCTGTTGCGTATAGAGGTTTCCTGGCTGGGGGTCCAATGGGAGCTGCAGCTGGGGACCTACACCACAGCCACAGTAACGCGGGATCCGAGTCTCATCTGTGACCTACACCACAGCTGTGGCAACCCACTGAGCAGGGCCAGGGATTGAACCCACATCCTCATGGACACTATGTCGGGTTCTTAACCTGCTGAGCCACAATTGGAACTCCTAACTTTATACTTTCAAGTTGGACTTTATATGATACAATTCACTCAAAAATCCCTAAAGGGAAAAACCAGTATTTAGTAAAATGGACATGGTGTAAAAATCATACTTTTGCAAAAAGTGAAAATGCAGTATGTGTGATCTCAGTGAAAGTATTTTGATAGAATCAAACGAAAGTGAATATACAGGGAATATCGTCTCTGTCCAAGTATTGACTTTTGATTAAAGAATTAAATTGGTTCAATATAATTTTGAAAATTCAGACTCAATGGATGCTCATCGGAACTGGCTTAATTTTGATGAAAACATTTGCATTCTGGTAGCCTTCCCAGTGGAGCGGCTGGTCTCGGGGCTGTGGTGGGGGGCGCGCAGAGTCTGGTGCATCTCTCGTACTGGGGTAAGAAACTGCTCCAAGGTCATCAGGCCTTTTCCCCAGGACACAGAGCCTCGGGCCGGCCCTGCCTGCTCTCGCCCCGATGTCCGCCGCTGCGGCCCCTGTGGCCCTCTTCCTCTGGATTCTGCTCCAGGAGCTGCTGTCTTTCCGCGTGTTAAGCCGGGAGCAGGGGCTGCTGTTTCTTTCTCCACCTACGCCTGGATTCCACTCACTCTCGCACCCCTTGTCTCAGCCCCCGCCCCCTCTCTCCTGGACCACAAAGGTCTCCTCGGACGTCCTTCGTCCCGTCCTTACAGCCAGCGTCCACACCACAACCAGGATGGCGCTTGGAGACGCACGTGGGACCACGTAACTTCTCCCACGGCAGCTCTGCGAACTTGTGATAAAGTCCACAGCCTCACCATGACCTTCAGGACTGGGTGGGCCAGCTTCTGCTGGGGCTCAGGACACACCGGGCACCGCCACCCCAGCGCTGTCCCCCGTCCCCATGCTGGGGACCGCTCGCCTCTCCGGGCAGTCTGGATGTCACCTGCTGAGACCTCCCGCTGGAGTGACCTGCCTGGGTCCACAAAGCTTTTAAGAAGTTCAGGTTGACACGTTCCACATGTTTGGGGGGGTTCTCGGCGTCGTTTCTTCAGGTGTGGCTCTGGTGGCTCTCCTCTCCTGAGACCCCGGCAGGTTTCCCACCTTGTCTCCTGAAGACACCTTCTCCTGCCTCAGCATCAAAGACAGTCGGGAGGTTTGCGCACGTGGATAATGGCGTGCAAAGCACACCCACAGCAGCACCGAGTGGCAGAAACGCCGTTGCTGCCGTCCCCGCCCTGACCCGCTCCATCCACCCATCCACCCACCCACCTCCGCCCTCCTCCCTCCACGTCCCCCGTCTCGCACCCCCCTGCTCACCCCACCATCTCTGCGCCCCGGCCGTCTCTGGGCAGGTGCACCGACAGCACAGGGTTAAAGGGTAAATGACAGGTGGGAGGTGCAGCTCAGAAGTTCACTGACTGTGCCCAGGGGGCCCCAGTGAAGTGGAGGTGGGCAGAGCACCCTCCTCGAAGGGGCAGAAGAAGAAAGGAGCCAAAACGTGGAAAGGACCCCAGCTAGCACCTCGCAGGTAATAGCCAGGGTGTGGACGCCTGCTATTGTTCCGATGGCCGTCCGGGGGTAGGTGGGGCTCCAAAGCCTGAGCCCAGTGTGGCAGGCAGAGCAAGGGCCTCACCTGCTACTGTGTGTAAAGTGGGGTATAATTTGCATTCCTCTTCCGTCTCATCACACCTGGAGCCAGCACTCAGGGAGCGTGGACCTGGACCCGCCAGCAGTCCGGGGATGACCCGGCCCTCGCCCCTACCCAAAAATCATCTTTTTGCAACATGTAATCAGTGCCTTCTCCTTGTGAACTTTTGGGAAATGCACACAGATAGAAAGCTGTGAATCGCCGGCTTTCACAGTCCCGTCCCTGAGGACAAATCTTTGCTAAATGCTGGGTAAGTTATTTCAGTCATGTTTCATTCACATATTTTACGTCACTGAGAATACAGACTATGTGGTGTTTTTAATCTGCACTTAGTCTTAAAATTAATAAGGAAAATGCTTAATGCTCTTCTTGAAAGCCACGGGTTTCCTAACCGGAAGTCAAAAAGACACGGTCATGTCCCGCTATGATCACCGCTGACCCCGCGTCTCGCTGGCTCGGCTCGGACGCCCAGCAGCGGAGCACGGACTTGGGAGCCAGCCCCGCCCTTGACGCCAGCTCTGCCCAGAGGGCAGCCCTGCCTTGCGGGGGAACCCCTATTGCCACCTCCCTGAGCCCGTCTCCGAGCCTCGTGCCTCCAAGGCCCTTCCAGCGCCGGGGGTTCTGGGCGCGGCTTTGAGCAGCAGGTGCAGGGAAGGGGGATGTTCAAGGAACAGGGGTCCTGCTCTTCGAATCCCCAGGAAAACAGACGAGCTGGCGGAGGAGAGGCCGGGGAGAGCGTGGGAGGGCATGGGTAGGGCCGGGTCATCAAGGCAGCAGAGGTCAGAGCCGCCCGGCTAACCCGCAGACAAGCGGGAAACAACAGGCTGGTGTGTGTGGGGGTGCTTTATGGGGTCGGCTTGTCACGTAGGCGTGGCAATAGCCACTCACTCGTCTGTGACTGTGGGAGTCACGGCCCCCTCCCCTGTGAAATGCAGGTAGGAGTGGCTCCCGCTGCTGGGATGGTTACAGGTGGAACACCAGCGGTGCGAAGAGCGGGGAGCGCGGCCGGCAGGAGGAATTTCGCTTCGTAAACATCCGCTCTTGTCACCGCGGCCCTCGGGACTTTCCCACCTAGATGCCCTGCGCTTAATTCCCCGCCGTTTCCCACATGGACTCAGGGTCCATCCTTGGATGAATCGTACTTACCTAGAAAAGCCCAACTTTGGACAAATGCCACGTCTGCAGGGGACAGCCCTGGTTACAGCTCCCGGCATTGCTGAGCTTGGAGCCGAAGCCTCGGCTACACCGCACGCCTCACCTAGTCAGCCATTAATTGCACCTGTTTGAACCTGCATTTATTTCTGTCCGGGTTTGGCACGCACGGAGTTCTAGGCGTCGCTTTACGGCTTCCTACTGTCTGTCTGGCCCTCCTCTAGTTCCACCTCCAGGGGGCGTCATTTTCAACTCTGTGACTGTTCCTTGATCCAGGGCTCACCGCGGGACAGACCCGTAAGTCGGAGACGGGTTGTTGGGGCAGAAACAGTGACTTTATTCAGAAAGCCAGCCGACTAGTGGCTCCAAGGTCCTTCTCCCCTCAAGTCCAGGCTCCTTTTCTGCACATCCGCATGCTTCCTGCAAACATGTTAGTGCCGAACGACGCCTTTGCTCTTGTGGCTGTCCCCTTATGTCAGGTCACCGTGTTCCTGCAAAGAGACGGATGCTATTCTCTGTTCTGCAACTTTTTATCTGAAACTGTCATACTCTTCAAGGTCATAGCCTTGAGAACAGGCTGTCCTGTGTATCTCAGGCTACAGGCAGCGTCCTTTGCCCAAGGGTACATAGCCAGGATGGCTAATCCTGAGTGACAGGACAAGGTTAAAGTTAAGGGAACAGGGGCAGATCTAATAAGGCGTTGGTTTGTTCGGGCTGGAGGGGGGGCTTACATGGTCTGCCCGCCCCCTTGGTGGTGCTCTGTGCAGGGGGCATGCGAAGTTCTCATTTATTGGTTCACTGGTCAAAGCGGCAGCTGGGGTTTTGGTCTTTTTGTATCTTGTTGTACATAATTTGCCCCAACTGCATGCACACAGCTGTTTTTAGTCCCCTGTAGTTTCTTTGTATTTTGTTGCTGGAGGAGCTGTTTGGGCAGCGGCTGCTGCAAAGGCGGGGGTCCCAGGGCCAGCCCCTCTCAGTGCAGCCTAACCCAATAAGGTCCGTGGAAAAGCCTCCTTCTTCCAAACCCTGCCCGCGGCCCAGACCTCTGTCTGCACCCGCTCCTCCTCGGCATTTCCTCCCAGTGTTCCGGCTCCACCTGACCCCTCCGAGCCCTTTGACTCCCAGGACAGGCCCCCTTTGGTCCAGCCCCCAATCTCCCAGCAACTCATGGAGCGAGGCGCTGTCCACTCCGGCCCCAAACACAGGGGCCTCCTTCCTCCGCTCCCCTCCCCAGCCGTCATCACCCTGTGACTGTCGTATCCACATTGCCTGGGGTCCCTGGCCCCTCACCCAGCGCTCTAGCCCTGAGTGGGGGAGGCTGCCTGCAGTGGCAGGTGCCTGCAGTGGCAGGTGCCTGTAGGACCCGGGGACCCCCACGGGGAGGCCCAGGAGCACGTGGAGATCCAGCTAATGAAGGCGCTGCTGTAAAGCATGTAATTACCTACAAGCGATGCATTGTGTGGTGTCACCGTTCAGCAGACTTTAAATAAGCCCTGGTTGAGGAATTGCTACTCTAGGCTCTGTGTTTGGCGAATTTCAACCCTCTGGAGAACTATGCCGAGTAATTATGCGGCGACTAGGAGGCCAGTGAGCCCCTGCTTCGATCCTTGGGTCCCCTCTTCAATTAGCGGGAGCCGCAGCCCAGCCGAGGTTGTGACAAGGCAGCACGCAGGCTGGGACCGCCCGTCATTGTCGGGGTCTCTTATGCGCGTGTTCCTGCTCCTCCAGGCACCCCAGCCAGTCTGGGAAGAATGTTTATTTGATGCATGAAAGCCTCACGGCCTCTCGGTGGGCAGGGAGTGCAGGAGACGGCCGGTGAGAGTCCAAGTTCATTGCCCTCAAGAGAGCGGGGCCAGGAGGCATCAACCAAACCAGAGTCGGTCCCCGTCGGCGGACAGTGCAGGACTGACCGCCGTCTTCTCAGCTGTTGAAAGGAGCCCTGCCTCTAACATTCAGTGAAAAAGTGCAGTTAAGCCCTGCTCCGTCCCCACGCCGTGTGTGGGAAGTGACCTCAAGGCCACCTGGGGGAGGCGTCTGTCCAGGCTCCGGGGCAAAGGCACCTGTAAGCACAAGCCCTCTGCCTTCACGCTCAGGAGTGCTGGCATCCAGAGACCCTCGAAGCCCATCCCTCGTCCCCAGGGACTGGGGACCCCAGTCCCAGGAATGAGGAGCAGGGGTGGCCCTGGAATGTGCCCTGTGTCCCTCGCGCTCCGCAGAGAAGGGACACTGGACATCAGCTGGAGCTGGGTGGACAGGATGGGGCCGCTCTGAACGCAGAGACCAAATTTTCTCCAGAAAATAGAGAGATACTGTAGTTTTCGTCATCATTTTGACAATCTACTTTAACTTCCAATCTTCGCCTGGAGAATGACAAACTATGATCCAGTGGACAGAATGTTCTAGGTCCTCAGGGGGCCCGGGTCTGGACCCCGTGTTTGTTACGGCCAAGCTCAGGCAGGGCGGACCTCGCCGGCCTCAGTTTCCCCACCTGTGACACGAGGCGCTCACACTGCTGTCCCCAGAAGCCCCCTGGTGGCCACACGCGGGGGTATGAGCGCCGAAAAGATGCTCTGAGGCCGAATCTCGGGACAAGAACCCGCGGGCCCCTCCCAGGCTCCGTGATGGGCTCCGTGACTGGTCCGACCCGCAGGAGGTGGTCGCCCTTGGATCTGTTTGTCGCCCTTCGTATCTGAGCAACGTCATGCAACCATCGATCAGAAAAGTAATCATCCATTTCTGTTGCTCTCCATTAAAAGGTGCATTTCTCATCTGCCTGACAAAATGAGTTACGGGCTCCGACTTCAAACTCGGCTTTCTGCTGAGTTCACCGGGGAGCATGCGCGGCGCCAGAAGCAGCGGCGGGAGCGAGCGCTCCACCCGTCCCGCACAGACGTGTCTTTATTCATTTTCACTCTCCTATAAAATGAATAAGTGTGGCTCCCCGGGGAGCTCTGGGTGTTTGGAGGACGATTTAATTTTCTCAGGAGGAACGTCTCCTGTTGCTCTGGCCCCGCGTTGCAACACGACTAATATTTTCTGTCACCTTAATACGACCGCATAGAAAAAAGTCATAAAAATATGAATCACATTATAGATTTCCAGCTTGTGAATATTTTACAGTTGTATTCATCAAAAATTTAGGTCGGGGGCTGCTGACTCGACTGTAGAAAATGCAGGCCTGTGGCGCAGACCCTTGATTCATGAGAGGAGGGACAAGACTGTTTCTGGAGCCTCTGGAGCCGGTCGCTGGGAATCGCTTTAACCGTTACCTCCTCTTCTCTCTTCATTATTTATAGGAAACTTAGGGCCGGCGTGGAGCGCCCAGAAACTCCATTTGGAACAAAGTTTGAGAAAATACGCCACCACGGTGAACTAGGCTTTGAAGAAATCCTGTTACCTGGGGAATAAAATGTATCTGTAGGCTTCAACACGCAGTTGGAATAGGGGGCCAGCTGCGTGGACGGCCAGCTGCGTGGATGGCCAGCTGCATGGACGGTCAGCTGCGTGGACGGTCAGCTGCGTGGACAGCCAGCTGCGTGGACGGCCAGCTGCGTGGACGGCCAGCTGCGTGGACGGTCAGCTGCATGGACAGCCAGCTGAGTGGATGGTCAGCTGCGTAGACGGCCAGCTGCGTGGACGATGGGGAGGTGGCCCTGCTTGTCCTCCAGACGCCCCTTCTCTTTGTGTGGATTCCATGTAGTCCGTTTTCCCTAAAGCACTGACCCAGGCCCCTTGTGCTGCGTATGCGTGCCTGTGTGCGTGTGTATGTGTGTGCGCGTGTGTCCCCTGGATATGCAAGATTTCTGGTGTCCCTGGTCCACGCCTTCCTCTTTCTTCGCTTTTCCTGATACTGTCACAGCGCATGTGTGTCTCTACCCAGTGGTCCTAAAACAGGTCCCAGGGACCAGGGGGTCCCTGAGCTTCCATGTGGGGTCCCAAGGTCCCTTGCAAAGGACCCTGTTTTCAGAATGCCATGAAGGTGCTCTGTGCCATTTTCACTCTCATTCTCCCATTTTCCAGGGTGCCCCAATCTGTGACATCACAAAAGGCTGGATGCAGCAGCGGTTGTCATGGTCCAGAAATCTCTGAAGCCAGACATCTAAGAGATGGGTAAAAGCTCAGGTGGTGCCGCTCTGATCCCTGACTGCTCCTTGCTGGGGAGAACAGTCATGGTCCTCTCAAATATGTTGTTTACATCAACTTATGTTTATTACTGTTATTTTAAAATGAATAAAAGTATTTCCAGCTTCCTATTTTTAATTTCTGATAGCATAAGTATCAGTAGGCATAATCCACCTTAAAAATGCTCTTTGGTGTTGTCCACGATTTTTAAGTGTGTCAAGATGTCCAAAGACCAAAACCTGTCAGAATCCCCGCCCCGTCCCCAGCAGTACCTTCTGAGCCATCCGCGCTTTTGGACTTTAGGTGGATGGACTCATCCTGTATATTTCCTTATACGTCTGTTACAGTATTAAGGGACGCTCTTTTTTCTCATTTTTAGAAGTTTTATCGAAGTATAGTTGATTCACAGTGCTGCGTTACTTGCTGCTGTACACAGTGACTCAGTTATACATATATATCATTTTCGGATTCTTTTCCCATAAGGGGGGCATTGAATTTAACCGTGTAGCTGAAATACACCCATTTTCACATTTGGACAGTATTCTACAGGGCAAATAGGGCACAGTTTAGTTACTCACTGCCGATTTGGGCTGTGACATCCAGGCCACACCCACTCACCTCCCTCCGGGCACACCCACGGGTCCGTGCCCCTAGTGTGTATGAGAATGGACTGGACCAGTGGTGGGCTGTGCACACACGCAGCCTGACAAGTGACGCCGCCTTGCTCGCCAGAGAAGCTGTGCCTCGGACCTTCCCAGGAGCAGGGCCTGGGGACGCTGGTTAGCGCTAGGGCCATCGAGGTGGGAGTGGAGGAGG
>PVHT021183699.1:211672-239268 GCA_004024745.2 Catagonus wagneri | reverse complement strand
GGGGCCGGACCCGGCGGCTGATGGCCCAGAGCCGTTCCAGACCCGCTGCCCACTTCCGGGCTTTGCCCTGAGCTGGCCAGCAGCCAGGCGGACTGAGGGGGTGGCTCTCGCAGTGACCCTCACGCACCAGTCCCGGGATGAACGCGCGGTAAAGTGCGGGGGACCCACAGGAGAAAGTGACAGGTGAGAAAAGCGGTGACAGCGCACGGCCGGGCCTTGAGCTTGCTGGGCTCTGTGGGAGGAGCCGCTGCCTCCACGCGACCACGCGGACGGACCCCAAAAGCACGGTTAACAGAGGGGCCGGGACGAGAATACGCACACGGTGTGCTTCCACTGGTACGCCTTCGATACAGGCGAATCTGCCGCGACGGGAACCGGCCCCCGGGTGGGGGGAGGGGGACGGGGGGGATGGAAAACAGGACAAGGGCTGGAGGGACATCTGGAGGGGCGGGGGTCGGAGGTCACCTTTCGGATGGTGCTTACACGGCCGTTGGGAAAAGTCACCTCCGCGATCATTTGTATTTTTGTATGCCAGTTATATCTCAATCAGGAAAAAACAAAAATTAGAAGAATTCCCCGCAATTCTAGAATGGGCTGGGGGAAAACGACCGCCTTAATCGATGCAAAAGAAAGATCTGAAAACCTCCACACTCATCCCTGATAAAAATCCTTAGCAAAGTGGAAAGCAACTGGCCTTCCTTAATCTGACAAAGTGACAGACTTCATCCTGAAGTAGAGAGGCCTTTTACCTGAAACTGGGACTAAGACCAGGATGGCAGCTGTCACACCTGTCAGCCGGTCAGGCGAGGGACAGATGCCTGTGTGAGGATCGTAACGTGAGAAACAAGTTATTTGAATACAGCATCATTGATTATGCAAAACTTCGGAAAGGTCATGGAATAATTATTGGAATTAATAAGCTACATTTATCATGGTTGCTGAAACAAGGTAAATATCAAGTTTGTTTTTACATAAAAGCCAACAGTTAGAGATGGAATTTCAAAAGAGGTTATATAAATACTATCAAAAATATTAAACACATAGGAATACATTTAATGAGGAGTGTGCGTGACCTCGAAACAAAAAACAGCCCTGAGACCCCATGGGAGGGGCTCTGGAAAGACAGAGGAGCCCGGAGCAAAGGGTGACTCTGAGGGCCGAGGGGGCAGGGCCGGGGGCTGGAGGTAAAGAGACCCTGCGGGGACTCTGACATTTGGGCAACAGGAAGCCAGGCGGTGACCCCGGGGCCAGGCCTTGAGCTTGAGGAAGGCGGCCGGCCGCTTCGGAGCTGCCTCTGAGCCAAGCAGCCAGCTCTTGCTGAGAACGTGGTCTGCTGAGTAGAACCCACAGGCTTTCTGGTCTGGAGCTGCTCACACTGCTGGCCAGCGTCTTTGGTCCTGACCCAGGCCCTCCCCAGCCCTGTAAACAAACACCTTGCAAAGAGTAAGGGACAATCAATTCGCACAACTGTTAAATTCCAAGCATTCCCGGTGTGCTGGCCTGCCTTGGGGGCTCCGGCTGGAGGGAGTGGGGATGAGGGTGTCCACACCCACGGACAATGCACGTTGCGGGGCTGAGGGGACAACGGGGCACGTTTGAGAAGGAGGACAGCGAATTCTGCTTTAACATGTTGAACTGGAGACCCGCGGGCCACACTGGGGTGGGGGGCAGGGGTGGACAGCGTGACAGACGCACGGTCTGGAGCCCCTTATGCCACCACAGGGCGGCTGTCCGTGGATCTGGGGCCAGCATGGGGATGGCGGAGCCTGTGTCCCCGTCACTGGGGCGGGAAACCAAGAGGGAAGACTTGATGCGAGGAGGAAGGTAGCCACTTTGGGTTTGGAGGTGCACTTGTCACATGGCAAAGCCGAAACGACTCGGGCAGGATTGGCCTTGGTTGACTCCCTTTCCTTTTATCTGTGGTCTGAGCCTGCACTCTGCCGTTTTAACTGATGGCTCGGGCCCTCGGAAACCCACAGGTCTGGACTTCGAGTAAATTTGTTGTGATTTTGAGGACCGTCTGCCTTTCCCGTCACCCCATTTCCAGCCTGGTTTTGCTCCCTGGATCCTTGGAGATGCGGCCACATGCCCCACTGGGGCTGCGTTCCCGCGCGGGGGCAGGGGGACTTTGCCGGGGGTCCCCTCTGGCTCCCTGGCTCGAGAAAGACTTTTAAGTGGTGGCTATTGCCTGCGCTCAATTATTTAGCAGCCTATTTAGCTGAAAGTGTTGAAAGGATTTGCAATCTGTTACATTGCAGATGCCTGCTATGAAACTCTCTGCGTCCCCCGAGTCCTTAGGGGGCATCACTGTTTGTTCCCTGTTAATGATGTCGGGGGAGGGGGGCTGCAGGACAGAGGCTCTTAAATATTTTAGGGCTTCCCTTTCTGAGATGGAGAAGCGCGTCGCCAGGGCGATTGGTGGAGACCCGCCACCTGGGTCAGGCCGGGCTGAGTCCCCGCCGCGGAGCCGGCCCCCTGCACGGCTCACACTGGGCTCTCTGAGCTCGTGTAGCTGTGTGATGGGAGAGGGGGACACGGACAGGGCATTGTCCCCGGCCGCCCGGCCCTGAGCCCCACATTCCCGCCTGTGACCGGGAGAGGCCAGGGAGGGAGCGAGCCCTCGCAGCGCATTCTTTCAGATCTCGACACACGTTCCCACTTGATTCTTTTAGGAAAAGCGACCCTGTCTAGCCCTTGGCACCTTTCCCTGAACAGACATAAGCTGGGTCAGACTGTTCCTTCTTTCTTTTTTTCTTTCAGGGCCTCACCTGCGGCATATGGAAGTGCCCAGGCTAGGGGTCAGATTGCAGCTGCAGCTGTCGCCTGGGCCACAGCCACAGTCACACCGGATCTGAGCCGCATCTGTGACCTAAACCACAGCCACTGCATTACCGGATCGTTAACCCACTGGGCGAGGCCAGGGTTTGAACTCGCACCCTCACAGACACTATGCCAGGGTCTTAACCTGCTGAGCCACAAGAGGAACTCCTGATATTTTTCAAATACGGTTTTGCCTGAAGTTTCTTTCATCTGACGGGGCAGCCGAACTAAGGACTTGGAGGCCCCCTGGGACGCTCTTCTAACCCGGACCAGCGCTCCCTGCCCATCAGCTAGCGTCAGTGGCCCGGAGCTGGACTGTCGCCAAGGCTGCGCTGACAAAACCGACTCGCTTGTTCCGTTGTCGGATCCGGCCCGGAGCCATTCCGTACCCTCCCGCCGTGACCCTCCCTCTGGTGACCGGTCCAGGCCAAGTCTGTACAAGAACCTTTGCTGGTCCTTCTTTGGTCCCCTGCGCATCCTCTGGGTATTTGTTTTCCCGCTTTTGCTCCGTCCACCTCCGAGGCCTCAGCTCGCGGGTTTCCTCGCTGTCCTCGGCTGCGCTCGGGCAGAGGCCTCGGGAAGGCTCCGAGTGAGGCGCCTTGATCCGCGGACTCTGCCATCAAGCGTCTGATCGTTGGAGAGGAAGGCGGGGTGGGGCTGGAAGGGGGCGAGCCCTGAAGGGGGCACGCGGCGCTTTTTCGCGAGGTCTCCCGTCTGCCGGCTCATCTCTGTCTGGGTGCTGCTAAGTCAGCGGGCAGCGTCCAGCCTGCCGTCTCTGCGACCAGCCGGCCTGCCGGCAGACGCTGCGGTCTGTCTGGACATCGTACATGTGACTCCAGCCCCACGTGTCCGGGGTGAAGTCGCCGTACCTGCGGGCAGCCGCCGTCCTCGCCTGCATCCCGCGTATCGGCTACACCTCCAACCCCCAAGGGAAACGTAGGAGCCTCTGGGCATCTAACGTTTAAACAAACGGCCCCTCGTGGCTTTCGCGGTCCCTGCGAGGGCCTCTGTTTCACTCTGTCAGCCCCTGTCCCGGTCCTAGCCCAGCGCGTGTCCGACGCTGCTCCTGCCGAGGTCACGCGCTGTCACGGTCCCCCCAGCTTCACGTCCGAGGTGAGCATGTGATCTGCCACGGCCGCTGGAGGAGATGGCAAAATTACCCTTCTGGCGGCACAGCGTCGACAGCCGCGGTGTCCCCTCCAGCAGGGGCTGCCCAGCTGCCCTCTCCCCGCCCCCACAACGACGGGGACGCTCAGCCTCCTCCGCCACCTCTGTCCCTCTGTGCCGTCTGCCAACGAGGCAGGTGTCTCGTCCTTCTGAGCCCTCTGGCCCGCTCTCCGTTGCTGTCTCAAGCCCTCGGCCCACGTGGCGCTCAGTCCCTGCCAGTCAGTCCCTGTGCCTGGTTCCTTCCGAGTCGTCAGGGATGCCCTTCGCTGCCTACTCCGCACACCTGTGTGTGTAACTGCTTTTCTCTCCAGCAACATAAACACCCATTAAGCTTTCTCCCTGTTAGTGAAAAAATAGGTCAGGAGAGAAAGAGATGGGGAAAATGTCTTTGCGAGTTCCCTGGTGCCCTCGTGATTAAGGGTCTAGCATTGTCACTGCTGCAGCGTGGCTTCAGTCTCTGGCCCGGGGAACTTCTGCCTGCAGCAGGTGCAACAGAAAAAGCCTTCTTTGTTCCACCGGACGCCTCCAGGCATCTCCCTACCCGGGGTCTGGAGAGGCTCCTCTCACGCCCCAGGGCCGCCCTGGTTCTGCCTGATCCACTAATACCCGGCTGCTCCCCCAAGGTCCCCGAAACTCCTGTCGCCACCTCCGGGTTGCTAGGCTCCGTGGCTGCTATTTGATGCTTTATCTTCTTGGCCTTGGCCCTGAGTCTGGAACTGTTGGCCACACACTTAATTCTTCAAAAGCAGCCGAGGAAGAAGTTGGGACTTCCACCTTCTACGCTTTGAGTTACATAAACTTTATTTTGTATGCAGAGATTTAAAATAATTCATCGTGTGCACATTTGTAAAAGAAAAATTTCCATGTACTTATTGTGGAATATGGGGATGTCTGATGGGCTGAAGTCCCGAGTCACATCCCAGAAGGAAATTAGAGTCCAAAATAGTTCCGCCTCAGAGTTCTCGTCACGGCTCAGCAGTAACGAACCCGATTAGGATCCTTGAGGATGTGGGTTCGATCCCTGGCCTTGCTTAGTGGGTTAAGGATCTGGCATTGCTGTGGCTGTGGTGTAGGCTGCCAGCTGCAGCTCCAATTCGACCCCTGGGCTGGGAACTTCTGCTTCCGGCCCTAAAAAGTGGAAAAAAATCCACCTCTCAGCAAAGAAGATTTGCTAAACAGCATCTCTTTCCCGAGGTGAACAAGTTTGTGTGAAAGCTGGAAGTGTTCTCTGCTCAGTTTTTATTCGGGTTTTTCTCTGATTACATTTGTCTCATTGCTAATGTGGTTTGAATTTTTTTTTTTTTTTTTGCCTAATGAATTTTATTTCAATTACAGGTGTACAGAAATCATCATAAGTCAATTTGGTTTGAATTCTTGATGTCAATAACAATGAATTTGTAAGAAAATATACGTAGTTTCATGACCACCATTGAATCAGAGTAATATGAAACCTCATCTTGAATCAGCCAAATAGAGGAAATGGCTGGAACAAGTTTGAGAGAGTAAATTGCAGGGAGGGCGCTGGGCAGCATGTCGTTAATGAGCCCATGTTTCTGATGCCTCCGCAGCAGGACCCGGTAAAGTCCGGTAGAATCGACATGAGCGGCTCCTGCTGTGATGCTGATATTTGCGTGTTTTTTTTTTCAAGCTTCAGATTATTGATTAATCAGTGCCAACCCCACGCAACAACATGGTTTCGTTCGTTTAGAGGGGAAATACCTCCTGGTTAAGTGGAAAATTGTGTGATGACTTCTGGGAGAGCTTCGTTCTAAGCAGGTTGATAGTGAAGCATTTCATGCAGAAGTCTGCTCTCTTCAGTTTGCTGTCAGCCACATTCACTGCCAAGAACTCCTATTGCTGGGCATTCCCGTCGTGGCTCAGTGGTTAACGAATCCGACTAGGAAGCACGAGGATGCGGGTTTGATCCCTGGCCTCGCTCAGTGGGTTAAAGATCTGGTGTTGCCATGGCTGTGGTGTAGGCCGGCGGCTACAGCTCCGATTCGACCCCTAGCCTGGGAACATCCATATGCCGCGAGTGCGGCCCTAGAAAAGGCAAAAAAAGACAACAACAACAACACAACAAAAACTCCTACTGATCACTGGGACTCAGTTTATTCTAGGGTTCTGGGCTATTCTTCCCATCCCAGCTGACATCTGGACTGACATTTTGTCTTTTTAGGGCCCCACCCGAGGCACATGGAATTTCCCAGGCTAGGGGTCAAATCAGAGCTGTAGCTGCCGGCCTATACCACAGCCACAGCAACTCAGGATCCTTAACCCACTGAACAAGGCCAGGGACCGAACCCGCATCCTCATGGATGCTAGTTGGGCTCATTACTGCTGAGCCACGACGGGAACGCCAGTTCTTTCTATTCTCACTTGCTGGATAAGCGAAAATGAAGTACAATGAACGACAATTACACAAATGGATCAGAAAGATCCCTTTCCCTGTTGGTTCAAAAATAAACCTGTCTTGTGTGTAGAGCCGAAAACAAAAATCAGTAAACACAAAAGAGCAAATGAGTTATCAAGTAAAAACCAAATCGAAACTGCACTTGGGTGGCTTTTGTGAGCCGTGGGCGTCCAAGGCACCAGGACCCCGGCTGGCCGGGCTCACAGCCACCGACACCCTGACGAGGAAACACAGCTTCACGGGCAGACCCACTTCTCCACGCTGCGTTGCCTCCCCTCAGCTAGTCCGCGTCCCTTTGCGGTTAAACACTGCCTCTGGCACACGCCTCTGGGCATATGCCATTTTGAGGCTTTGTAGTAAAAACACTTTGATTTAGTTACAGAGGAGCGCTCTGGGTTTTTTCCCGCTTCCCTCGCATTTCTTCGCTCTCGGCTGGTCCAGGTCAGCATACGCTGAGCTGCAGTGACAACTCCAGATGGGGTGTGGATTGAACGTACCGAGTTCACTGACCTTGGCTGCACGGCCGGGGCTCACCGCGGGGCCTCTGCTCGGTCTGTCTGCATCGTGGCGTGCTGCTGGCATTTTAGCACCGGGCCTCTGGTCCCCGCTGCGGGCGGCGCCCGGGAGCTCTGCCTCACTGCAGAGTCCTCGCAGGACTGAGCTCAGTGCGTCTACTGCTCGTGCAATGGTACAACCAGTGACATGGGCCCTGCCTAACTGTAAAGATGGGGGAGCTTCTTAGCGTATGCAGAGCCAAGGAAAACTGGAAACTGGTCAACACGGACGAAACTCGAAGGCACACAAAATAAACCAAGAAGAGACGTGGCATTTGGAGTGGAGCCAGAATGGGGTTAAAACAAGTGATCGTAAGCATTCTCTGTTGTGACGCAGTGGAAACAAATCCGATTAGTATCATGAGGTTGCAGGTTCGATCCCTGGCCTTGCTCAGTGGGTTAAGGATCCGGCGTTGCCGTGAGCTGTGGTGTAGGTCACAGATGCAGCTCAGATCCTTCTTTCTGTGGCTGTGGCGTAGGCCAGCAGCTGTGGCTCTGATTCGACCCCTAGCCTGGGAACTTCCATATGCGGCGGGTGCAGCCCAAAAAAGCAATAAATAAATAAATGAAAATTAAAAGCAAAGTGCTTGTAACAACCCACTGACACCTAGATCTTATAACACCAACGTAAAATCTGATAGCGGTTAAGAGTTAAATAGGAGTAGAGGCAATTTTAAAAGGTGACAGGAATAAGTATCAGGTAAGTCTAAATAAAACAAGGAGAGGAAAAGGGGAAAGGAAGGGTGGGTACACACACCTGTTTCCAGCTCAAAATCCTGCTAGGCATTTTTACAACTATTCTCATATTTAATCTTTACAAAACTCACGGAACACTTCCCCTTCTGTGTAGGATATTGTGAGAAGCAGCAGACTCTTCTTCCCACATAAACAATGAGTGCGTAAGTTATAAAACCCAAGCTGGCAACCTGGTGAGGTGGCATGGAATTTAGAGGAACCCCATGAACCAGCCACTGAGGTCAGAGGTCAGGAAGCTACAGCTGGACAGGTGGAGGGAGAGAAAGCACGTCTCGCCAGAGGGAGGGGAGAAAAAACACAGGTGACCTCCTACCTGCAGGCACTGGAAACAGGGGGACTGTGTCTGGCAACAGCCACACCAGCTCTGACCTGACTCGAGTACTGAGTTGCTGATGTGGGGAGACCCCACCCCCATCCCAGGGCTCCGTCTCACGGAGGAAAGATGAGAACTTCAGCATCTGTGGTCACTTTGCACTTAGCACCCAGGACAGTTTTTTTTTTTCAGTATGAGAAACAGAAGATTCTGACTGATAAGAGAAAATGCAAATGCCAGAAACGGACCTGAAGGTGCTTCAGAGGCTGAAGTTAGCAGACAAGGTCTATAAAATAACAGTTATATATATGTTGAAGAAAATAGAGGGAAAGCTTAATAAAATGGAGGAAGATGTGGATCATTTCAATGCAGAACTGGAATTTCATGAAAGTCCTCCAATGGACATTTTATGACTGAAAAGAACAGGAACTTAAATGGGCTGGATACAGATGAAGACAGAACTAGTGAAACCAAAGCCACATCAACAGAAAACGGCTACATTTAAACATAGGGGGAGTGGAGGACGGAGGGGAAAGAAGACTGTGTGCGATGAACACTGAACTGGTTGAGCATCTGCGTAGCTGACACACCCGCAGGAGAGGAAGGGGGACGGAAACAATGTTTGAGGGATTTTGGTTCGGAACGAGCCAACATGATGAAAGCTACCGGTCCACAGATTCCAGAGCTCCAGCCATCCCTGAACTGAGTCAGAGCAAAGAAAACCAGTCTGCCAGGGTCCTCGGGTCCGTAAGACACAGTCACGGGAGCAAAAAATGAGGGTAAAACAGGCTTTTCAGGGGGAAGCAGCAAGCCAGAGGGTGGTTTAACACCACTGCTGATATGCTGACAGAAAGTAAAAGAACAGCTGACCTAAATTCCACGCACAGCAAAAATATTAGGAGAAATGGAAGGGCAATTGAGACGTTTTCAGACAAGCAAAGGCTGAAAGAATTTCCCTCTCACAGCTGGGCACTGAAAACAAGTGCTTTCTTCAAGGTGGGGGAAATGATCCCAACAGGAGTGTGGAAATTCCCAACAGTGAATACACTGCAGTGAGGGTGACAGTAAGAGGAGTGATTTCGGCTTGTGACATCTGTGCTGACAGTGGCTGAAAGGGCAGGGGAAGTAAACAGATCCGAACTGCTGGAAGCTTCCTCCATCCTTGGAAGTGGTCAAAGCATTCATTTACCACAGGCTTACGCTAAATTAAGGGTACGCATTTTAAGTTTTGGGGTATTGGGTAAAGAAGTAACACTTAAAAAGCCTTAGGGGATTAAATAAAACAGTAAAGATACTTGATTCATTGAAATAAAGACCGGAAAAGACTAAAGAAGTGATAAACGGATGAAATCAATGAAAAACTAATAGCAAGACAGACGTCAACTCGATTTAATTATACCGCTAATTACATTAAACAAAAACGGACCAAACCCTCTGAGAATCAAAATGGGTTAGTTTTTTTTTTATTCTTAATGGATTTTATTTCAGTTATAGGTGTAAATAAATCATAAGTCAATTTTATAGATTTTGTATCCCAAACCCCCAGTGCATCCCCCCATCCCCCAGATTGTCTTATTTGAAAAACCAAGGATTTCCAAAGTCTGTGAGTCATTCTCTGTTCTGTAAAAAGGTTCATTGTGTCTTTTTAGTTTCCACATGTAAGCGGTAGCATTGGGTGTTGCTGTCTAATTGTCTGACTGGTTTCACTTCGCATGATAATTTCTAAGTCCATCCATGTTGCTATAAATGTTGGTATTTCGTTCCTTTTAATGGCTGAGTAATGTTCCATTGTGTGTATGTACCATATCTTCCCTATCCACTCTTCTGTCGATGGGCATTTAGGTTGTTTCCATGACCTGGCTATTGCATAGAGTGCTGCAATGAACACTGGAGTACATGTGTGGGTTAGTTTTTTTTTAAATTGCAGGGTTGAATGAGTGAATTTAGCAGTGTCTCAGGACACGTGGTCAGGAGACTAAGTCCACTGTATTCCCGTATAATAGCCGTGATGGTGGGCGATTGAGAGTATGAAGTAATAGCCTTTACGCTGGCACCAAAGACAAGAGCTTCCTCAGTGTAAATGAACAGCACACCTTTAGGATCAGGACACTGAGACCTACAAAGCACTGAGGAGGGTCCTCTGAGAAGAGCCATCTGCGGACCCCGGGTGCCAGTTCTCTCCAGGGAACCGCAGCCGCACGTCTAATTCAGTGGCTACTGGTCACGTGCT
Source organism: Catagonus wagneri (assembly GCA_004024745.2). Lineage (NCBI taxonomy): Eukaryota > Metazoa > Chordata > Mammalia > Artiodactyla > Tayassuidae > Catagonus > Catagonus wagneri. Next base: position 229,015 of record PVHT021183699.1, on the reverse strand, counting down.
GCCACAGAGCACCTGTGATGCGGCTGCCCCAAGTCCCCTTTCCAGGGCCCCGATGTCCTTGCCTGGCACCTGGATGTTCCTCCCGGCCAGCCCACACGGTCGGCGCCACCACCACAGCGGCCTCTAGGCCCCCCTCCAGCTCCGCCTGCTCCCCGCACCCTCAAAGCCGGGTCTGCGGATGGCGGACCTCCTGCCGGCCGTTCTGGCAGCTCTGCCCCGTCCTGCACCCGAGGATGGGTCTCCACAGTGAGGGCTCCCACAGCGCCACCGGGAGGCTGGCCCTTCCCGGGGACAGTTCCTGCCCCTGTCCAGTTGTTGTCAGCATCCTCAGGAGCCCCCAGAGCGGCTGGTCCGGCCCAGGCCGGCAGTGCCCCCAGGGGACGTTCACCCAGTCATTAACTGCCAGCGTGCCCTGAGCCAGGCCCCCAGGGGACTTCAGAGTGGACAGGAGAGCGGTGATCTAATGAGTCACCGAAGCAGATGGTGTCCTGGTGGCTGAGGCTCAGATGCCGGGAGGTTGGGCGGATTCTGCTAGTTTCTCCTCCCAGCCCAGAGGGCAGGTCCTTGCCCCTGAGAAGAGGCAGCTGGCCCAGGTGGGTGACAGCATGTCCCGTGGAGGAGGAGCCAAACCTGCTAAGGGAGAGCGTCACCTTCTCCCAGCTCCCTCGTGGCCCCTCCTCAAGCCCCTGCAGCCCCTGAGGTTCCCGGGAGCTGGGCAGAGCGCCTGGACGCCACACACCAGGGAAGAGCTCGCCAGGCCCAGGGCCAGAAGCGCTCCCGCTGGGGATGGTGCGCCTGCTGCCGGCTCCGTCCCAAGTCCCTGGGGACACCTGGGTGGTCTCCACTGAGGCAAAATGGAAAACTAAGTGCTGATGGCTTGGGGGCGCCCCAGAGGTCATGGCAGGGGCCTGAAAGGCGTGCGGGTGGGGACTGTGTGGGGTGGGGAGGCCTCCCCGGCTCCTGCGGAAGATGGCTGAGCCACACAGCGCCGGCCAGCTGGCCACTCCTGGGGTCTGACAAGGTGGGCTTTTGGAGCCGAGCGAACTGGGCGCTGGCCCATCCCCGACGGTCCTGCCTTCTGTCTGTTGCCCCCTGTGCCTCCTGGTGCCCCTCACACGCCTCCGAGGCTGGCCGAGCTCCCCCGGGCGTCACAGGGGCTCAGATCCTCTTATGTTCCCTTTTGGGGTTTCAGGTGGGGCTCAGAAAACCCAGCCAGGTCTTCCTGCTAGAAAACCTCCCGGCGATGCCGGCTGACTCGCTTTTCAAAGCTTGCAAACAACACTCTGCACATCCCAAAGCCTGCCTGGCCTCAGTGAGGGGCCTGGCACCACATGGCCCCGAAGACGCCAGGGCTGGAGCTCTGGTGGGGGGCAAGTTCCGGAGCAGGTGCCCTCCGCTACAGCTCGTGGGAATAACCTGTGCGTAACGAACGTGGAACTTTACTCCGTCTCCACTCCCTCCTCGGTGACCTTCAGACCTCAGGCCCCGCCGAGGTGAGCCCCGCCCTGGAGCATGAGGCCCCTACTTGGGGGGGGCCCTGATGATGTAAGAATTAGCCCAGAAACTGTGAACAATGAGCATTCACCACGCACAGGTGTGCCCAGTGCACCCACGGTGACGTGCACCTGAGGACAGGTGTGCAGGCCAGCGTCTGCTCACCTCTGAAGACCCCTCGGGGGTCAGCCTTTATCCCCTCTCCTCCTCCAACGCCGGCAAAATCCGTAAATTAGACAGACGAGCAAGGTCGGGCCCCATCCGCCCGTCTCTGCGCAAGAGGCGGGGCCCAGCCTCATTAATTAACTGGGAAGAACCGGGTCTGTCTCGCTGAACAGATGATCCTGAGCCTTCAGATCAGAGAGAAGCGGCGCGGGTCCCGCTGCTTCCCGGAAACAATATGCTTTGAACCCCAGCATCTGCTTTTCTATCCGCAATGTGAGGCTTGCATTATTGAACAATCTGCTTAATAATTTAGACAGAAATAAACTTGCAACAAAGAAGAAAAGGCTCCATCCCCGGCACAGTAATGAAATGCGACTGGACCTGAGTTCGGAGGGACGGGGCCGTCCAGTTAACCTGAATTACGAGGCCTCGCTGTCCCTGAGAAGGAGCAGGCGACTCATGCCGGAGGCGAGTGGCCTGGACACGCGTCGCAGAGCCCACAGAGCGGACGGCGTGAGCCTGGCCCCGGGTCTCCCGGCCACGCCCATTGCCCGCCCGGGGAAGGCGTGGTTCTGGGCGGGGTCTGCCGGAGCCCCGCCTCCTCTGTGCATCAGGTGGTCCCTCAGCCCTCCCACGCGCCCTGGAGCAGAGCCAGTGACGGCAGCCCTGCCTTTCCCCCGCTTTCTGGAAGAGGGTGGGTCCCCCCTGCAGCCAAAACCACCTCCACCCTCCCGAGGCTGCCCCCACCCAGTCCTGCACCTGCCTCACTGTTGGTGCCAGTCGGCTTTGCACGTGGTCCTCCAGCAGTTTCCAGAAGATGGACGCCCATTCACTGCCCAGCCCTGCCCAGGCTGGCTCTGAAACCACCCCTGGCCCCTAGCCTGGCCTGACCCCCAGCCTGGTCTGCCCCCCAGCCTGGGCCCCCAGCCTGGCCCTTCCACCGCCGGCACCATCGCCCATCATGTTATTGCTCTTGGCTTCTTCATGAGATTTGCAGACACTGCGTGCGACAGACGCTTGATGTGAGGTGAGTCAGACTGATCGCCACCGGACGGAGGGGCTGCCAGTGGCTGACCGCAGCCCCCACCCCACAGGAGGGCTTGCTGGTTCCCTCTGCGTCATAGCCTGCACTCAGCCGTGCACAGGCAGGTGGGCCCACTGTGATCTCTGCTCACCTGCTGAGGGGCCCCGCCGGTCTCCACCTTTTGGCTCTTGCGGTTCATGCTGGAGGGCACCTTGCTGGACAAAGCTTGGCTTGACAGCATGGAATATTATTCGGCCATGAATAAGAATGAAGCACAGAGATGGCTACAACACGGAAGAATCTGGAAGATATCACGCTTGGTACAGGGCCTCACAAACAACGTGTTGTGTGAGTCCACGTATGTGGAACGTCCAGAATAGCCAACCCGGAGGGACAGAAACAGACTGGTGGCCGCCAGGGGCTGGGGGAGGGGCTGGGGGACATGGGGTTTCCTTTGGGGTGACATTAGACCCTGGAGGTGGCTCTGTGACATCACGAATGCACCAAACATCCCTAAAGGTGCGTTGTTTGCTGTGTACTTCATCACAACAACGACGATGCTGCAGAGTAGGGTTCCAGTGCGTGGAAGCTGCTGTTGTGGTTCTTCTGAATTTACTATTTAGGGACAGTCCCGGTTGTATCCATCTGGGCGCAGGACGTGTCACATTCGATTATCCTGAGAAGCTGGGGAGACCCACCCTCCCCGCGTGGACAGGTGGGCCGGCTCCCGGGGCCGCGCCACGTCCTTGGCGCCCGCAGGTCTGTGTCCAGCCAATTATGGGCTGAAATGAGATCCAGCGGTGCAGATGGCAGGTCCTGCTGGAACAGACGGGCGCCCAGGCTCGCTGGGTGGGTGTGATGCTTCTGTTAAACGCACCTGAACCAGCCATGTGTTCCAGGGCTCATGAATATAAAGTCAGAGCACATTATTCAGCCCGTTATCCGTGGATCCGCAGGGCAGGAGGCGGGGCAGGGGCCTCAGGGCAGTCATAGGCAGAGGAGGAGAAGTAATGGCGACTGCTGCTCTCCTCCCAGTCCCAGGGCCACGCGGGCCACACGGGGTCGCCCAGCCTCCACGTGGGGCCCACGAGCCTTCCTCAGGCTCCTCCCCACCCCTCGACCCTCCAGCCACAGGCCTTTTCCTGCCCCGGCCTCCCCTCCTTCCGCATGCAGGACGCCACCTGCGGGAGTGAGCGTCTCAGGGGAGGCTGCTGGGCACAGGTCCCGGGCTGGAGCCCACCTGCTGAGCCCGGAGTAAGAGCTCAGAGCCGAGGCGTCTGGGAGACCGCACTGGCCCCGCAGGTGTGAGGCTTGGTGGAGGCAGCGCCCCCGCAGGTGTTGGGTGGAGGAGGGACAGGGCTTGGGGTCCTGGGACGGGAGCAATCTGGGAAGCCTGCCTGGTGGTAGGGGCCCAGATCCTGGAGATGCTCTTGGCTGAGGGCTCTGGAAGCATCTGGACGCTGGACATTTCTGGCTGCTAAGCCAATTTCCTGACAGACTAGGCTGGGGTGTGGGAAGGAAGGTGGGGAGTCTGGACCCCAAGACTCTGGCTGAGTCACATCAAACGGAACTTCCCGAACTGGCCAGCTCCGTACCCGAGGCCTCAGCCCCGACTTACCAGCACTTTTGTGTGAAGTTGTCACAGGGAATGGGAATGGACAGGGCCCTAGCTTCGCCCCCCAGGGTCCCATCCTATCTTGTCCTATCAGGGGGTCCAGAGTCCAGGTCGCTGGAGGTCACCTTTGCAATTCGGGCCCTTTGTGACTGTAGAGGCCAAAGTGGCAGTAGGACACACAGGCTCCCTGGTGGGGAGGGGACAAGGGCCAAGCGGCTGCTTTAGAATCTGGTGCCAAGGTCGGGGACCTTGACCCTCGTGGTCGTTTCCACGAGCTTCCCAGTGGCCTTCGACTGGCCATCTGCATGGGGTCCCCTTGCGAGGCGAGTGCCCAGGGGACGCTGTCCAGCAGGGCGGGAACTTCTCACCAGCTCCCGCGGACCCCGGAGCTATGGATTTTCACACAATTAAACCCTGTTACGACGTTGCTGCCTTTATGGACAGTTTAATTATTTGCTCCCTGCCCCGGAAAGGCGTGTGCATGGTCACAGGGACAAGCAAGTTGATAAAGGCTGCAAGCGATTTTTCTGGAGGCCATCTTCCGTTTGTTTGCCCGATAATTGAGGATTAATTAACTACGACAGCACCTAATGGGAGCCTCTTACCTGCAGTTTCCCTCACTGAGCAGGAAACACCAAAGCAGAGCCCTGCGAGCTCCGTCCAGGTCCAGGCGCGGCCAGGCAAGCACGGGGGTGTCTGTGAGCTCCGCGAGCCCGGAGCAGGCGTGTCCAGCGGAGTGACCCAAGGAGCCAGAGCGATGACGACCGCTGCCCTGCGTGGCCACACGTCCGAGTTAACCCACAGTCAGTTAAACCCATACCGTTCTTTACTTTAAAGTTTCATTTAAACCTGTGGTAGAAAAGCATGCACGCATTTCTGGAAATAATGCGTACACAGCATAAATTGACCAGATGATGGAAAAGGGTGCATGGAAAAAGTTCAGGTCACGGTCTTCCTTGGGGGAGAGAATCCCTGAAAACCATTTGGTGTGTGTGCTCTTTAAAATATCTATTATCTATCTACCTATCTATCTATCATCTATGTATCTATATATGTATCTACCTAGAAACCGTGTACGCTTAAATATAATGATATAATAATAATGATATAGTAGTAATAATGATATTAATAATAATATAATAAATGTAACATAATAGCGCAGGAGGACAATGCCCAGCATGGACTATAATGTCCACATCATAATCCGCAGAGCCCGTGAATATGTTATCTTACCTGGCGGAGGGCTTAAGGCTGCAGGTGGAATTCAGTTTGCTCGCCTGCTGGCCTGGAATCGGGGTGCTTCTCTTCTTACCCTGCTGGTCCTGTCTCTTAGCGAGGGTCCTTAGAAGTTGGAGAGGGAGGTGGAACAGGAGGTCACCGCGTTGTAGCGTGAGGTCTGGCCCAGACCCCCGGCTTGGAGGAGAGAAGGGGCAGCTCTCTGGAGGTACCCGGGGAGGGGGCCTGAAAGTGACTCTCCCCGGAGCCCCGGAAGGACCCGGCCCCGCCCACAGCTCCCCTGGCACCCACGAGACCTGGGCGGGACTCCTGGGCTCGGAACTGTAGGTTAGTGCCGTTGTTTCAGCCGCAGTAGGAAATGAACACAAATGTGACCAGGGTCCAGAAGTTGTCAGTCTGAGGCCTCGTGCGCTGTGCTCTTGAAGTTCTGTTTCTGTAGAGCAGCCTTCCCTTTGCCCAGGTGATAATACATGCGATTCTGCCTTTTATTCCCTAACGTCTCGGTTTCATCTCTCACCACTGGGGTCCCTCGCTGGCTCGTCAGACATGGGTACAGTTTTATTTTCTGATCACCGTGGCCTCTGCACTTCCCACCGGTCTCCTGCATGGTTCACACCCTGAGCACCTGAGCCAGGATCTGAGATCTCTGTTCCGGTCCCTGCCGCGTCCGCCTTGAGCCCTACGTCCCATTTATTTGTTTATTTCCACAGTGAGGCTGTGCGTCATAACACCTGCTGGCATTAAAATTATGTTTACAGGAACTATTTTTTTTTTTTTGTCTTTTTGCCTTTATGTAGAGCCGCACCTGCGGCACGTGGAGGTTCCCAGGCTAAGGGTCTAACAGGAGCTGTAGCTGCCGGCCTTCGCCACAGCCACAGGAACGCGGAATCCGAGCCGCGTCTGCAACCTACGCCACAGCTCACAGCAATGCCGGATCCTTAACCCACTGAGCAAGGCCAGGGATCGAACCTGCAACCTCACGGTTCTTAGTCGGATTCGTTAACCACTGAGCCACGAAGGGAATTCCACGGGAACTATTTGAGAACATTTATTTATCCATATAATGTTTAAAATACTTCTGTTTTTTTCCCTAAAGCTCCAAAGAGAACGGTGATTCAGATCGTATTGAGTGTATGGATTAATTTGGAGACAACTGATGTCTTTATCGCAAATAATTGCATCCTAGATGTTGAGGGTCTTCTTGTTACCAGGCAACATGTTGATGACGATTTCACTGAGTCCACAAATACTGTTTAAGACAATCCCCCTCTTTATACTTTGGAGCCTTCCCATCAAATAACAGGTGGTATCTGGCCACAGTTTCGTCTCTGAGCCTTCAAGGACGAGGCACCGTGTCCTTGGCACAGTCTTCCAGGTTTATTCGGTGGCGGCGGTTGTTAGTGTTGCTAAAGCCATTAGGCTTTTTCCCTCCTCAGGGCATCCCCCTCTCCTCCCCCCCCCAGCCCAGCCCTGGCCATTCTGAACGGATCTCTCGGACCCGGGACCAGACTGTTGAGATAGGGCACCCTCGCTTCACCCCGGTCTGCTGCCAAGCCTGCCTCCTTCCCTGCCACGCGGTGTGTGTGCAGCCGGCACTCCGGCCGTGCCCTTGACTGCATCAGGAAGCGCAGGTCTGAGTTCAGTTGTCTGAGACTCTCCCAAGCGGATGGTGGAATTTCTGAGGACTTTTCTGCGTCTGCTGAGATGGCCCTCGGCTGCGTCCACCCTACTTCCTGCTGGACCGCGAGGGCCTAGCCTGGGGGCTCGCCAGGTTTCCAAGGCCGTGGCCTGAGACCACGTGCCTCTTGGCCTGGGTGTCTTGGTAGGTCTCACCTCAGAACCCTCTGCCCTGCTGGGAGAAGCCAGAGCCCCATGCAGAGGCCACAGGTCACTGTCCGGGTGACAGCCCAGCTATGTTCCCAGAGAAGGTGGGCACCACCGCCAGCCACGCCGGTGCGCCTGCTCGGAGGTCCAGCTGGTGGGCCCTCTGATGACCGCCCATCTCAGTTTTGGTTTTCTTCTGATAAAAGGGCCAGTTATTAAATACGGGATTTCCTGTCCGTAATTGGTCCTTGACAGAGGAACAAAACAGAATAAAATAAAAGAAGTACCAGCCCCGGTGCAGATGAGCCGTGCCTTTGAACTTGAGCCGGTCCCCCCCCCGCCACAGCACTTCCTCAGCGGGGAGCCCCGGTCCCTCCCCTCACTCTGAGTATTCCTGGGTGTCAGGTGGGAGACCTGGCTCCTGCCGCCCCCCGGCCTTTCTTTCCTAGCAGCCCTGGCCCTTCCCAGGGCACTCAAGGCCCTGTGTCGGCAGGCAGCCCCTCCAAAGCGGGGCGTCCTCTCCAGGGTCTCGATTCTGGAGCGAGCTTCTGTCTCTCGGTCCCTCCCTCGCGTGTGCGCTCACGGGGATGCGCACGTGCTCACATGCACAGGTTCACGTGCAGACACACGTTCACAGGCAGACACGCGCTCACAGGCAGACACGCGCTGCAGACGCGCGCTCACAGGCAGACATGCGCTCACAGGCAGACTCGCGCTCACAGGCAGACCCACACAGCTGCACACAGACACACCTCGCTCACCTGCACACACGCATAGCGCTGTTTCTCACCAGGGCTTTGTGTTGCTTTTTCTTTCCCATGGTCAAGATTTAAAACACACATGTGCGTGCACACACACACAGACACGCAGCCCCCGAGGTCTCTCTCTTCCTGGTGAAGGCACAAGGTCACGGCCATCCAGACCTCTGCTAACAGCCTCGGCTGGAACACGGGCTGTCCACAGAGCGTGGGGTTCCCATAAGGCTTTTTAGCTGCCCTTCTGGAAGGGTCTGAGCACCCTGGTTACAAACCCTGGGGTCTGCCTGGTTGTTCCCTAACTTCAGGCCCAGCTCGGCCTGTTGGGCAGAGCAGCCTGTGCTGACCCGAGCCCCCCACCCGCTCCAGCCGTCACCCCTCGGCGTTTCTCTGGAGTTCTTACTGTTGTCCCATTTCGTCTCTTTGCCTCTTTTCTGTCCACCCCCCAACTCGGGTATGCGCCCCCGGGGCAGGGCTCTGCTCCTCGGGGTGGAACTGTCTGGAGTGTGGACACTGGAGTGGACACTGGTGCTCCATCTGGGGACAGCAGAAGCTGAAGGCCGGCACGGGGGCCTCGGCGGCCCAGGCGCTTTGCAGGAGAGGAGGCAGCACGGTCCGCGGCTGTTCCCTGGACCTCCGCCTACCCTGACTGGATCCGCCCTTGGCCCCTAGTCCCCAGGTCTCCTGCAGGGACACCCAGAGCTGCCGCCGCCGCGTCTCAGGCCTTGTCTCGCCGCCATCTCCTGCTGACCTTTATCTCATACGGGAATAACGGGTGACCCAGGGAGGGCCCGGGTCCCCAGATGCCCTGCCCCCCAGCAGAGCCATCCCTTCCGCCACGGCTAAGATCCCCCCGCTAGGACCCCGGGACCCCAGGCTTTCCTGGAGGGTCCTGGTGGTGGGACACACTCTGAGTGGCCAGGATGTCCCCGTGTCTGACTCCTGTCCCTGGTGGGGAGTTGGGAGCCTTCAGTAGTGAGGGCAAGAGAGGTGTCTGGGGGGGTGTCTCAGGAAACCCCACGCAGGCCCTGCCCTGGTCCCTGGAGGTGGGAGGCAGGGTGATGAACAGGGTCACCTGTTCCGTCCTTGCTCAGGGCGCTGCCCAAGTCCGGTGCCCCACGGGGAGGCAGAAGCCGACACGATGTCTGCAAGCACAGGGCCACAGACGGGGCGGGGTCCCAGAAGGGGCGGGGCCACAGAGGGGGCGGGGCCCAAAGATCAGGGATTGATTCTCGGCCCCGCCCATCCTGGCGGAGCTGCGAGTGGATCCCTACTCTTCAGTGCGGCCCTGGAAGGGAGCAAGTTACCGCTTCCCTCCTGTGTCCTCGGCGGTGGCAGCGGTGACCTTGGCTCCTGTCTGCAGCCCCGGCTGACACCCCTGGGTGCTTAAAAAGCGGGAAGGAATGTTATCTCAGACCGTGCGCAGGGACCACGTTTTAGATACAGACTTTCCCCCTCTTACAACTGGGGGGGGGGGGCGTCCCGGCAAACCCACCGGGAGCGGAAAACCGCCCCCATGGAAAATGCATCGATTCCGCCTGAGCTCTCAAACGTCCCGGGTCAGCCCGCCTGCCTCAGCCCGGCTCAGAACATGTACCTGGGCTGCGGGTGGCAAGACCGTGTCACAAAGCCTGCTTTACAGGGCAGTGTGGAAGGCCTCAGGTAGGTCGGTGCGTTTGGGACTGGGAGCAAGGAGCAGGTGGCTGTCTGGGTCCCGAGTGGCTCTAAGAGTCGCTGACTGCGTGCCCAGAGGGGGGGGGACCCAGGGTCACCCGCCCAGAAAAAAATCAAACTTCAAAACTCCAAGTATGTCTTCTACTGAACACGTGTGGCTTTTGTGCCACCATGAAGCTGAAAAATCCTGAGTTTGACCATCCGAAGTGGGGCTCCATCAGTATTAAAATGACTTTCTAGTGATTTCAAGAAGAGTGCGATCATTAAAAAAGTAACTTAAAAGCTGGACACATCCTTGGCCATGGCAGCTTGGCGCTGGCTCCCAGCCTCTCAGGTGCAAGGCCAGGTCACTGCAGGAAAGTGGGTACGTGGGTTACTCAGTGACAAATATCATGCAAAACGTCAAACACAATCTCAACATAAATCTGCTGAACTCAGGGGAAAAAGTTCACCATTTGTAATAGTCAGAGTCACCAAGTTGACAGGGATTTCCTGAGACTGGACGCTAATCCCAAAAGGGCTAGAATTTCTTGGAGCTGTTGTTTCAGTTCCTCCCAGTCTGGCTGGAAATCTCCCGATGACGATAAATAACTGTGTGCGATTTCTGATGTGACATCTCAGTTCCCAAATGGAAGCAGAAGCGGCCTCCCGGGGCCCTGGCCTGGCAGCTGCCCCGCCACCCTGCTCATCTGTACCCCGAGCCGCCTCCTTGGGGCTCTCCAGCCGGGGCACCAGGCCGACCCCCATCTGATGCTGCTTCAGCCAAGCGCTCACCCACGCCCAAACAGCCTGCACCCCAGAGTCAAAGTTCTTCATAACATTTTCCAAAGAACTGCGTTTTTATGAAGGTGCACGGTGTGGATTTAATAGGGCCTTATGTGCCTCTGATCAAGGATTTTAAAATATGCTTTACGCATGAATATATAAAATGGGCGTATGCTGCCATAAAGTTTCACTGCTGTACATAAAGAGTATTATAATAAAATGTAAAGTTAGCCCTCAGCGGAGGACTGCGAAAAGGAGAGACGGAACTGCTTTTGGCCGGAGTGGAAGAAACGCACTTCGTTTGCTTTGTCAAGGACGCTACGCGGGGGCCAAGGCCTGCAGAGTGACGGCAGGGCCGGCCCCGAGCCCAAGTCCCCGGGGCAGCCCAAGCCGGAGCCGGCAGTGGCTGCAAACTCGCCCCCGGAACACATCTGGACCCAAATGCTCACGCTGCGCTCTGCACCGCTCCAGGAATGCTTCCGAGGGAAAGCACGGCGGGCTTCGGGGCGCGGACACTGATGCTTGCCCAGGCAGCTTAGCTGAGGAATTCGTGCTGGAGTCACTCCATGTACCCAGGAGGACAGGCTGGGAGTGCCCATGGGCGGGGCACTCCTGGAGGGTCCCACACCATCCACACCTGCACACACACCACCTGGTCCCCGGCTGGGCTCAGGAGGCAGCAACGAGTAACCAGTCAGGTGAATCACTGAATTCATCGTCAAGATGCTCAGTGAGCCAAATGCTTCTACTCAGTTTTCATGCCCTGTGGTTCTCAGGCTGGGCTGGAGGAAGGGGGGTTCAGGGGTTCACAGGGTCTGGAGAAAGGCTGGAGCAGAGGAAGGACTTGACAAGCTCTGGGCTGGAGGGGGACCTAGGACCAGATGGGAGAGGCTGGTCAAAAAACAGCGGCGTTAACCGTAAAACTGCAGCCAGTATCCCTCGTGACCACAGAGGCAAAAATTCTAAACACCCATTTAGCAAATTAAGTCTGACAGTATATAAAAGGAGACCATATTTTTTTACAAACTAAAAAAGCAATTTAGTTTTGGATCCTCTTCAGTCATTTCTCCCACCCTGACCTTGTCTGGGACTGCTGTCCCACCAGTCTGTTCTCTGTATCTGTGAGCTTTTTAATTTTGCTTTTTCAGATTGCACATGTACATGAAGTCAGACAGTATTTGTCTTTCTCTCTTTGACTTTTTTCACTTAACATAATACCTTCAAGGTCCATCCATGCTGTCCCAAATGACATTATTTTGTTCTTTTTTATGGCTGAGTAGTATTCCATTGCGTATAGATACCACATCTTCTTAATCTGTTCCTCTTTCCGTGGACACCTAGGCTGTCTCCGTGTCTTGGCTGTTGTGAGCAGTGCTGCAATGATCATAGGGGTGCGTGTATTTTTTGAATGAAAGTTTTGTCTGGATGGATACCCAGGAGTGGGATTGCTGCATGATATGGTAGCTCTATTTTTAATTTTTTGAGGGACCTACATACTGTTTTCCACAGTGGCTGCACCAATTCACATTCCTACCGACAGTGCAGGAGGGCCCCCTTTTCCCCACACCCTCAGTCTGACTAAACTGCAGCTGTGGGAAACCTGTAGCCAGCACCCCGTTCAGGGGTGGAAGAGCAGGGCTCCCCTCAGTTTAGGAACAAGAAGGGTGATGCTGTCACCACTGCTGGACAGCTTTGCCCTGGAGGTTTGGGGGTATGTGGCGAGGCACGAAAAAGCAGTAAAAGGCATCCTGTTCATGAGGAAAGAAGGAAACCATCTTTATCCACAGACAATATGATCATCTATGCAGAAAATCTGATAGAATCTCCCCAGAGGCTACAAGAACTAGTGAGTAAATTTTAAAAGGTTGCAGGATACAAGACAAATATAAACCAGTAGCAAGGGGTGTGTAGCGCTTCTGGAGGGAAGGTAAGTGGGCACAGCCTCGTAGGAAAACTGGCTGCCACTGAAAAGAAAAACTGCAATAACTGTGTGAGCCCAAGCATTTACCCAGAGAAACGGCATCGTTTGTGCACCTGGACTTAAAAACGAATATTCATAATGGCTTTATTTGTAATGGCCAGAACCTGTAAAACACCCGAGTGTCCATCGACAAGAGCACAGAGAAGCGGACTTCCCGTGTCTGTACAAGGAACGCTTTTCAGGAAGAAGATGAAGGCAGTACTGATACACGCAGCAGCGGGCGAGTCGCAAGGTGACAGCATGTGGACGGGACATGCAGGCTGTGAGTCCACTTACGGACGAGTCCAGCAGTTACAGGCTCAGTAGCTGGAGGAAAGACACACCAAGATCCCCAAGGAAACCGTCGGGGTGCCTCATGCGTTCTGTCCCTCAGTCACAGTGCAGGTGTCACAGGCGTGCACTGAGGTCAGAACGCAGCAGGTTGTGCCCTTTCAACACATACGCAGGCAAGCGCATGTTAGATGACCTCGATAAAGCCGGCGTAAATAGAGAACCAGACATGGGGACAGTGTTTTCACCTTTAGAATTCTGCCCTTACAATCTGGCTCTGACCGCTATTAAACTCGTTTCAAGTTGTTACCTTCTGTTCTTACCTGGAGATGCTTAACTTGAAGAAACGTATCGCCCAGATATAATTATATAGTTATATTAGCCGACCAGGACTCATTCCTCAGGGCAAGGTAACCACACTCTTTCTCATCCAAACTAGACCGCTTCTGGGATGCAGCCAACAGTGTCACCCAAGGTTGTCCTGGCGACCCAGACAGATGGCCACCCTGGTCAGGGCCGGAGTCCCAGCTCCCACCAGCCTCCGCAGGACACCCCGGACGGCGTCCCCACAGGGGGTCCCTCACTGCCCGCATCCTGATGCCCCCGACATCCCTCGTGGACTCACTCTCCCAGCCCCGCCCGAGCCCTCCAGGCGCCACTAAGACCCCGGAGGGGGCCTGTGCTTCCCTGAGCCCGTGGCGGTCCTGGTGCATTACGGCAGGGCCTCGGCAAATATTTAGGGGAACAGACGTGGGAACAGTGTCCTCACTAGGAGTAAGGTTGGGCGTCCGCCGGGAGCTCTCGCTAGCTGTCGCAGTCGGGCGTCGGTGACACGGATGCCCATGTTCGCACAGGTTCACGTGTGGCTGGCACGGCCGCTAAAGCCGAGGCCCCTGAGACGGTGGCTCGCCGTCCGCTCCTCTACCAGCCCTGAGCGTGGAGCGAGCATCTTCCTTGGGTCTGACTCTGCCCAAGGTCACGGATCCACGTCGCCTGATCCTGGTTCTGCCCACGGTGCTGACGGTCTTCCAAGAATATTTCCCTGATTTGCAAATGGGAACAGAGCTGTTTTGAAACAGAAGGTTATTTTACGTGGGTGTTTACTGGTGGTTCCTGGCTTAAAATTAAACAGCTGGGGGGGTTCTCCGAGGAGCCTGCGGAGTTTCCATGGCAACCGTGGCCTGAGCAAGGCGGCCGGGGACCAGGTGCTCTGCGTCCCACCGCGCTTCGTCTGGGGCCTCAGCAACTCTGCTGGTGGCCGGGAAAGGGGTGCCCGTGCCCTCAGAGTTTTACTGGGGCCGGGTGACTCAAGCCCCTGCCCAGGGTCCCGTTTCCTAATGAGCTGGGTGGTGGCTTTGCAGTAACCAGCTCGTCAAGCCCGGTGTGCGGGCTGCGCTTCTGTTAGGAATCGGCCGAGCAGCAGCCTGGCCGCCGTCTGCCAGGGCTCTCCCACGCCGGCACCTGCCGCCCTCCTTCCAGACACTTGGGGATCAGGGGCTGTGACGCCCTCTCAGGGCTGTGAGCCGGGCTGGGGGAGACAAAGCCACAGGCCGGAATCTCCGCTCACTCCGCATCCCCATTCCCTTCTCTCCAGGGTGGTTAGAGGAAAAAGGAAAGTGTCACTTAGAAGGATTCAATCCCCCCAATTGTCGTAGAAGTGAAATAAAGTGGTCCTCGAGGAAGGAAGAGGTGGGGACTGCGCTGGCCCAGGGGACGCGGCTCTGGGAGGCTCTGGACCTGCGGGGGGGCCTGGGGAGCCTCTGGACCTGCGGGGGAGCCTGGGGAGCCGGACTTTCCAACTCGTGCGAGATGAACACACAGGGAAGGGGCTCCAGCGCGCGAGCCTCTCTAGGGGGCTCTCTCGAGGGGAAGGGGAGACAGCGGGGGGCTCCTGGGTGGCCAGGGGGATTCCTTGTCCCTGCAGGCAGCCAGCCCAGCGGGAACTCCAGCCTGAAAGAAGAGAGGGCCCTGTAAACTGACATCAGAACGCTGGGACGTGCACGGAGGGCCCAGCCCAGAGGCCCTGTGATGGTCGGATGCTGTTCGGGGACCGTGTGGGCTCGCGCTGGGCAGAACCCGGTGGGTGGAGGGTCCCTTCCCAACCAGGCCCGCTGCCCTGTTTCTGAAACAGGACGAGGAGCCGCGTGCTATCTGCCCCAAAATGCAGTCCTGGAGCCCCGGCTTTCTTCCTCGCCTTGCTGATTCATTTCAAACTTTGAAATACTTGAATGTGTTCTTTGCCCCTTTTGAGACTCTGCTCTTTTGATTTCTGCCTGAATCAGTCCAGGGCGTTACAGGTTTTCTGAGATGAGGGGCCATGTTGACAAAATGTTCCTCATTTAGATCTGCCCCCCCCCCCCCCCCCGGTGCTGATGTTGCCAAGGAAACAAACTTTCCTGCCGGGAACTCCTCACCAGTGAACTGACTCGGCAGAGGTGGGGCTGCACCTGAGGAAAGGTGGCAGTGAAATGGAAGGAGGCCGCCTGACCTTGGCGGAGTGATGCTCGGCGGGACGGATGAGCTTGGAGACGGGGAGGGGGGGACGCCCCGGGCCGTGGGGCCCAGACAGAAGGGCTCCAGCCAAAGGACGGGTGGGGGCCTCCTGGGAACCGCTGCACAAATGTCTCATGCTAATAGTGTCACAAACCAAATGTGACTTCAAGAGACGTTCTGTCTTTTCACACACTTGGTTAAAGAGAAAACCTGCGGCCGGCTACTCTTCTGTCTAGTCTGATAATCGCTCCACTTTGCGGCTACGATTACAATCTACTTTCTGCTAAGGAGAGGATAAAATGAGCTCATCTGAATACTTGTTTGCCTGATCCTTAAAGATTAAGACCCAACTCAGAAGGCTCCCTACAGCTCTGGCCCAGCCTGCTTCTAAAATGAACATTTGTGGGGACGTGTCCTCTGTGCTGCTGATACTGGCTCCTATGCTGTGTGGACAGACCCCTGGTGGCCCCTGCGGGTGACAGTGCGCTCCTACCTTCTCCTCTTGGGCGGGGCTGGCCTGTCATGGATGAAGCTGTGGGCAGGAGGTGTCACGGCCAGGACTGGGTTACGTCACCCCAGGCGGCGTCTTGCTTGTGTTCTCATTGCTGGCTCTGTAGGAGCCGGTCCCCTGGGAGAGGGCCACGGCCATGCCATGTGGCTGGAACGGGGTGCCTCTGAGGAGCTGGGGTGACCTGTGGCAGCCGGCCAGCCAGGAGCCAGGCCCTCAGTCCTACAGCCATGAGGAAACAGCTTACCCCTGAAACCCGAGGGGGCTTGGAGCCAGATCCTGACCCGGTGGGGCCCAGACTGGACCCGGCAGCCGGCCTGTGCGCCAACCCGCAGAACCACAGGTGAGGCTTCGAGTGTGGACTGAATCGAGCCTCCATCTCGGGGTAAGAGTAACCAGCAATAGGACGTGAACGTCCCCCGACAGCGGAGGAGGGTGGGGACCACGTGGCCGGGGAAGCTGAGACTGCAGGTGTTTGTCATCTGCGCCTACAGGGAGGTTCGCAAAAAGCCTAGACTGGGGCAGAGCTCCCCGGGGCCTGCTCGCTGGACAAGGGCTCTGAAGACGCCTGACCTGGGCCGGATTCAGGACGGCTGAGCCTCCATGCTGGCATCCGGGACTTGGCAGTCTGAGCATCCGACCTGGAGTGACAGCTTTTGGGGCAAAGGACCATAAATCAGGGCAGCGTGTGCCCTTCAGCGGCCTCGCTCCTGGGGGTCTCTGATCGGCCTCTGGCGGGGGCAGTGTTGCCGTGTACTGCAGTCGCTGCGCAGACGCCGGGAAGGCTGGTCCCCGGCCGTTCACCTGGAAGCTGCGTGGAGGAATCAGGGCGGGGCCGCGGGAGGCGGAGCGCTGCGGCCGTGGGTGCCAACTGGGATGTGAAGGGCGACTTCAGAGCTGGCAGCTCCCATCGGGCCGGGTGCCGTTTACCCTCCAGGAGGGAAAGGGGCTGCTCGATGCCTCCCGCTGCTTTTGGCAGTCGCAATTCTCCATAGTGTTATCAACGCATGGAGCCCGGTGACCCCGAAGATCTGGCACCCCTCCAACGGAGGCCACCGTCCTCGCCAGGGCCTCTGCCAGCTGCTCTCCGGGGACCCGTCTCCACACGTGGACATTATAAGCGAGGCCGTATCTCCCACTTCTCTTTCCTTCCATGTGTCTTATTTTCTCGCAAATGTTCCCCTTCGTTTAAGCCAAGTGTGTAAATCTGACGAGTGAGAAGGGCCGGGCTGTCACCCTCCCTGGGAGTTCCAGCTCGAAGTCATGCCCCCTGAGCCGGGGAGCCAGGCCAGGCCCCACGCACCCTCCACGGGTCACGCCCGGCCTCAGGTGGCCTCGGCCTTGCAGTAGGAGGCGGGCACGGGGGCCAAGGTCCTTCCCCCAGGGTCTCAGCGCAGAAGCTGGCCCTCATCAGCTTTTGCTGGGGGAGCAGTGTCCTGCTAATCCCCTCCCCCGCCCCGGCCACGCCTCCGCTGCCAGCCACACCCCCGGTCACGCCCCAGCCCCACCCACGCCCCCAGCCACGCCCTGACCCCGCCC
>PVHT021183699.1:187972-211572 GCA_004024745.2 Catagonus wagneri | reverse complement strand
GGGACAGCCCTCTGGCCGCTGGGAGGGTGGTACCGGCGGCGCCCCAGGCTCAGGCTGCCTGTTTCCCTGACGGATTGTCGGGGTCCCTTTGTGAGGTCTTGACCCATCCCTAGGGTTTTGGTTGGAAAAGGAAAGCAACGCCTTGATTCAGGGAGAACCTGGAGCTCAGACGCTGAGCATGGCCTCGGCTCGGAAAGCGCGTGCTTTTGTCCCGGAGCCTGAGGCTAACGCCGTGAAACTGTGCCCGTTATTTCTTGCTGGTTTACCTTTCGCATCATGTGGTGATAAGAGATTTGGGGAAAAGCGTCAGACGAGCCCCAGCAGAGCCGCCTACGCGATTCCCAACTACATGATTCCCAGCCAGCTCTGCTCAGAGCTGTCAGGGCAGCAAAACCAGGAAAGCTTCAGCAGCACAGTCATGAGGCGCCCAGGAGACGCGGCGGCCCAGGCCCTGCGTCCGGCGGGGGTGCTGGCAGCGAAGGGACGCCGAGCAGAAGCAAAGGAGAGCCCAGCAGAGGGGCTCCGTGGGTGAGGATGGCCCAGTGCCGCTCACCGGGCACAACCAGTGTGACGGAGTCACGGCACGGGCGCGCAGTGGAGAGGGGAGTGAGGGCGCGCTGGACAGCCCGGCAACCTCGCTGCAGGCCGGAAACTGCCCTAAGTTGTTTAAAAGGTTATTTAAAGAAGTGAAAAGGAAGCGCTGTTTCCGGGGAGAGCAGTGGGCAGAGGCCGGGGCTCACGGGCAGAGCTGTGACCACATCCAGGTTCCAGTGCCCCAAGACACTCAGGGACCAGCCACACCTGATGCCAGCTCAAGACTCCACGTTCATTTAGAAGTCAGACCACAGGGCGCCCGGGCCCACAGCGCCGTGGACTGCATCTGAAGGGCTCCCGCTCCACCTCTGGAGGGCTGCCCTGAGCCTCTGAGGGGCTTCTCCATGTATCTGGAGGGCTTCCCCTACACCTGGGGGAGCTCCCGTTTGGAGATGAGCAGCTTTCCTCTCTTCTTCCCACTAAAAGCCAGTAGCACCCCCTCCCCAATTAGTGAAAGTCAGGAATGGCTGCAGCCCCTCACTGTCCCCTGGGGGACAACAGGCCCCACTTGGGAACCCTTTACACATTTTGTGTACTTTTCAGGTAAAAAAACAATTTGAAGTCATGAACCAGAAAGTGACAGGAAATTGAAACACACAGGAAAAAGCCTGAGCTTTGTGACTGCGGTTGTGTCACCTGCCTGAGCACTGGCGTGGGTGCTTAGGTGTCTGTGTTTG
The DNA here is from genome assembly GCA_004024745.2 of Catagonus wagneri. Taxonomy (NCBI): domain Eukaryota; kingdom Metazoa; phylum Chordata; class Mammalia; order Artiodactyla; family Tayassuidae; genus Catagonus; species Catagonus wagneri. Next base: position 210,301 of record PVHT021183699.1, on the reverse strand, counting down.
CACACACGTGTGTGTGCACAGATCTGTGTATCCGTGTGTGTCAGGAGAAGGGGAGGGGAGGGCAAAGCCGCGTACCCTGGAGGGTGAGCCCGGGCCGCTCGTGCTGGGCTGGCCGCTCACAACCCCTCTGGGTCCTGTAGTGCATTCCAGATGCATCCATGTGCTGTAGGCTAATCATAGCAAATCCGAAAACTGGAAACACTGAACACATTTGAGTTAAATATTTATCCAGCCACTGGCAGGGAAAGGAGATTCTAAGTTTAGACATAATGAAAGAAAGCATAAAGGAAAGTGGGAAGATTAGACACCATAAAAATTAAAAACGAAGCCACTGGGTAAAATGCTGTGAGCTGGACACATGTGAGTCTCCGCAATGCGAGTGTCCCTGGGGTGGGGGCGGCCGGGGACCGGCTCTGTTACCTGGCCCTGGGGCTGACGCTCGACCGCGGCTGCAAATTACCCAACCGCCCCTTGGCCTCGGTGAAAAAAGCGGCCTCTTCCGTGGCCCTCGGGCCCCTGGTTCTCACGTCTGGGCACCTGTCGGGGGTGAGACGGACTTGCCCCCAGGCTGGCGGGATTCACCTGGGCAGGAGCCTGTGGCGCTCAGGTTGTAAGGTCTGCACCAGGACGTCTTTATCCAGGGGACGGTCACGGACGCCCGCTGTCTCCGTCTCCTCGGGCGGCTGTAGCGGACGCAGCAACAGCAGCAACGTATGGTCCCCAGGCCTGGAGCCAGAGCCCCTAAACTGAGGTGTCCCCGGCCTTGCTCCACTGGGGGTTTGGGGAGAGACTTCCTGCCTCTCCTGGCTCCCAGGGGCCCCTCGAGCCTTGGCGACGTTGGGGTTGTGTCCTCCTCATCACGTCTGTCTCTGCCTCTGTCGTCACGGCCCTCCCTGGTGTCTGAGCCCCCAGGTGCCTCCGCCTGTAAGGACATCTGTCACATAGGACCGGGCCGCCTTCACTCGGTGTGGCCTCACCTGGACTTGGCCACATCAGCGCGGGCTGCGCCTGCAAATAGGTCTCCCTCACAGGCGCTTAGGGTTTGGACTTGAACACGTGTTTTTAGGGGACAGGATTCAAGCCACAGCACAGCCCACGGATCAGGTGCATGTGACCTGGCCACTCATGTGAATTTGGCGTGGACTTCCTTCTTTCCAATAGCGTTATTTTAACTTATTTTTTTTGACTTCATTTTTTGTTTTAGATTAGAGTTCGGTGGATTTACAATGTTGTCTTAGTTTTGGGTGTCTAGCAAAGTGATCTAGTTACACAGACACATCTGTCTGCTCTTTTCCTTTCTAGGTTATTACAGAATATTGAGTAGAGTTCCCTGGGCTATTTAGTAGGTCCTTGTGGTTTATCTGTTTTACATTTAGAAGTGTGTGTGTGTTTGTTAGTGCCAAACTCCTAATTTAGCTCCCCCCCCTTTCCCCTTTGGTGGCTGTAATTTTGTTTTTGTAGCCTGTAACTGTACTGCATTCGTGCAATGGAATACTACTCTGCCGTGAAAAAGAACAAAATCATGCCATTTGCAGCAAGGTGGTCCTAGAGGTTCTCATACTGCATGAGGTAGGTCAGACAGAGAAAGACAAATACCATACGATGCCACTTGTATGTGGAATCTAAAATAAGATGCAAATAAACTTATTTACAATGCAGAAACAGACTCAGAGACGTGGACTTTCCGTGAACCACACACAGGCAACCGGATCTAAGAACTGCCCGGGAGAAGAGGGCCATTTCCTGCCCAATGCACCCATGCCCACCCTCTCCCCGGCCGCACTCTGGCTGGTTCCCAGGGACCTGTGTACCAGGAAGGCTGGGCCGCGCTGGGGGTCCCTGCAGCCCGAGGACAAATGACAGGGCAGGAGGGGCACCTGTGCTGACCCCAGCGCACAAAGTTGGAGGGGCCGCTGCGGTGAGACAGCCCTGCCCCCACCTGGGCGGCCCCGCCTGCCCCAGGCCCCGAGTGTGAGCCAGAGTCTGAGATGGGAACTGGGGACGGGAAGCTGGTCTGAGCCTGTCGGCGCCGTCAGGCCCTGGCCCATCCCGTCTCGTGTCTCTGTCGGGGGACGAAGGCGTCCCCTCTTAGGACCACGGTCCTCAGGCCCCACCCGCCCCCGAAGCATGGTGGGCCACCTCCCTTCCGGCCTCGGCGGAGTGGGCTTCCACCTGGCTGGTTCCGGGCAGTGCTTCCCACCCCATCCCGGATGCTCCTCGCGTCCTTGCTGCGCCACCAAGCACGTGACGGGCCCCGGACGTGTGGCCGGCCTTCAGTTTTCCGGTTAAAAAGGCGTTACCCTTGCCGTGGCGCTCTGGGCCCAGGAGGGTCTTGTGGTGGCTCCTCTCCCCCCGAGGGACCCCCAAGCTTCCTCAAGTCCCACAGTGATGGGGGGGCTCACTCCCGGGCGCCTCTCGTTTGTCCTCATCTCCCTACACGGACACGTCCTGTCTGCTGCACGTGCGGAGCGCGTGGCGGGGTCTCTCATCGTCACCTGCAGGCTCCCCACAAGGACAGGCCTGTGTCTTTTCCTCCCAGGACACTGGGCCCGAGACCAGGCCACCCTCACCCCCCCAGCAACCGCATCGCCTCAGAGGCCCACCTCCAAGCACGGTCACCCTGGGGCTCCAAGAGCCCTTGAAACGACCTTGTCTCTTTTCCACCTGGGTCTTTCCAGAGTCCCACCTTCCTGGGGAGAAAGACTCCTGTGACCCAGACAAGACCCGCAGACCAGTCTTCGCGGCGGGAGGTGGGGAACCCGCTGTGTGAGGTGACGGTGCCACAAGGCCACCCTGCTTAGGGTTACGTGCTATTAACTCAGCAATTAATTTTCCCTTGGCACTAAAATTCTTGTCCCCACGGCCTTAATAGGACTGATTATTCATCAATATTAAAGCGGCAAATTCATTATATTCTAATAATCTGACATCAAATATTAAATCTCATTACACGATTGGCCAGGGATTTATGGCCGCCATTAGTTAACGCAGGTAAGTGGCTCGTGTCCCGCGGAGCCCGGACGAGGCCCTCGGCTGGTGTCCCTTCTCCCAGCAAACCGGCTGACCGGCATCCTGTGCGGTCTGGAGGAAGGAGGCTGGGAGAGAGCCTGTCCCCGAGCCTGGGGGACACCCTCTTCTCCTGGAGGTTGCCTGTCCATCCGTCAGCGGGAGCTCCGGCTCTGACCCAGGCCAGCTTCTAGAAGTTTCTGTGGCACATGGCTTTCTTCTTGGAGTGTGTGCCTTTCTGCGTCGTTCTGCCTTCAATTCGTCTTCCCTCTAGGACTGCGGACGCCCAGGCTGAGTGGGCACCGCCTCCCCGCCCGACCCGCACCCCAGCAGCGGCAGGGACCGAGCGAGAGGTGTGCGCGGAGCTGATGCCCCGCGAGGCAGAGCCGTCCTGCGACCCCAGCCCAGGACCGTCTCCGACGTCCCCAAGCGTGTGCATCAGATGACTCCAGCTCCCCCTCTTGAACGCGAGGTGGATGTCAGTGAGCCTCCAGGACTGCGCTGTCCGGGGTCCTAGTCTGGGCAGGAGCCCACGGTCCCCAGGTGAGGTAAGTGACGCCGGAGCTCACCCGAGAAAACGAAGGTCTGGCTGTGAGCAGAGGGGCCCAGGTGACCCGCCCCCGGGGGACCCTCACAGGTCATGCTCCAAGACGCTCCGGGCTGTGGTTGGACCCCCATTGATTCCAGCGAAAACATCCTCTCTGGGGGCAACCGGTATGTGGCTGAGATGCTTGCAAAGGGGGGCAGCCAAGAGCAGGTCCCCCTGGATTCAGAGGGGTCAGGACTTGAAGTGTTTCTGCAAACCGTCTCCCTGCCAGTCAGCTAGGGCCTGAGGCTCTGGGTAGACCTGCCTTCCCGGGAACGGGGCAGGAAGCAGAGGTGCCCTGTCCGTCCACGAGCGGCCTCTGCACTTTACAGTGTGCAGGGCGGGGCCAGCCCCATCCCCCGTTACGCAGCCAAGGGATGAAAAGCCCGTATCCATCCACAAAAACCCAGGGTCAGGGCAGTGCCCTTAATTTGAGCCCCCAACCTTCCTGAGCTTCTGACATTTATGTTGTTGGCCCCCCCGCTGAGGGTTATTCTCCAGCCGTGAACTTTGCGCAGAACCACAGACCCCAGCGCCCCTGCCTGAGGCTCCATCGCGGCCGCTCTGTGAACTCCCGGTGGAATCCAGCAGGCCCTGAGGTCCGGCCCCCACCCAGCAGTCCCGCCTCCCTGCATTCACCACAGTGGGGCGGGAGGCTCCCTGGCACCCAGGCTCTGTCTCTGCTTCCCAGAGTCTCCCCATCAGCCTTGTCCTCAACAAGCAGAGCTGCAGTGCTTGTTCATTCAGTCATCATTCATTCACTCACCACTCAAAGGCGGACACCCGTGTGCCTACCGTGTGCCATCCGCGTGGTGGGCTGGAGATGGGCAGACAGGACCCAGACCCCGCCGCTGATTTCTGCTGTGTCCCGTCGCCCAGCAGGCTCAGAGACTCCAACCTGTCACTGCCATGTATTTCTGGAAGCAGATTTGCTAAATGCACAATTTTTAATCATCACTCCTATACATTTCCGGAAGTAAAACTGCTAAAACTAAGTCTTGTCTCTTCTATGTAAATCACGAAAGCCGGGTTCTCAGGTTTACCAGGCCTATTTCTTGTCTGCGAGCCGGGCCTGAGAATGGCTGCATTTTGAAGGCGAGACCCCAGCTGAGCGGCCCGCTCTGGCAGTTCACGCGGGCACTGAGTTCCTCCAGTCTCCGGGACTTTCCACGTTCACCACGCATCCTGCAGACGCCAGGGAGAGGACGCGCAGCCTGAGCTGCCACCGCCGAACAGGCCTGGCCCCTCAGCTCCGGAGTTGGCCGACCAGCCTCCCAGGCGCCAGGTCCATCTCAGGTGAGATGCCAGCACAGTGAGTGGTCCCCACGGTTTCCCAAAGCAGATGGAAGGCTGGTGGTAACTGAGGCTTTGCCGTGTGGAGGGAAGCCTTTTGGCAGAGACCCACCCTGCGTGCCCCGCGGGCAACTGGAAATGAGGAAACGGGCTTGGGCACTGAGTTACCAGCATGAGGCCGTGAGCTGTCTGCCAGTGGTGCTGGGAGCCACGGGGGCACTGATGTCCATCGGCTCGAGAAAGGAACCGAGGGGTGGGGGACCGGCCGAGGGCGGGGGAGGCCGAGGCTGCACCCTGGGGAACGAGCCGAGCCCCGCGCTGCCACCCACCTTGGATGATGAGTTCGGAGAGGCAGAGTCTGGGACCACGGAGGAGAGAGGAGCCAGAAGCGGCCACGATGAGTGCCTCGGGGCCAGAGCGCAAAGCAGTGGTTTCATTTCCCCGGGGGGTAGCCAGTGAGTCCCACGACAGGACTTTTCTCAGGGGCAGCTTCTATTAACTGCTCTTTCCTCTGTGCTTCTTTGTGTGTCTCAGATTTTTTTACTGACCACTGGCTATGTCTTTTAGTGGCCACACCCACAGCATTTGGAAGTTCCTGGGCCAGGGATTGAATCTGAGCTGCAGCTGCAACCTACACCACAGATGTGGCCATGCTGGGCTGGGCCAGGAATCAAACCTGCCACTCTGCAGAGACCTGAGCCTCTGCAGTCAGCGTCTTAGCTCACTGCACCACAGTGGGAACTCTCAACAACTGGATATTTTAAATGATTTAAATAGTGAGTTTGGAAGTCAGATTTCTTCTCCACACCACCAATGTAAAGTTTGCTATGACTGCTAGGTGTTTGTTTAGTGACTTTTGCCCAAGCTATTTCTATGATGTCTGCATTCTCTATTGTGCGTGGGCACTGAAATCTTTCCTCAGTTAGCTTAGAGATCAGTAACCATGGGACAGAGCTGCCCTGATGTCCTTGAACCAAGGCCTCCCAGCCTTTGCCGAAGGCCCTGTGTGTATTGTGGCTCCCCTTCCATGCCCAGGCAGGCAGGCAATGACTCTGGCTCAGCCTTCTCCTCCCGTGTCCAGAGCCTTGAGGTCAGCCAGAGGGAGAGGTCAGTAGCGAGCTCCCCACAAGCATGTGATCTTCTAGATTTCCAGGAGTATGTTGGCACTTTTCAAAGGCCCCTACAGGCCCCTCATTCCTCAGCTTCCCCTTTTAAGTTTTGGGCCAGTCTCTTGTTAGCTCCAACCAGTATCAGTGCCTCAGGCAGCTGCAAAGTTAAATAACCGCTGCTAATTGTTTTAAACAAATGTGCTAGACACAGGATTATTTGAGCAGATCACGCTCTGAGTCAGGTCAATTTGGACAAGTCTTCCCAGTGCAGCCTTTCAGGAAATTGGTAGATGGGCCAAACAGTGACCATTTTTGAAGGATGGGGATTTCAGAGCTTTAGGCCAATTTTGCCCCTAGTGGCTGCCACATTGCTGGTGTCCACACAGCTCCCACAGTTGTGAGGCTGTTTTTAACACTCCCTAGTTGCTGGGCAGAGGCGGACTGGAGTAAATTAAAATGCCATGAAATTTATTGTTTTTTTTTTTTGAGATTCAGCCAATTTTCTGGGATCAATATTTCTCAGCAGCAATGTGGTTATTGCCCCCAACATCAGTAGCAATGCCAGAACGGAGCCACTAACACACCACGGTCTTCCTAGAAGGGAGAGGTCACTGCTTGCTTGTGTGTGGCTCCATTTATATAACAGATGAAAACTGAGATCTCACAAGTAGGTTGTAATGTCGCCCCCCCTCCCCCAGAACACACATCTGAGACAGTTCCCAGGTCCAGAGTCAACTGCTAGGAGAAGCCTTCCCCTTGAGCAAGGATTCTAAGTGCCCGTCGCACACAATCATGAATACTGTAGCTACTTGCCAGGCTATTTCTGCAACAAGGACGAAAAAATACCTTTTCTTCAAGGACCACTTGTGGGGGAGTCTGATTGTAACCAGCCATGAGTGGACTCAAAATGCCATGTGGTCTTCCAGCTGTGGCAGGGGCTTAGGCAGTCCACGGATCAAGTGGAGCTGGGTGCAGTCCCTTCTTGGAGAGGCTCAGTGGGTCCAGGGGCCAGACCTCTTGATCCATCCCAGTGAGTGACGGGGAGAAGAAGGCTTCGTTCTGTGAACGTAATTACACTGTGTCCATGACTTGAAGAATAAAGGTATTGGCATAGGAAGGACCAAGTAGGGGCCGTGCAGCTGCCCCTCCCCAGACCAAGACACCAGTGCTGCTGCTGCCACATAAGCCCATTCCCAAGGGGGCTGCAGAGCTTGGGGCCACCACCTGTGCCCCTCTCTTTGTCCTCGGCTCAAGCCAGGGATTGTGGCTGAACCACCCGCCTCATTCAACAGCAGCCCAGTTTCAGAGTTTTCGTCCCACTGCACTTGCTAGAGCAGACTGACACCTTCTCTAGTGCATATTTTTACAACTGGTCTCAGCATCTTCTCCAGGGCCGGCAGTGCCTGTCTGCACACGTGTTCACTTAGTAAAGTGCTGTGGATTTGGCAGGTGCGTCTCCCCCTGCCCCCGGTCTCCATCAACAGGGAGGCTGGAAACAGCTTGTCTTTACACGGCAGGCCTTTATTTTGTACTGTTTGGGGCCACGCTAATGCTCTTGCTTACTGTCGAAATAGATTCCGAAGGTCCTTGACCATCTGGAAGTCCTGCAGAACAGCCCTGATCCACTCTCCTGATTACGCCAGCAGACCTGGAAGGTGGGAAGGCGAGCGCCCCTGAACGCTCTTTGGTTAAGTGTGGTCTTATTATCATCGATACATCGTTAATACTGATTTTAAATCACATTTTGTGTCTGTGTTCATAAATGACACCCGCAGTTGGGATAATTTTGCTGTCTTTACTCGGTTTTGGTTTTAGAGCTGTATTATTTACATAAAATTCAAAGGAGAATTACTCCTTTGAAAGGCTGTCTATGTTCTGGAATATTTTAAGTGACACAAAGTAACCTTTTTCTACTTCTGTAACCAGTCGAGATTCAGTTCAAATGCGTCTAATCTCCGTGGTTTTCTTTCATTGATTGATCTTTAATCAGGTTTCCAATACTTTTTATGGTAATTATCCTATTCAAGTTTTTCCACGTCTTCCTGGATACATTTAGTTAATTTCTCACATTTCTAAGAAATTATGTCTTTTTCTAAATTTGTGAGTATGTTTCCATAGAGTTGGGTGCATTAATACCCTGTAATTAAAATTATCTTAATTTTTCCTTTTTATGCAATGATTCTTCACTTTTGGTCCCCGATCCCCCCCCCCCGCTTTCTTCTCCATAATTTGCTTCTAGATGTTTAACTTCAAAGAATCGCAGTTGAATTAGGCCGTACTTTTTCCTATTTCTGTTTACTATGTTTTTATTTTTAGCTTTCATGTTTATTAAATATCTTCCTCCTATTTCTCTGAGTTTGCTTTGTTATTTTCCTAATATGTTTAGTGGAGTACCAAATGTCTTTATCTTTATTTTTCCTCTAAAATAAAGACACTGTTTTAAGGTAATGCGTTTTCCTTTAATACAGTATTTCCTGTATCCGGCTGGTTCGGGCATGAAATATTCTCCTTTTCCAAGCTTCCCAGATATTCGATCATTTCTTTTTTCAACTCTTTGGTCCAAAGATTGTCATCAAATTTCTAATTTTTCAAGCCGGTAAGATATTTTTGGTCAGCTTTGTGTTACTGTTCCCAATTTTACTGTTTCATAATCAGATTCTACGACCAGCCGAATTTCGGTTCTCATTTTAATGGTGTCAAAAGGTTTTCTGTGGGGCCACGCACATCCCTGACTTTTGTCAACAGTGTCCCCAAGTGGCACTTTCTTCTGGGAAGGATGCTGGTGTGTGAACCACGTGCTCCCTGTGCTGGCGTGAAGGTTGTTGGCGCATCGTAAATCTGCTTGATCAAGTTTAGTGGCTGTTCGATGCGACTTCTTCACATCTGTATTTACTGTCCTTTTCCTCATGGACCAGACCTGCCCTGCAGTAAAACAGGGGCGGGCACGTCTCACTGTAGTGCTGATTTTATCCTGGATTTCTGGCAGCTCTTGCAGTGAGAATCGCTCCCATTTATCGTGTGCCAAATGCTTGGCGGCGCCCCTGCTGTGGTCCAGGGAGAGAGATGGGACACAGCAGGGCCCCCTCAGGCCCCAGCTCCACGCCAGAGCCCCTGGTGGACCCCTCGCAGGAGACCTCAGCCGTCGTGGCCGCCAAAAGTTTGCCTGATTCTACCAGGGTCTGTGCCTCTTTGTGCCACTTAGCAACTCCGCCCTAAACGCCGTTGTCTTTGTCAAGGACTTTCTGCGCACGGAGTGTCTTCCTGTTACTCCCAATTTGCCAGGGGTTTTCTTGCTACATTTTCCTGTTGCTTCCTCTTCTGTGGCCTGTGCTCTGTCGCCTGCCTTGGTTTCCAGCACTTTCTTAGTGCTTTGCTTCAGTCCACACAGCTTAGTTTTGCTGCAGGTCAAACTGAAGTCCCCAGTCTTTAAGCGGGAAGACAATTCATTTACACTGTGTGCTGACTCACATATTTGGGTCTCTCGGTTGCTTCAAACACTATGACTCCTAGACATTCTACTCAGCTTTTTTGGGGGAGGGGGCAGATTTGATCAAATGATTGTTTCCTACGTTTTTACCAAGAAGACGTTTTTTAATTTGAAAGCTCTGCAGATTGTATTCTCTTCTAGGGGATATTCCCCCCCAATTGGAAACCGTGCTGCTAATTTTACCTTTTTTGTGACCATCCTTCCACTCAGCCTAGTGAGGGGACAGGGTTTGACTTATATTTCCCTCCAAGACTTTCTGTCCCACGAGAACTTTCAGATAGTTTTCCTTTGTCCCTCCCTCCCAGTCCTCAACCTTCTGGGTTGCACTGAGATAGTATAAAATCCTTTTTCTTTTTTCATTTCTGGACCATTAATAGAATCTCCACGTTAGTTAGCAGTTGCAGTTCTCTTTATTTAGCCTGCAGGTAAACACACACAAGAAATGCCCCGGAACGAGGATGTCCACGGCCGGGCGGTCAGTAAAAGTTAAATACTAGAAACAACCCAGTGTCCTCCAATAGGAGGCTGATTATATAAATTATGGCACATTCATGCTTTTGAGCTCTGCACAGCTGTTAAACCCAAGGAGAAAGCTTTTCGTATCTGGCTGGAGAAAGATCCTAAGTGAAGAAAGCAAAGTACAGCACAATGTATATGCTATGTTGCTGTTTCACTTCACTGGTAAAGGCGGGACTGCTGGTTTTCACTTTGCCTGTGATTTTGCGTTTGCTGCTGGAAGGACACACAGGAAAAGCTGGTTCTGCCTCTGTGGGGAGGAACTGGTTTTAATTATCTTCTTAATGTTTCAGATCCGTTCATCTTGCTGAGTTTTCTCCAGGTGAAGTGAGCAGGTGGTGCCAGCTAAATTTCGTGCTGATGTGCGTTTGGGGCCCCGGGTGAGGTCCTTTTCCCCTTGGCCAGTAGGAAGCTCATAGAAAATGTGTGCTCTGTGGGCTTGTCTGAAGTTTGTTCTTTCCACCCCAAAGTGCACCTGCCCCCACCAACCGTTGTTTGGGGGTTCTGCAGGGACAGTCTCTCGCCAGGACCCCCTGCACCTGCCCGGGTCCTGAGCCCCCTGGCTGGCCGCCTCCTTTCTCTGGTCTGCTCTTCCCCGTTCAGTGGCAGCCCGCCTGCTGTCCTCCCCTGAGACCTCGCGTGGCTCGCGTGCGGGTTTCCCAGCTTCCCTCACAGGGCTTCTCTTCCTCGCGCCACGTCCCTGTTTTCGGGGAATTACGGTTCCTGCCTTGACCTTCACACCTCGAAGCACCAATACGGCGTCCGCAAGGTTAAAACAAATTTTATTTTGCTCCCTTTTTATTTTGAAGGTCTTTGGCCCCTGGAAAGTCTTTTCCAGGTTCGACGGCACCGTCCCTGAGGACCCCTGTTTCCTTGGGTTTGGTGGGAGGCATGTCATTGTCAAGGTTTTCTCCGCCCCCACAGGCGGCTTTTCACGGGGCTCCTCTCATCCTCGACTTCTGTCCTGGTCTTAGACATGGCCTTTCGGGGTCGCTGGAGGGGCGGCAGTGCGCGGTGACGGAGCGCTGAGGGCCTGGGGGCGCCCACTGCTCATCCCCCATGGCTCTGGGGTCTGACGCCCACCTGTGCAGGGGGTCCCTGGTTCTGCCCAATGCCACTTGCCCTCCTTGGTGGCTTCTTGCAGCTGTTTCCAGACCCCACCTCAGCCCCCCTCCCACCCCCCGGGGCCAAGGCTCCCTCTGGGCCCTGAGTGTTCCTAGGACTGGTTGCCCCGGGCCCTCAGGGCAGGGCAGGTGAGAAAGTGGACAAGGGCGCCCCTCCAGGGGCCCATGTCCTGAGCGCTGGTGATGAGACCTGGCTGAGCCCTTCTTCCCCTTGCCACATCGCTGGCAGGACACGGTTGTCACAACGGCCCCACGAGCGTGTGCTCCTGCCCAACCCCGTGGCGGGTGAGGCCCTGGACTGGCTGAGCGGCGGGGTTCCTGCAGGCCGGTCCCCAGGAGGCGCTGGCTGGCTGCTGGTCACGCCTTTTCCCGGTCACTTCCCTCCAAATGGCCCGAGACCCCCAGAGTCCCCATAGTGCTGCCAAGACGCCTTTTATTACTGACCCAGGGCACAGCCCAGCCCCTGAGCAAAAATCTTCCGTCGGGCCGAGCTGCTCTTTTATTGCTGCTATTAAACATTTATTAAATACTCTGTGTCCAGCCGAAGCCGGGAGAAGGTAACACGGGGGCGATTGTGTGCTTTTGTCAAATTGCACCATGAATCTCCCCCTTTCAGCAGGCCCTGGGGTCCGGGTGGGGGCCACCCCCAGCCCAGCACGGAGCCGGGTTTCTGGGCTGTGGACAGGGTTGTAGACGGAACTGGAGGCATCCGAGTCTGCGGGAGCACAGCCTGACCTGGAGCGAGGGGGAGGAGGAGCTGGGGGGACCCGGGGGGGAGGGGGAAGAAAAGAGGTAGGGGGAGGGGAAGAAGGGGAGGGGGACCCAGAGGTGGCCAAGGTGGCGAAAGGCAGGCCAGACTGAGCAGGGAGCGAGACTGTCCTTATCACCGAAGCCCGTCGGCCACAGCGCCGGCTCTTCCCTCGGCAGCCCCCAGCCTCCTGGACCCCCGCAGAGGCCGTGAACGGGGTGGGGGGTTTGCAGGCTGAAGACGGGGCCACGGGGACGACGTCCAGGGCGAAGGTTCCACCTGGGGCAGAGCACTTGTGGGGGGCACCTCAACCTGGGCTGGAATTTACTGCCTCTGTCACCCAGGGGGACGCTTCCCCTCTCCTGTGACGTGAGCAAGATCTCGATCCCTCCAGTGCAGCAAGGGTGGCCGATCACAGCCGAGGGTGGGAGTCTGACGTCAGGGCCTGCGGAGGCCGGCACTTCTTCCCGGGGTGGGGGCGCCTCAGTGGTGGCGGCCAGCCTGGGCCTCACCCGACAGGCCCAGCCGGCTCCGGGGCAGGGAGACGCTCTGACGCCCCCCAGGGACTCCCTCCCAGGCTGAGGGCCCCACCGTGGTGACCAGGTCACTTCCTCTCCGGAAAGATCCGAGCCCGTGGGCGAGGGGTCAGAGTCCAGGAGATGCCTGGCCGAGGCGAGGACAGAGGCCACGTGGTGCCACTGAAGTGTTTTGGGGGCCAAAGTGAGATCAGCGGGATCCAGGCCTCCGCGCTGGCCGCCACCCACCTCTGACACGGAGGTGACCGCGGCTCTGCCGACAGAGCAGTGGACGTTTGGCCTCAAACCTCCCCGGACCATCACTGCGACTCAGCTCACGGCTGCGCCCTCATCGTGGATTTACCGCCTGGGTGGCTGGCCTGTCATGGTCTACACTGCCGACACTCAGGGCCACTCAGGTCCGGCACCCTGGGCCTGGTTTGCACCCACGGGGTCACCAGCAGTGTCTCGGCTGCGGGGACATGAAAGTGGGTTGACAGCTTTCCCTTCTTTGCTCCACAATCCCAGTGACACTGAGCAGGTAGATGTGCCGTTTGCTTCCTTTAGAATTTGGCCTGAAAATTCGCTTTTTACCCGGAGAGCCAGCAGCATCGCTGGACACGCCGACGCTGGCCCAGCGCATTGCAAGTCTCCTGCACCCCACCGAGGGCCCTGGGGTTGGCACGTCACCGGGTCACCCACGGGAACCCCTGATTCTGTTTCACTCTCTGTGGGCCCAGCCAGCCTGGAGCGGCTCCGGCTACCTGAGCATCCAGGGCCCCTCCTGGCTGAGAAATCGGGATGGTCCCGAGCCCCAAATCCAGCAGCTCTAAAGCCTCCACAATTGGAGTTCCCGGCGTGGCTTAGCGGCTACCGAACCCGAATAGCATCCACGAGGATGAGGGTTTGATCCCTGGCCTCACTCAGTGGGTTAAGGATACAGCGTTGCTGTGAACTGTGGTGTAGGTTGCAGACGCGGCTCGGATCCTGCGTTGCTGTGGCTGTGGTGTAGGCTGGCTACAACAGCTCCTGTTAGACACCCCCCCCACCTGGGAACCTCCATATGCTGCAGGTGCGGCCCTAAAAAGACAAAAAGACCAAAAAAATAAAAAGCCTTCAAGCCTCAAGGGCTTCATAGAGATGATTTTGGTTTTGGGGGGAGAGAGCCAGCAGTTAGGTGGATTACAAAGCAACCTTTTAATCTCAGAATAATTTTAGATTCAGAGAAAACTTACAAAAAGGGCCGGGAGTGTCCCTGCACCCATACCCCAGTTCCCCGGACGCATGCTTATAGACAGCGAGAAACGGGCGTGGGTACCGCGCCACTGGAGCCACCCGGACGCACTTCGTGCGGCACCAGCTCCTCCTGGATGCTCCGAGGAGAGGCCGGGTCCAGCTTTACGGAGACAGAGCTGACCTGCAACCGTGTGTGAGGCCAGAGTGCCCTGCAGATGACGCAGCCTGGGCGGCACCTCGCCGCAGCCTCGGGGCCCCGTCGGCTCCAGGGACAGGTCCTGCCGCGGGTCCTGCCCCGTCTCACTCCCAGCCTTCGCCCCCGACTCTCCTAGATTAGGCGCCCGTGGGTCCCCAGCTCGCACCTCTGCCTGGCCAACGCAGCACAAGCTCAGTAGGTGGTGTCACCTCCTCCAGGAAGCCCCCACCCAAACCCATCCGTCTGGCCAGGATAGGCACCCCTTAGGGGCACCCCCAGAACAGCAGGGCCTCTGCCCTTGACTGAAACACCCAGAGGGGCAGCCCTGGGTGACGGACACACGGACACAGCTGAACAACCAGCCTCCACGCTCACACAGGCCTGACCGGGTGGGAGGCCTCCCTGGCCGGCGTCCCCCCTGAGGACCACCAGGTAGAGAGGCTCACGGCGGCAGAGGCGACGGCGGCCACTGGGGGGCACTGTCGGCCAGCTCTCCAGGAGCTGGTGAGGCTGCGGCTGGTGCTGGCAGAGCAGGCTGGTCTGACTGTCTGATTCCCGCGCTGAGAGTTGCTGACCAGGGGCTCTGTGGGGGTTGCACCCAGAGAACTGCAGCCAGGGCCCCTCTGGGCTGTGAACTCATGCCATGGGGGCCACCAGCTAGGGTGGGGGTGCTTCACGTCCCTCCCTGGACTCACCGGGGCCAGGCCTGTCCCTGCGTCCCAGCTTGGACCCCCTCCAAGCCATCTGCGGCCGCCAGACCCAGAGCACTGGGGCCCCTGCTCTCCGGGGGGCCTGTTGGACAGAGCCCCACCCCTCCGTCCTCCCTGTGCCCAGGTCCCAGCACAGTGCAGAGATCGCAGGGGCCCAGCCAGGTCCCCAAAGTGCCCGTGCGGTGCTGAGGTCGGAGCCCCTGGCCTCCCTCCAGCCTGTCGGCGTCCTCCCTGCCCTGCGAGGGGCTGCGCTCCTGACCCGCCCAGGCTCCCGGCCCCTCCCGCAGGCCCTGGTACCGGGTTCATCATCCAGATGCGCTTCCTTTCTCTCCCCGTGAAACTGTGACATCCTTCCTGTTGGAAGCTGCAGGCTTTCATTTCTCCCAAACCTGGTGTAATTAATTGTCGGCTCCATCCAGCCTGATTCCTTCCTAACTGTCTGCAGGAAACTCAGCTCCCCTTCCCCGGGCGCCCGGGCTTCTCGGAGCCCCTCACGTGGGAACCAGGGCACTGCCACATCGCCCCTCGTGTCTAGACCCCATACAGCCCCCAACGCGCACCCCCCACACCCGGGCAGGCCAAGCCCCCTCCTCCCCCCGCCCCCTGTGGCAGTCTCTGCATCCGCACAGCCCAGCACAGAGACGCCATCCAATCTGCAGAAAGTCACTCTTCATTCCCTGCCTTTCCTCCCTGAAGCTGACTCCGGGCGGGAAGGCATCGCTCATTCCCGCAGCTCTCTGCGGTGCCAGCCAGGCTCCCCTCCCGGTGCAGGGTCTGCCGCTCTCCCGGGAGCCAGTCTGGGGCCAGTATCTCTTCTGGGGCCAAGTGCACTCTGCTTACGATTCTTAAAATAAGGATGCATGGACCCCTGCATGTTGTGTGCCACGGTGCTGGTGGGTTCCTCCCAGCAGCCTCAATCTTCTCTCAAGACAGCAGACAGGAGGAAAACCCAGTCCTCAAAGGGTGACAAAGCAGGAGCCAGAGAGTGGGCGGGGGCGAAGGCAGGTTGTCCGCCAAGAAAGAGGAGAAAGACCTGATTTGAGGCCCAGGAAGCTTCCCTCTGCTGGATATGAGGGGGCTCCCTGTCCACCTGCTTCCTGGAGAACCCCTCTGGCTGCTGCCCATGAAAGATGACACGTGGGGCTCGGGTCTCCAGCCCCAGCCGCCCTCTGTCCCCTCCTGGCCGCTCCCCCCATCTGCATCCCTTACCTCTCAGGCCTTGCTCACCAGGGTGCTGCTGGGCCCCTGAGCCCTGTCCCGATCCTGCCGCCAGCCTGCCCGGGTCGCCCCCCACCCCAGCCCTTGCTCAGAGAAGGGGACGCTCACAGGCTGGGATGCGGAGGACTCGAGGAAACACAGATGTGGGCCCAGCCTGGCGCCACGGCGGCTCTGGCTGCGTTGCTGCCACGCTGTCCTTCCCAGGACCCCTCCTGACACGTGGGACCGCTTCCCCGCCCGGCTGCCCAGATGCCCCCTTGCCCTGGGGGCCGGGGGCAGACAGGGGTCAGGACGGGTGACCGGTGAAGGGTCAGAGGGCCCAGCAGGATCTAGTCAGAGCCTGGGTGGTGGGTGCGCCTCCCGCAGACTCAGCGAGGCGCGCAGACCCCCGGCCAGGGACGCTGGAAGACCCAGGGCTTCGCTGCGGGTGGTGTTCGCAGCACCTGCAGGTCCTATGCGGCTCTCAGCCCACAGCTGACGGGTCTCGGAAGAAAGCTCCATCCCTTCACCTCCTGGTGTCAGAGGTGTTCCAGGAGATTCCACCGGCTGGACGGGATGCGAGGCCCATCCCAGCTGGGGGCCCCGTGTCTCCTCTCCTCTGGGGGTCAGCAGATCCGTGCTCCCCACCCCGCACCCCCCGCCAGTGGCTTTATTTTGGTCTCACGTTGCCCTGGAGATGCTGCAGGAATCCCTCTGGACACTCGGCCACCCTGGGGCCGGCGGGGCCTGCGTCACCACCCCCAACAGCTCACGACTCAGTGAAGGGGCAGTAGGGACAGGACGGGGCGGCAGGGCCCCAGGAGACGGCTGGGGTGGGGGCCACAGGGAGAGAAGGCCGAGGCAGGGTCGGGAGTGCCTTGGGCTGGGGGGCCCTGCACCCCAGCCCCATGTGTGGTGTGAGTGCAGCCCTGAAGCGAGGGGCCCTGGTGTCCTTGGGGTGGGGCCCCTCTCTTAGCATTTCTCTCGTGGAAACTTCCAGGGAGCCACGAGCCCAGAGAGCAGGGTGTGCTGCCCGCTCGAGGGCCAAGTCCACGGCCTGGGACCCGCCCCGCCCCTGGAGGCGGCCTCCCAATCCAGGCCTGAGAAGCTCTGGTCTGGAACCAAACCCACCTCTTTGGGGAGCCCTGGCCTGGTCCCGCCTCTGCTCCTCGGGCCCCAGGCTCCAGCTCAGGCCCTGGGGAAGACACTCCCGTCGGCCGCCTTTCGGAAGCCTTGTGCCTGGAAGTCAGCCTGGAGCCCAGGTGGGGAGAGTACCGGTGGCCTCCTTGGAGGAGGCGTCCTTTCAGCTCCTGTCCGGCCGTGCCGGTCCAGAGGGAGGCAGTGACTGTGAAGCTGCTCATCTCGCTCTCAGATTGGCAGCCTCGTGGGTCTGGACGAAATGTCCCGGGAGAAGGAGGCGTCTCAGCCTCCCAGAGCGGAGGTGGCCGACTAGGACCAGGGTGTGTGCCGGGCTTACAGCGTGGTGGCTTGATGCGCGTACAAGATGTGACATCTCCAGCCGACTTCCCGTCACCACACGGGGCCGTTTTCCTCAGTGTTCTGCGTGCGTGGAGGGGACACCCGGCAGGTTTCACGCACACGACCCGCATCTGTGCACCGGGCCCACGTCGCCCAGGCCACCTGGCTCATGTCACAGCTGCAACGTGGCACCGGGAACCCTGCCTCCCGCCTGCGCCGCCCCTGAGCCCCGGGGTGCCCACCGGCTGAGAGCGACGGGTTCTGATGTCTACATGACACAGAACCTTAGATGACAAACAGGTTTGCTTTTATTAAAGTTTAGTACTAATTAATTTGCTTTTAAAAAAAGTAAAGCCAGATTTATTCTTTTTGAGATCACTTTAATTTAAATGCTTGGGTTGTTGTGAGAATTAAATGAACAGTGACTAGAGTATAGTAAGCATGCAACAAAAATTATTGATAAAATTTCAAACTTTATGGCCGTATGTTTTGTATTTTTCAATCTCCTGAGATTTTCTTCAGGATAAACATGATACCTTCACTTTTTACTCTTTTTTCCATAACAGTCATTAATTATAATTTACATTTTACCTTTTGATTTTAATACATAATCTATAATATTTTGGAACAAAATAACTTATTTGGAAAAACATAGAGAATATATTTATTTTTATTGCTGAAGCTTTCATTTGCATTTTTTTTGAAAACATACCCATACGTGTGTACTTTCAATAGAATTACAATTACAATTGATTATTCAAATCTTTAATTCATTATATTTCATTGAACACAAAGTAGATGAATCAATTAAAAACTAGAGATTTTGCTAAAGTACAATTAAGAGGAATAAATGTATAAATTTATTTTATCACTCGGCTAAGCATCAGGGCCTCCAGACACACAGTCAGTGATAAGGGCACTAGTCGCCTTAGACGTTTTATAGAATTTTTGACGTTGAAAAACCAAAGTTTTGCATGTTTTGAATTGGTTCCTTGACAAAGCTGCATGATGGGGGGTGGTTCAGTTTGTTCCGTGACCTGTGACTTTATTTAGGCGACGAGTGGGGACTTGGGTCCCCTCTCCCTTCCTGCCCTCCATCCCTCGGGCTGGTTCCCCGCCCTTTTTATCAGAGCGTCCCTTCAAGTTCAGGGACTGAATCCTCATCTCTCCTCCTGGGACCCACGGAGCCGGGACAGCTCGGAGCTCGGAGCCCTGAAACTCCGGAGGGAGAGGGGCCCGAACTAACGGGGACGTGAGCGGAAGTAACTCAGAGGACGGCCGGGCGCGTGGTGCAGCTGATGCGCGCCTGGGCGGGCTGGGCTGGCCTTCCCGTCCTGTCCCCCGAAGGCGGGGACGTGGCCTCTCCTGAGCCCAGGTTGGAGGGTGGCCGGTGGGGAGGGGCCACGGAGGGGTCTTCAGGTCAGAAGACCCTGCAGGCTAAGTTTTTCCTGCCTGGGGTTGCTGATCTCCCTGCAGTGGCCATTATTTATTTAAGTGAAAAGGAAACAAAAGTAGACAATTTACAGGATCGGTTTCTGGCTGTTTCTCTGGAGACCCCTGCCAAGCGCCTTGCAGGACCCCCTACCATCTCCCCACGTCACGCTCTCCCCAGAAACTCGCGCCCCAAGCTTCCCAGGGCCTCCCGGTCCTGGGGACCCGTGTCTTGCTGGGGCCACGACACCTCTGCCCGCGGGTCTGCCGGCTGCTTCTCCAGGGAGGTGCCACCTGGCTTTCTTATCTGGTCTTGTTATCTTATCTGGTTCCGCTCCAGCTTCGAGGTGCCCTGGACTCAGGGGACTCAGCTGGGGGTCACCCGGCCTCAGCCCTCTCAGGAGGAGGACTTGCTCCGGGAAGGTCCCAGGCGGGCTGGTCCCTGTGCTCCAGGGCCAGGAGAGAGTGCCGGGGAGGGGGCTGCCTGGCGCCCCTACAGGTCTGGACCAAAGCCCTCTTCGTGTGGGGTCTCTCTCCGTCTTTAACCCTCGACAGGAGACCAACGCGGGGGGCTGTCTTTGCCAAATACCCCTGCGTCCGTCCTTCCTCTCCGATGTAAAGAGCCGTGTAATTTGAAAGTTCATTTAGTTTGACCAGTTCCTGTCCATTCTCCATGGCTGTGAAATTAACAGAAAAGAAATCAGAAATTGCCAGAAGACAGAGACCTGTCACCGTGGGCGCGTCGGCTTCTGCAGGTCTGATAAGCTGAAGACATTAAAAATAGAATAGACAGCACTAGGTAGACCAGAGGGCCTGAAATTTTCATAAGCTGCAGCTCCAGGCCAAAGCCGGTGTCTGGAGGGGAGGGAGGGGCTGAGGGGGCGCAGCCGAGGGTCCCGAAAGGAGGCAGGGCCCCCGCTTGGGCATCTGGGCCCCCTGCAGAGACCCCGCCCCTCCGTCCAGGGTGACGTCACTCCCAGGGCCTCCCCCTCCACTCTGGGGCTGGGGGAACTGGGGGGCATAGGCCCGAGTTCCTCTTAAGGGCCTAGGTGCCTGGCACGTGCGAGGGGAAGGGGCTCAATGCCTCTTTTATAAGTGGTCCACTCATTTGTTTTTTTTTTTTTTTTTGCCTTTTGTCATTTTATGGCCGCACCCACGGCATGTGGAGGTTCCCAGGCTAGGGGTCTAATCGGAGCTGTGGCCACTGGCCTGCACCGCAGCCACAGCAACGCAGGATCAGAGCCGCGTCTGCGACCTACACCACAGCTCACGGCAACGCCGGATCCTTAACCCACTGAGCAAGGCCAGGGATCGAACCCGCAACCTCATGGTTCCTAGTCGGATTCGTTAACCCCTGTGCCACGACGGGAACTCCGATAAGTGGTCCACTCATTAAGCACCTGCAGGAGTCACAGAAATAACAGGGACAAACAACGCAGGTGGAGAAGCCCCAGCACTCCTGGCCAGCGTCCCTGTGAGGGCCGGGGTCCACCACAGAGGCCGCCTCTGAGCAAGGCGCTCAGGGCCAGCGGGGCCTCCGCACGCAGAGGGCTTCCCGGAGCCTGGCCGAGGAGCCGTGGCTGTTGAAGCCCCGGAGGACAGCTCGCTGCTGCTCCTTGACCCCAGGACACCCCAGCCATTGGAAGACCCCAAGCCCCCGCCCCAGCTCAAGCAGGAGCTCATTTACCTAAACACGGCTGTGACTTCCTGCCCGCAGGTGAAGCTGCCTGGGGACACGCAGAGCAGAGAGGCAGGAAGGAGCCTGTCCCGCGGGGCCGCGTGGTGGCCGCCGGGCCATCTGGCATGAGCCTCAGCAGCCTGGGCCTCCCGTCCCTCTTGGTCCCGCAGACCAGCAGCTCCGTGCGGCCCCTGCGGTCCTGTCATCTGGCATCTCCCCGAGCTGTCCTTCTGCTTGGAGTGTCCTTGCTGCCCCCCAGGCGCCCTGGCTGGGCTCCTGCACTGCCTCCTAGGGGGCCTTCAACACACAGCTTCTGTCCAGCCCCCCCAATCTTCTGAGCACCTGCCCTGCGGCACCATCCACACAGTGGGACCGTCCCCCCGTCTCCATCAGTGTGAGCTGCTCAAGGAACAACACCACACTTTGTCCCCGCCCCTCTGGTCCCTAACGCAGCCCCGTGGGAGCTGGGGGGGGGCAGCGGCCGAAGGGGACGGGAGTGAGGTGCAGGCTACGGCCCCCCTGGAAGCCGACGCTGGTGGTCCTGGGAGGTGACGGCAGCTTGGATGGAGCAGGGAGCAAACCCTTCCCGGATGTTTGAAGGCACAGAAGGTCAGATTTGCTGGGGTGGACATTGCGTGGGGGACAAGACAGGCAGGGAGGTGCCCCGAGGTTTTGTGGTCAGCGAGGCAGCGAACCCTCGCTGACGTGGGCAGAGCTGGGGGAGGGGCATTTGGGAAACTAACCTGCTCAGACCCGGACCTAGTGGGGGATGGTTATTTTATGTGTCAACTTAGCGGGGCCATGAGGTGCCCGGATATGTGGTTAAACACGATTCCGGGTGTGTCTGATGGTGTTTCAGGAAGAAATTAGCCTCTGAGCCAGTGGACTACTCCTGGGCATGGGGTGACGGGAGCGAGGAGGGTGGGGGTGTCTCCCCCGCCGGGCGGGGTTGTCCCTCCGCCCTGGGGCTGGACCCCAGCGCTGGCTCCCTGAGTGTCCAGACTGCAGCTGGCAGGTGGGGCTCCTGCATCAGTGATCGACGAGCCGAGGGTTGTGAGCAGCCCTGTCTTGCGTGTAGGGATCCTGATTCTGTTTCTCTGCAGAACCCGACTAGCTCGCACCTGGGCACAAGGTGGGTTTGAGCCTCACGTGGGCAGAGGGGCTGGGACACCCGCTCAGTCCCCTGGAGACGCTGGCAAACCAGGAGGGGCGGCTTCAGGGACCCCATGAGAATGATGAGACCTCCTGACAGTTCAGGGAGGAGGGGTGGACGGACGGCAGGGAGGCCCCGGCTGTCTCTGCAGCCCCAAGGTCCGGATGCGGGCGCAGCTGAACAAGGCAGACCCCCTGCAGGGCCCGGGCAGGGAGCTCTCCAGCTGGGGCCTCCCGGCAGCCGCAGGACGAGCCCAGGAGCTGACCTCACAGCCTATTGGACACTCGGGTCCAGGGAGGCTGTGTCCCCCCAACAAAGTTGGCATCTGGCTTCCGTGGAGCTGGGTGCCCAGGGAGAAAATTAAGACTTGTCACATGATCAGCGGCAGGGAGGGGAGAACCACGGGGTCCCCAGGTCTCAGACCCGATTCCCAGGGCCTCTCCTTGGCTCCGGGCTCCTTGTCCTGGTTCCCCCTCAAAAACCGCTGGACTTGCCCCTGGCCACCTAGTGGAACCTGTCACCGCCCCTGGATGCTCAGTGTCCACAGTCCAGGGCCCTTTTGGGGGCGATGGAGGGCGAGGGGGCTGAGCCAGGAGCTCCAGCTTCTTTACTAATTCCGTGAATCCTTTCTACTTCTCTGGTCCCCACGAGGGGCAAGAGCACTCTCCCCAGACGGGCCCTGAGCCAAAGGAACTTGAAGGTTGAGCAGCACACGCCCTTTCCTGCCCCTCAAGGTGCTCAGACACGCCCTGTGGCAACAGACTCCACCCAACTTGGTGTAAACGCATGTTTACCAAACAAATCGGCTGCCATGTTCTCGTCTCTTCAAAAACTCCCTGGTGGCCGAGAACAGCACGCGGGAAGC
>PVHT021183699.1:115293-186972 GCA_004024745.2 Catagonus wagneri | reverse complement strand
CCCCAGACGGGCCCTGAGCCAAAGGAACTTGAAGGTTGAGCAGCACACGCCCTTTCCTGCCCCTCAAGGTGCTCAGACACGCCCTGTGGCAACAGACTCCACCCAACTTGGTGTAAACGCATGTTTACCAAACAAATCGGCTGCCATGTTCTCGTCTCTTCAAAAACTCCCTGGTGGCCGAGAACAGCACGCGGGAAGCGTGCAGTTCTGTGAGCGTCCTGTCTGACCCCAGAGGAACCGCGCACGCGGGTGTTACAGGATCTCATATCTCGGGGTTTCAATCTAAGGATTCTGTGGACACAGAAGGATGAGAACCCAGAGCGGGACCCTCACGCCGCCTCCCCGCCGCCCCCGCCCCAGGGGAAGTCCGGCCGGCGGCCACCCCGCCCCGGGGCCCCATCTCCAGCGCCCTACCGCCGCCACCGCCACCGCCTCCGGCATCCGGGCTGATCAAAAGCAAGGCAGAGAGGAGCACCCTGCGATGCCGCGGCTGAAATCACACCGGCAAGTGTTGGCTGCACGTTTTGATCAATGATTCACAACTTCCTGGAGAAGAAGAAATAACAAGTTTGTTTGCTCCCAGCGAGGGGCTGCTCGGCACCGCAGCCGGGGGGAGCGGGGCCGGTGCGGGTCAGCCTCGCAGCCGGGGTGGGTCCGGGCAGCCGCCCGGCTGGTCAAACGTGGGCTTGTCCTTCAAGGGTCCCCTCACGCCTGCCTCTCGAGGGTCCCATCCTGAGGTCCCTCCTTCAGCCTCTGTCGCCGGGAGCAGCCCGCTGGCTGTTGGGGAACATACCGCTGGGGCCGTGGGCCAGCGGGTTTCATCGGAGGAACGAGTCTGACTTGCAGGACTGTAACCCCCCGGAGGGGGACCTGTACCTGCAGGCAAGGTCCCCGGGGCCTCCGCTGGCCCTGCATCCTGGCAGCTAGGCCACGGGGCGGAGAGCAGCTGTGCTCACAGCCGGCCGCTCCCTCCGCTGCCGGGCGTCCTGGTCACCTGCTTTGCTGCTGGACGTCCTGGTCACTTGCTTTGCTGCTGATGACCTCAGTCCCCCTTTCTGGACTCAGGGATGTGATTTTGCATTTAGGCTCATAACCCAACAGCACATGGTTCCTTTCCTTGCTCTGGATGTTCTTGCTGTGGCCCTGGGCGCTCGGAGTGGGCTCCTGTGTTTCTTCGACACCCACCCGTCCTCGTTTTTTTTGTTTTTTTTTGTCTTTTTGCCTTTTTATCTAGGGCCACACCCGCGGCATATGGAGGTTCCCAGGCTAGGGGTCTAACAGGAGCTGTAGCTGCCGGCCTTCGCCACAGCCACAGCAACGCAGGATCTGAGCCGCGTCTGCAACCTACACCACAGCTCACGGCAACGCCGGATCCTTAACCCACTGAGCAAGGCCAGGGATCGAACCCGCAACCTCATGGTTCTTAGTCTGATTTGTTAACCACTGAGCCACGATGGGAACTCCCACCCTCCTCGTTTTAAGCACACATTCCTACCTCGGTGACAAGGAAGGCTTGATGGTCAGAAGATGCAAACGCAGGGAGTCGGGGACCCCCACCTGCTGGCACGTGGGTGGCGGTCTCCAGCCTGTCTGGGTTTGGTGCTCAGTCACTCAGAGGTGTGTGCTGCCGAGCACTGTCTTAAAAGGACGCAAAGCCCAGTGGATCTGCCCCCAACGTGCGGAAGCTGGGGTGAAAGGGGGCGAGGGAGCGGGCCAGCGGGGAGCGCAGCGCCGCCTTTGCTGTCCGGGGTGGGGGGTGGTCTCAGGCACCTGCCGCAGCCTGTGTGCAGCTCCTGGGAGCTGTGTCTCCCAGGGGACCTGTAGTTCAAACATGGCCTCATTGTCTCAGCATCCACTTGGACTCATTGCCGGACAACGTGGATTGTTTTAAAATAGGGGTTGGCTGGGGTAACACATGGAGTCACAGGCCCACTGGCCTCTGAGCCATCAGGGTGCTGCGCGAAACGCGCAAGGGCTCTTCCCCTCACACGGGCACTGGCCCTGGTTTAGGACAGCCGGAGTGAGCTCCCTGTGCGCTGCCGTCCCCAGACCCAAGCAGTCGGCTGAACCCTGTGGGAGGGGACCCAGGGGCACCGAAGCCAAGGTCCCCGTCATCCTGCCGACTGCCATCAGAGAGAGGCCCGGGGCTGGCGGGCCAGCTGGTCGCTGCTTTACGCCATCCGTCCTTGTTGGGGGCCCCAGTGCTGACGCCCAGACCCCCTCCTTCCGTCCGCTCAGTGAGAACCAAGGAGGTCCCCCCCGCAGCCACGTGGACCTGCGGGCCCTGGTCCGTCCCGTCGCATCACCTGCGTACTTGCAACCCACGCAGGCTCACTCCTCTCCCCTAAGCTCCCGAACCAGAGGCTCTGAGACCCGCCCGCCACCCTGGTTTCCCCCTGCCCGCGGGGAGCCCCGCGGATGGGCCGGAGTCACCAGGCCTCCTGGGGTTACGCCTGCATCACCCACCGAGCCCAGGCTCTCCCGCGGGCAGAGGGCATCAGCGTGCTTCTTGGTCCCATATCTCTGGAACCTCTGTGGCCCTTTGAGGGAGGCCCCCGTCCACCCCGACGGCCCCAGCTGCCTGCGGCCACCCCGCGGCCCCCTGGTCTTTCCTTCTGAGGGTGGCTGCTGTCTCCAGCTCTAATTACTTCCTCACCTTCCTCGCCACAGTTATTCCAAAACCTGTTTCCTCTTATTTCCCCAAGGCCCCCTTGAAATCAACTTTCTCCACTTTCCAAATCGGCAGAGACAGAGAGAAAATGCATGTTTTTCTTCCTCAATTGAGACTGAATTGCTGCTTCTGCAGACGCTGCTCCCGGACGCCTGGTCCCCCGCGTCTGCGGGATTTCGGAGGAGCTGGTCGGGGGGGAGGGGCG
The DNA here is from genome assembly GCA_004024745.2 of Catagonus wagneri. Lineage (NCBI taxonomy): Eukaryota > Metazoa > Chordata > Mammalia > Artiodactyla > Tayassuidae > Catagonus > Catagonus wagneri. The sequence goes on along the minus strand of PVHT021183699.1, from coordinate 184,096 downwards.
GGAGGCCAGCTCCGGGGAGGCGCCTCTGATGGAGACGGTCCTGACTGCAGGCACCTGCCACCCCCGGGGCATCGGAGGGTAAGGGAATGGATCCAGATTTAAATGAGGCGATTAGCCGTCGGAGTCCCAAACAAGGTGCTGCTGAGCCGTGTGTGACATCCTGACGGAGCGTTCCGGAATTACCTGCAGCGTCAAAGCTCACGGGGCGAGAATTTACCTGCCCCAGCGCTGGCAGAGGCAGCCGAGAGCTGGCTCTCTTGCCAGACATAAGATGACGGAGGGGGAAGCAGTGAGCCCACCTGCCTCTTAGCTTGCAATTTAGGCAAGAAAGAGACTGCAAAATGTCCATCTATAGGAACCAGGGTCAATAAATTCTGGTGATACTATGCAGCCGTGAGAGAGAGTGAGATGGAGAATAATTCCCAAGACATGTTGAGTGAAAAAAAAAAAAAGAAAGAGTAACCTGCAGAAAAGCAATACTGGCAGCCGCGTGCGTGTGTGCCTGCGTGCGTGTGAAGTGGTGCTGGTGTCAGGTGGCTGCTGTCCAACAGTTTTCCTCCATCCTGGTGGCTTCAGGTGGCGCAGGTTTTATCTCACATTTCCGTAGGTCTCACGGTGCTAACACCAAGCTGTCAGCAGCGTTGCCTCCCTTCCTGGCCCGGTGCTCTGGAGGCCAGTCCACACAGGTCCCCTTGTCCCTGCCGGCAGTACAGGGTCATCGAGAACAGCTTCCCTGCCCTAAAAGTGCCCTGCGGCCCCGCCTGCTCCTCCCTCGCCCAACCCATGGCAACTGCAGACGTTTTCACTGTCTCCACAGGGGTGCTTTCCCCCGAATGTCACAGAGCTGGCATCTTGCGATATCTGGCCTTTTCAGCCAGACTTTATTCCATTAGTGATATGCACTTAAAGTTCCCCCATGCCTCTTCATGGCTTTGATAGCTCCTTTCCTTTCAGCACCGAATAATGCTCCATGCTCTGTAAGTTATCCCTCCATCTGCTTACTCAAGGACATTTTGGTTGCTTCCAAGTTTTGGCAATTGCAAATAAATCTTCTATAAACCTCGGTGTGCAGGTTTTTGGGTGGACACGCGTTTTCAACATTTTGGGGTAAACGCCAGGAAGAATGAAGTCCAGATCATATGTTAAGCGTAGGTTTCGTCTTTTAGGAAGTCAGCAAACTGTCTTCCAAAGTGGCCGCCCCATCCTGCACTCCCAACACTGATGCCCGTGAGTTCCAGGGGCTCCACAGCCTGGCTAGCATTCGGTGATGTCAGTGTCTGGGTTTTGGCCGTTCTAATAAGTGTGTTTTAACTTGCAGTCCCATAAAGTCATGGGTTTTGGCATTTGTAGCCCTGGAGGACTTATATTCTCATGTAGAGTTTTCTCATAAGCAGGTATGACTCTGTGATTATTTTAAAACCAGATAGTGTTCAGTTGTAATTATGGTTTCCGCTAAATGTTTCTGCAAAAACACATGCTTCTTTACTGCTCCTGGCCTAACGTACATCTCTTATATAAAATTTAAATTGCAGGAAATTTTATCTCCAATTTCTGCCCTGCCCCCCAACTCTTCAAGAACGGCAGCTGTTGGCAGGACACAATTCTAATCATTTGGTCAGATCTAGTTATTAAGAAGCTGAGATGGAAGCTCCTGCTCTAATGAGGGACAGGCTGACTCATCGTCAGATTGGCCTGAGGCAGGCCCCCGGCCAGGGTCGTGTGGGGATCAGGTGGCAGCTGGCACGGCGCCCTGTGCCATCACAGAGAACCTGGCCCTTCCGAGCGTGGCCAGAGGAACAGACTTGAAAGCTCTCATCCGTTGTTGAAGGAGCACAACAGCAAAACCAGGGTGACAAGGGAACCACAGAGGATGGGAAACTGCCAGACTCTAAGTGGAGAAGGCCACTCCCAGCCCCGGGCTTGTCCTTTGCAAAAACTGTCACCTCCATTACTGCAGTGAATCCAGCAGGAGTCCTGAGCAATGTGGCTGTGGCAGAACCCACTGCCCCCAACCTATCGGGGCTCAGCAGAGCCGCAGAACCAGGTGGGTATTTAGGTACGGAAGAGGTTTGCTTCAGGGAAGCGGCCCAGGTGGCCGTGAGGAGTGGGGATCCGCGGTCTGGGGCCGGCCATTTTATCCTAACCTGGGACGCTCAGCTTGGGCTGCTGCGGTGAGATACCGTGGACGCAGTGCCTTGTAAACAACAGCCTTTATTTCTCACGGTGTCTGAAGTCCAGGTTTGGCTCTGGTGAGAGCCCTGCCCGGAGGCCAGCCCTTTAGGCAGCCCACGTTACTTAGGCAATGCGTGCGGCAACATTAGCCTTAAGTCACTGGTCACTTCAGGGTTTTGGCAAACAAGTGTCTTGCTTTGGAAACATACTGTGGTCTCCTGGAGAGGCCTGCCACTGTGTGCGCATGTACAAGCATGTGTGCGTGAGTGCACGTGCGTGCATGTACGTGAGTGCGTGTACATGTGCGGGTGTGCATGCATGTGTGTGCGCGTGTGCACGTATGCGCATGTATGTGTGTGCATGTTTGTGTGTGCATGCACGTGTGTGTGTGTATGTGTGTGTGTGTGTGTGTCTCTTCCCCTTTTCAAACCTGGATGACGTCAGCAGTGTGTACATTTCTGAATTCGAAATACAGGTTAGGAAGCACGGCTATAAAATGTGGCTGCTTGGTAGTTGATAGAAACCAGGATGTCACAGACTTCTGACACCCAAAGTGTGCAGGTTTTTCCCCACTAAGCAGTTAGTTGTGTGACACCTGCTGGTTTCCTTCCTGGGGACTCACTTCTGACACCATCTCCCTGGAGTCAGGTCGCACAGGTGCAGGGCTCCATCCCCAAAACTGCTCCCTCTTCAAACAGCAGTCTCACTTGTCGCCTGTACTTCTGACCAGCCGGCTGTCAATCAGGGTCCCCCTGGTTCCCAGGGGTGCCAGCCACCGTGCTGAGGTGGCTCCCGCCAAGCAGGGACCACTTACCTTCACCGGTTTGTTTTTGGAAAGGATGTGATGGGGACGGGGGAGCGGCCAGGTGAGGGGTGACAAGGGCCAGCTGGGGAGGGGCCTGGGCGCGGTGCCTCCATCCTTGGGGAGCTGGGCCACGTCACGTCCCCACACAGGCTGGGTCCACTAGCCCAGCAGCTCCCGGAACCGGCACCTCCGTGAAGGACTCACCGCAAAGACACCTCCGGTTACCAGTCATCTCAGGCCCTCCCGCCCTGGGACTGAGGGTGGGGCTGAAAATTCCAGGCTTTTCCTGGAGGTTTGGTCGTTCTCCTGACCAGCCCCCGACCGAACCCCACCCTGAGTCTCTGCATGGCCACAAAAGACCTTCCAACAGCCAGGAGGCCGCCAGGGGTTGAAGAGCTTTACGCCAGGAACTGGGGCAGAGACTAATACGTCTTTTTTTTTTCTGTTATTTCACAGCATTTTTTTTTCTTTTTCAAAGTCCTAATGAAGGCCTCGAGCACGTGGGTGATAAATCTGCTGTTTGGGGCTTGGCAGCTGCAATTAAGAGCCAGGCCCTCTATTTAGATGTGTCGCTCCGAAGGAGACTGTGGGCCCTGGGTGCCCCGTGCACATAATAGACCCCCCCCTCCCCGCCCCGGTCAACAGGAAGCAGACCTCCGGCCAGCGCAGTGCAGGTGGCGCCCTGGGAACCGTGATGGATGGTCTCTGCTCAGCAGGTGCCTTTGCGAGCGCTCGGAGGCCCCAAGGGATGGCAGAGGGGACAGCAAGCTCCCGCCCCCGACTCACAGCCCCGGCCCCAGCCTGGCTCGTCATAACCTACAGTGATGCCCCTCGGTCCTAGCTGGGCTTGGGCTATGCTGGGAGAGGATCTCATTCATGGCTTGAAAACACAGCTCCCCCTTCCTCCCGTCGGACCAGCCTGAGGCCCAGGATTATGGTGGGGTGTTTTTCCACCAAGTATTTTTTGGGGAAAAAAAACAAAGCCCTCTTGTGAAAATGAGTCCTGCCGTCTTCTGTCCTTGTGGCGAATACTTAATAAATGAAGCAATTTAGAAGCCATTTACAACGTTACTGATGAGGCGAGAGCCACAGAGATGGACCCAGAGAGGCGGTGAGTACGTGGGCCCGCGCTAGCTCGGGGCCCAGCCCTGCACCGGGTTCGGAGCCATGAACAGCCAAGCGCAGCCTCTCCGGTCCCTGGAGCTGCGGGAACTTAAAAAGGACACAGAGTTGTAGACGGCGGCTTCCGGGCACCTTGCCCAGCGCCCCCCACAACCTGGTCTCCACTTCCGCTCTGCGTCCCCCCACGCGGCAGAGGCCGGAGAGCAGGCCCTTCACTTTAATGTGGTGCTGACATCCTGGCACGTAGTAGGTGTCACTCCAATCTTATCTCAGGAAGCTACCGATCGGTGTCTGACCGTCCCCACGAACCGTCCTCACCGGCGCCTCTTTTTAACCCGCTCGCGTGCTGTGGGTGCCCTCCGGAGCGTCCTCACCAGAAACGCCGTCTGCACACAGGGTTTGGGTCCTGCGAGCACCGAGTCTCCCTTGCCGTTCGTCTGCTCAGGCGTCAAGCTGGCAGGTCCAAACTGAGCCCCTACAACCCTCGAGCTGGGGTCTCTGCAGTCATCTCAGGAGGGTGACCGATGCTTTGTGTCCCCTGGTTGGAGCTGCCTCATCCTTCGCACGACCTTGCATCATCCTAGGTTACTTTCCTTGGACACACTGGCGAGAGTCTGCAGTCAGGGCAGAGCCTCCGGGAACAGCCCGGCTGAGCTCCCCAGCTCACGTCTTGCCTCACACACAGGCTCCAGGGCGTCTCTCAGCTGCGCTGCAAACACCCGAGCCCTGGCAGGAACTCCTCCCTGACGGGACCCTGGCCCCTGAGAGCCACCCGTCCAAGCGCAGCCCCGACAGCGCACAGGCTCTGGGGAGGGAGCCCCCGTTGGGCACGAGCCTCTCCCTCCTGCTGGGGCTCTGGAACCGCCTCCGCTCCTCTTCCAGGTCCAGGGCCACGGCCCGCGTCCACAGGGTGAGAAATGGCCCTCCACGGGGACACCGAAGTCACAGGAACACGCGATGCAACCTCTGTGGAGGTAAGTGGCTGCTAAGAAGGGAAAGGAGGACGGGACCAGCACGTGTTTCTAGAAAACAGAACAGACAGACGTGTGAACCACGTGGCCAAGTTTGCCTGTTCAGCCACGTTTAGTGTCACCCCTGAGCGCCCTTGCCCGGAGAGCGCCACGTGGGGGATGAGGCCGCCCTCGGTCCTGCTCAGCACATCCCCCGCAGCTCAGAGACGGGCCTCCGGGCAGCCGGGGGTGGCGGAGGGGGCGGGGACAAGCGGCTCCGGGCTCGTCCCTTGTGTCTGAGCCCCCAGCCCCTCCGTCCTCCGGGGGCCCCGGGCTGCCCGGGCCCCGTGACCCTGAAGCCCGTGGTGGCTCCTTTTCTGACCCACATCCAAAGGCAAACAGATGCCTCCACTGGGGGTTTCCGTCGACCTGCCACATGCTGGGATCTTCCGGAAACTTCCCTGGAAAAATGGTGTGTGTTCTTCAATGGAAACTACCACGCAGCTCCTTGTACCCAGTAAAGGTTAATTTCAAGACATTTAATTCAACAGAGAGGAGTTCCTGGGTCATCTCCGAAAAGGAGGAAGCCTTGCCATGAAGAGGAGAAAAAGCCAGCGTCCGGATGACAGAAGTGTCGCACCCGTCTCAGGGAGTGTTTGGCCTGATGTGACAGAGCTCAGAGCGGGCGGTACCCCGCGTCCCGGTGCTTGGGAAAGCCCCTCCCCCATGCTCAGGGGCGCCCCCACGGGGCTCGGGGAGCTTCTTTCTGAGGGTCCTTTGAGGCAGCTTGGCTCTTGCAGGCTGTTGTCCACATGCTCTGTAGTCTGAGAGGAAAATGCCACACGGGGGCCGCTGGGAACTGCGGCTTTGGGTCCGGGATCACGCGAGGGCCGGGAGGCTTGCTGGCACCTGTGCTGTCATTGCAGGGTGGCGGGGGGGGTTGCCACCTGCAGACACACGGGGTCCCAGAGGAACAGCGCTGGAGCCTGGCCAGGGCAGAGGCGGACACGGGGTCTGCCTGGCGTGGGAGTTGTGGGTGTGCCCGGGGCCCACTTTCCCCGGCAAGTGCTGGGACAGGCTGCACGGCCAAGGGCAGAGGGGCTTGGTGTCCCTAACTCGGCAAGGAGCAGTCATCCCCAATCTTATTCCTGAGCGGGTCCCAGCAGGACGAACAATCTGAGTGTAGACAAAGCAGCCAGAAAAAGGAAGTGACTTTTGATGCAGCCTCCGTGGAGGTGGCTTGGTGTTCAGAATGGAATCACAGGCGGAGAACAGAGAATATTTGTAGTAAGTCTGACTCTGGCTTGCACAGGAATACAGTACGAGGACCCCATAAAATGAACAGACTTCAGATGACAAGAAGAAATGGCTTCGCCAGTAAAGAAAGAGTTAACACCGAGCAAGGCAAAGCCCTGGTACATCTCAAAGGGAGGGAAAATACCTTAGTGCCCTAACAGGAAAATGGGCGGCGGGCTCCTTCATTCACTCATTCACTCATTCACCCAGTTCAAGGCCTGGGCCTGGACGGAAGGACGGAGCGGGTTTGTCCCAGCCGGGAGGTGGGACCGGGAGGGCGTCTGCTCTGGCCACTCTGTGGCTGACGGAGGGGTCAGGAGCTGCACAAAAGCCTCGATCCCACCAGCTGGAGCGGGGGGTGGAGGGAGCCCACGAGGCCACCCACCGTTTTTCTTCTATTTTCTTTTCAACTCAGCAGGGGCGTGGCTTTCAGAAAAGTGGCGTTCCTGTGGCGTTGTTTAAATTTACATTGTTTTCCAGAAGGAGATCTGAAAATGGGAAATGAAAGCCTTAAAAGTCTCAAGCCACGAACTGTTGTCCTTCTATTATGTGCAAGATATTTTATTTTGGGGAGATATTGCTGGATGGACCAGCGGGTCATCAAAGAGGCAGCCGTAAGAATGTCCATGGCAGCACTGTTTATAACGATGGTGATTAGAAACCACCTAAGAGCTGTCTCAGACTCAGTCATAAACCCATAGTCACAAAACGAAATATCGGCCCCTACAAAAGGGACATGGGGGGCCGTGTCTCATAAAGTGTAAAGTCTGCCACAGGACTGAAAACAGTTTACGAAACGACGTCCCATGATGGGGCTGATGAGGGCAGGGACCCTTCTGCTCGGGCTGCAGCAATGAGGGGAGACATGAAGACAACGAGGAAGGCGGCGTAGACGGCGGCGGGGGGTGCACCTTGCAGGGGTCTCAGCGCGAGGCAGCCGCCTGTCCTCTTCTCGCTGCTGCCCGAATGCGTGTTCCTGCTTCCAGCTCAGGACCAACCGGAGAAAGCAGGGGTCTCCCCGAGCAGCCCCCTAGGATGCCCCGCCTGGAACGCCCGCCCAGCTGTGCTTTGTGCCTCTGGGGAGCTGTCCCCCCCCCGCCCCGCTCTGTCTCCACAGTCACCTGCGGGGTCAGTTCCTGCAGTGACCTCTGAGGAAGTGGCCCTCTGCGGGTGGGCACGGTTTTCTTCCAGTTTCCACAGTGTCTCCCCACCCCTGCCTGCTCCAAGACGTGGTCAGCTCTGCCCATCACCCTTGCCCAGGACCCACGCTTCGTCCAGCGCCCGGCCCTGCGGCCTTGCTGTCTGTGTCGCAGGTCCGGACGCTCTGGTCTGTGCTCTGCTCCCCGTGAGCCCCTCGGCCGCCTGGGTCAGTTTGGGAGAAGGCTTTGCCGTGGGGCCCGTTTCTTGGGTACCTTTTGTTGGAATCAGGCTATTCCTCATTGTGGCTTTGGGCCGTGTGTCGTGTTCACTCTGCGCATGGTGCCGTGTCGCATCTGTCACAGGTGGCGGGATGTTGGGGACGGGCCGTGCGAGCCGTGGTCCGAACCGGCCTCATGGACACCAGGCGGCGGGCTTCTCCCTGACCGTGCCCTCCTGGCACCCTTTGCCATGGGCACCCATCAAACCTCCTGGCCCCGAGAGCCTGACTTTGGTCTGGAGACAGGGCTGTCTGCGGCTTCCTGCTGCGGGGACCACAGGCCATGGGGCTGGGTTTGGAGGCAGCCGGCGCCAGGTTGGAGGCTAAAGCCACGAGACAGAGGAGCGTGGCCTCCTCCGCCCGCCGCTGCCTGTCCGCTCCGAGCTCCCCCAAGACCTCCGGCTCACTGAACCTGATCCTGAATAGCTCGACTCCACCTTAAATAAAATTCTGATTCCAACTTGCTTCAGCCCGAACACAACAAACCTATTCACCTCTGGCCAGATCCTCTGTCCTCGGCCCCTGTCTCCTCAAGCCCCCTTATCCACTCCCCTGACTTTTGCCAAGTGGCTCTCCTCAGGACCCCCACGCCAGCACCCCCCGCCAGGGTCCATTCCCCACGAGCCGTGTGGGCGGAGGATACGGCGGTCTGGCCAGGACTCCAGCAAGGCCCTGACGCTTTCTTTATGCTCAACCTGACTGGTCGCAGATGGCCAGACTGGCTTATTTCCGAAGATGTCAGGGGACTGAGCAAAGCAGATGCCCGCCCAGTGCAGGGAGTCGCCTTATCCGGGGAGGGGCCCGGGCCCCAGCAGGACGAGAGCAGAGGAGGGGGCACCCGCCCCTCCCTGCCGCCCCTGCTTCTGAGCCGGGCTGTACCCGCTCTTCCGCCCTGGGGCGTTTACACCAGGGCCACCCCGATCCAGCCTCCATGTGGGACTGAATGACACTGCCGGCTCTGTCATCACCAGCCTGGAGACAACAGCTAGCTCATGGGACTTCTCAGCCTCCAGCTTATGCGGGCCAGTTCCTCATAATTAACAAATATCTATCATCTTTTATCTGTCTGTCTGTCCATCTGCCTCTGTCTGTGTATCTACCTATTATCTGTTATCTACCTCTGTCTGTCTGTCTGTCTATCCATCCATTCACCTGTTGGTTGTTCTGTTTCTCTAGAGAATGCTGACTAACACACGAGCTGTGTTTAAGAGTTTCCCTAAGCCCAGAATAGATCAGAAACCTCCCAGCGAGTACTGAAATGATAGAAATACGTTAGTGCAGGCAGCACAAAGCTTCTGACCTATAATGACCTGGAACACGTTGGCCAGAACCTCGGATGTGAAATCCTGGACGGAAGATGCTGATAGGCCTGACCCCAGAAATGAGCTAACAGGAAACTTCTTCCCACAGCAAACCTGGGTGTTGAGGAAAAAAAGCCCTCAACACAAGGCAAAATCTAAAAGCCGTACCCAAAACACTTCCAATAAACATTAGCGCAGAGAGGAGCTCCCTATACGGCTCAGTGGGTTATGATCCCAACATAGTGTCTGTGAGGAGGCGGGTTCGTTCCCAGGCCCCACTCACTGTGTTAAGGATCCAGCATTGCCGTGAGCTGCGGTGTAGGTCGCAGAAGCGGCTCGGATCCTGCATTGCTGTGGCTGTGGTGTAGGCCGGAGGCTACAGCCCCTGTTAGACCCCTAGCCTGGGAAGCTCCATATGCCGCGGGTGCGGCCCTAAAAAGACAAAAAAAATCAGTACAGACAGAGAGCAGACGAAACTGTCAGAGATTTTGGGGGACAGACAAGAACACACCTTCTGACAGTTTTCAGGAGTTGAAGTGCCGCCGTGACATGCCTTTCATCACAGCCTATTAACAAAATTAAACCTGGGATCTGAGACCTAATTCAAAACCAGCAATTATAATGAGAAGTAGACTCCTTGTCTGAGGGATGACACTTAGGGGACTGTTTTCAAAGGGCTGCGGGGAGAGGAAAGAACGGAAGAGCGGCTACCCCGACACACCCACGGTCCTGCAGACCCCACAGCAGAGGGCTCGCCCCCCACCTCGCGGCCTGTGACAAGCACGTCTGTAGGTGCTGCAAGCAGAAGGGACACTGTAGAAAAGGAAACAAAGCAGGACAAGGCGAAGCATCAGTCACTGAGCAGTTAGCTATGAATGTGACCCAAGTGTCACCAACTCCCACTAGTACCGTATGAAATGCTCCCAACTGTCTCCACCTCTTGCTCGGGGGAAACACACCACAGGGGTCGTCAGAGTTTATAAAGGCAGACAGATTTCCTCTGCTCCCCCAGATCTTAACTGTAACCCTGGGAGCCTCGTGCGCCTGGACGGCTATGCCCCGGGGATCCTGTAAACAGTCTCTGTGTCCCCAGGTCCTTTAGATCAAAGATGTCCGGATTATAACGCGGAGAACAGATGCGGCTGCGTTAAGGAGGGGAGCCGGGTAGGGTGGGGGCAAACGCGGGGACGGCATGGATGTCATGACGTTGGCCGTGACAGTTCTGCAAGATGCTGCTACTGGGGGGGAGGGGCGGGCAGGAAACGGGACGTGGGTGTCCCCGTGGTATTTCTTACAACTGAGTCCACAATGATCTCACCATAAAATTGTTAATTTACAGAAACGAGAAGCTGTAGTAAGCAAGAAGCTCCACCTCTGGATTTCTGAAGCCGCTGCGCTCCAAGGCCGGGGGTCTCCCGCGGCCTCGGGGGAACGGGAGGCCTTGTGGAGCTGCCTGGCCCGGGGAGCTCTGCGGAGGGAGGGGCTCGTGGCGTCGAGCTGGGGTGACCTGGACTTGCTCCCCCTCTTGCCCCGCTTCGCCCTCTCCCTGTAAATCGGTGGCGCTGCTGGTCTCAGCTCCGTTTCCTCCCTTGTGGTGCAGAGAGGGCTCCGCTGGAACAGTCGAGACAGGATGGTGTCCCGGGAGATGGGCCCAGAGCGCCCTGGAGCGAGGGCGCCGCGGACGGAGCCCCGTCCTCACCGCCCGAGCGGCCAGGAGGAAACGGGACAGATGACCTCCGCCCGGCGGCCGAGGGCTGGAGGCGCAATCTCACTGCCCGCTGCAGAGACCAGCCCGGGAGCCGGGTCCCCCTGCGTTGGAAAGGCTGACGGGTCCAAAGAAAGGACAACGTGAACTAAAGTGACCTCCTGCTGGGGGCACGTGGCTGCCCGAGCGTCCAGCCCCTTCTAAGTTTTCCACGTCTTCGGGGTCAAGGTTACTGTCTACGGTGTGGACTAAGAACGTGGCCGCCTTATCGGTAAACAAAGGACGCTGCGGCTGTCAAGCCCTCAGTCCCTGCAGCCCCCGCGACCACCGACGGGAGCCTGGCAGGCTGCAGGGTGGGAGGGCGCAGGACACCGGCCCCAGGGAGCCCAGGGGCTCCTCAAAGGAACGGTTCCAACAGCGTTATCAGCAGTCTGCCGACGCCGTGGGTCCACATGCGCTGGCAAACAGTGGGGATTGGAAGGACGGAAATTGGTCTTTTTACATTAAAATGATAAAAATACCTTTACTGCCCTGCTCTTTTGTCCAGATCAGTTTAGAAAGGCGCTGTGAGCGGATCATAGCACAGGCCGAGTGTGACGGAGCGGAGGCTGCTCTGCAGAATCCATCTGACTGCATGCACCGAAGCCCGGCAGAGCCACGCTCGCCTCCCCAGCCAAGGCACAGGGCAGCTCTCAGATGCAGCCACGAGGGGTCAGGAGAGTCTCCAGGCCCCGTGCCTTCGCTGTTCCCTGTCCCCTCGGCGGCCTGCTTTCCCTGTGACGTTGGCCATCAGGACCCCTCCGCCGGGGGGCGTCATATCCCCCTTTCCACCAGCAGGATGGCAGCCCAGGCAGGGCTGTGGGGTCCTCCACATCTCCAAACCCACATGGTCAGCCCACACGGGTGCCCAGGAGCAGCGTGGCCGCGTCCGAACTCTCCGTGCTCTTCTAATGACAGCTGCCCCTGCCCTTTCCACCTGCCGCACAGATGGCATCTCCTAGCATTTCTGGGTCCTTTCCAGCCCAGTGAGCTCCAGGCAGGACCCCGTCTGCTTCCTGCAAAGCTGAAGGGTCTCCTGTTTGTCGTCCTCCGAGGTCAGCAGTCCAGGAGGCTCGTGGACTCCACTCTCTGCTTGGCTGCACCCGGCTTTTCCTGGCTCTGTGGCAGAGCCAGTGGCCCCCACTGCCTGTCCTCCAGTGGGGTTCCTGCCCCTGAGAAGAGACTGGCCCCAGGCTGGCACCCCCCCACCCTTCCCCACTGGCTTCCAAATCACCTTCACTCACTCGCTTTGGCCACAAAGGCGGCCCATCCTCACTTCCTCGTAGCCTCTGCCTAAAAGCCTCCTCCTCTGAGAGGCCTTCCTGGCCACCAGGTGTAAAGCCACACCCTCCACTCTCGCTCTGCTTGGACCCGCCCCCCACGTTCCTTCCATGTCTGATAACTGTCTGGAACATTCTGTACATTTTAACCTTCGCTTTCCCACTGAGACTCCCAGAAAGAGTGCAGGTGCAGTGGAGGTGGGACCTGGCCGGTTGTGTGGGCTCTGAGGGGTCTGCACACAGAAGCATGGTTGGGACGTGTGGGAGCCCTGTGGGGATTGAATGAATGAGTGAATGACTGAGTGAATGAATGAGTGAGTGAGTGAATGAGTGAATGAATGAGTGAGTGACTGAATGAGTGAATGAGTGAGTGAATGAGTGAATGAGTGAGTGTGTGAATGAGTGAGTGCGTGAATGAGTGAGTGCGTGAGTGAGTGAATGAGTGAGTGATTGAAAGAATGAGTGAGTGAGTGAGTGAGTGAGTGAATGAATGAATGAACAGAGGCCCCGCCATTCGGGCTGGGAAGCCTCCCAGGTCCAGCATGCTGCCAGCCAGGTCCAGGCAGTGTGGGCACCTGAGTAGTCTGTCTCCTTCTTGCCAAGTCCCAGCCAAGGCGGTGGCTGTGGGGCTGAAGCGAGAGGCCGGGCCTCCGAGACCTGGCGGCCAGCAGTTGTGACTAGCGGCAGGTAATTGGGCCTGGTGTTTCTGAGCTCTGTCATCAATTCTCGTAAATGTCACTTGGAGCTTTGCTTCTTCTTGGACCTGAGGTTGTTTTCCCCGGAGCAGTGTTTGGGAATTCTGAGAGATTTCCCGTGCATTTGATTTAACACCGCACATCTCCAGTGCTTGATTAAGCCTGACATTGTCTTTATAGAGTGAGCCGTTAATAGAGGTGAAAAACTGTTTTCACAGTGACTCCTCTTCCATCCCATGAGGTGACTTGACGGAGTGCCCTTGTTAAGACGAGGGCTTAGCTTCCAGTCTTCTGCAGCGTGACACGCAACACAAGATCCGGGAGGCCGGCTTGGTAATTACGGATACTCAGACAGCATTACAGAGAGGTGGAATTAGGCGTGAGTAACTGTGGGATCTATTTAAGGACATTACAGATTTTTAAGTGACATTTAAAATGGTCCTAGGATGCTGGCGCTGAGCGGGAGAACAGAAACCGCGCTGTCCTGTCTGGTATCCACGGTCCCTCGGCGACGATTCCCCAAACGTGTGACACACAGCCTGCCTGTGCAGACAAGAGGGCCAAGCAAACGGGAAGGCGCGGCCTTGGGGAACCGGGGCGAGAGATGCGGGCCCTCCCTCAGCATCGCCCACGGTGCCAGCACTGGGGGAGGCTTTCTCAGACGTAACTGTGGCATGGCAAGCAGCCCCCAGATCCCCAGGCTGAGTTCCTTGGGCCCACCTCAGCCTTCAGCCTTCCAGAGGGCAGCCGACCGTCGCCCCCACTCCTTAGAGCGGCCCCCTCCCGGTGCGGAATAAGACAGCGCGGCATAGCCCTGTGCCCGGGAACCGAGGCAAAATGACCCTTTGCTCTGTGCCGAGAGTCCAGGCTAATCTGATCCCGCGTGCGCCAGGGCACTCGGAATTTTTCATGACAAAGTAATGACTTCCAGGAATGAAAAAAACTCTATACACATTTTCATGGAAAATGGATCATTTCTGGAAAATAATTAAAATGAATCAGATGAAGTCTTTTCTAGCCGTGCCAGGAGACGGAAACAGGTCATCTGTAACCACGGCGAGAGGAGTTGGGGGCCGACCGAGGACCGGGCTCCGCGATTAATAAACTCTATTACCAGCACCCGAAACGGACGGGTCCCCCGCAGTCTTCGTTGTCTTAGCGGCGCTTGTCTTGAAACCACAGGCCAACCGCCCGAGGAGGGAAGACACCCGGCGGGCGGCTGAGGGATGGCTCACCTACACGACACGGAGCTTGGCTCAGCACTCGTCTGGATCTTGCGACTCCTGACTGCACAGCAGGCTGTCCGCTGCCTGCGGGGCTGGGTTGGGGCGGCCCGACAGGGTCTCCGGGAGTGGGCGGGATGTTGGCAGAGCACACGTCTCAGTGGGGCTCCCGGTTTAAAGCGGTGCCTGGATTTCTCATTAAAATACCTGTCGTGGCTCCAAATTCCTCATTAAAATATCCGGGACGACTCAGGAGAAGGAGTGGCCAGAACGGCTGTGACCCAGCGGACGGTGTGACCGTCCCCTCCCCGCAGCCAGAGAAGGACATTGCTGGGGGCCGGGGGCTGGACGAGGGGACACGGGCTGGACACTCTGGGGGTGGGTATGCCAGCTTGAGGGTGGGTGGCCATCCTGAGGCCCGTGTGTGTCCTCACACGTTTCAGGAAATAAAACCTAATGCAAGTTCCTGCGATTTTTGTTAAAATCCGCTGGTATGGCTTCTCCTCGACTCTTCTCCCAACAGATCGGCAGCCGCTCCAGCAGCAGGTGACGTCCTGAAGCCCCAGGTCCAGGCCCGCGGACCCTCGGTGTGTGGCTCAGCTGCAGGGCTGGGACGCTGGCTCCTCATCTGGGATGAATCCACGCGCACGAGGGGCTGGGTCCGTGCCGTGTTCCGGGGTGACGCTCTCCTCCTCTGACGCCTTCACCACGAAGCTCCTTCCTTCCGAGCAACGCTCCCGACCAGCACAGGGAGCTCGGAAAACTCCCCTCGGGGGTCGGTCCAGCTCCTGGCCGGATGTGCCCTCGCCGGCTCCCGATCTGCTCTGGGTCCTGGGCCTCTGCACCGCGAGCAAAGTGCCAGCTTCCGGGGGGCTCGGGTGGGGCTCTGGGCACACTCACATCCCACCCGCACGTGTCAGCTCCAGCGGCTGTGGCGGCCCCCTCGGACCCGGGGCTCTAAACCACACCCGTTTCCTTCACGGTCCTGGGGGTGGGGCGTCCGAGGCCTGAGGGCCGGCTGGTGCAGGGTCTGCAGGGCCCACGTGCCCGGCTCGCAGGCGGCCACCCTCCCTCCGTGTCCCCGCAGGTGGGGATCGGGTCCGGGCTCTCTTCGTCTGCATAGACGGGGTCTAACCCCACTGACCCCTCCCCGTGAGCTTGTCCGAAGCTGCTGATTCCACCCGTCAGAGGACGAGCTTCCATCCAGGGGGGGACAGTGGCCCAAGCACACTCTTCCCGCCTGGGGCCTCGTCTTCTGCAATGTCCTCCCCCTCTTCCGCGACTTCTCATTCTGTTGGTTGATGTGTACGTAACACCTTCGAGACCATGGCCAGCGGGAAAAGCGAGTGCCTTTCCTGCGTGTTTTGCTGAACAAAAGAGCCGCTGACCCCACGTGGTGACACCGATGCCCAGCTGCCTTGCTACCTGGGGTCGTTACCCAATTTTCCTAGTGAACTTATTTCTAGACGACCAAACTCTTTCCAAACCTTTCTTCTGAGCCTTGTCACTGACAGGCAGCAGTGGGAGAGCGCGTGTGGGCTCCGGACCCCGAGCAGCCACCAGCTCTGTGTTCAGCCAGCAGACGCCGGGCCTGCATCCCAGATTCTCACCTCGGGGGGGGGGTCCCCCAACCTCCCTTGTGTCAGAGGCCATCGGAGCCCTAACCTCCCTGATTCTTCATTCGGTCAAGGGTCCTGGAGAAGGTGAAGGACAGCAGGAGAGCGGGGGGACAGTCCTGAAGCCCTGTACATTTGGGGGGTTCCCCCCTCCCAGCCCCACCAGCCTGAAGATGGCCCCTCTAGCCTTCGGGGGCCTGTTTTTGAACAGGAGCTGGCACGGAGTCCTGTCACCTTCTTCTTCAGCAGCGTCCCCGGGGCTCTTTGATAATGTAGAGAATTCCATTAGTGGGTTTTATTAACGGGGCTCCTCCGTGAAGCCGCTCAGCGGGAGGAAGAGCTTTTCAGAGAACCGGAGGACGGACGCTGGGGGTCACTGTGACGAGAGGAAAGGAAAAGAACACGCCCCCCCCCCCCAGGAATGGGCAGGCGGTCCGGGAGCCAGCCTGTGTGGCTTTACAGGGGAGCTCTGGGCAGGGCCTGTGGTCAGGCGCCCGCGGGAAACCCGCGATTGCGCAGCGGAGCAAAGCGCCTGCCTCTCGGGGTCAGCGGACTTGGGGGCACCTGATGAGGGACGCTGAAGCTCCAAGGAGCACCCAGTAGGCCTGGGGAGACTTAGCTGGGCTCTGAGCACCTCAGAGCAGGGCGAGGGTACTCCAGACAGGCCACTGTGAGACATCCAGCCCACCCGAGCCCTGCCGGGCACCCCCGGGCCTTGTGTCCACTAAGAGGCGGACAGATTTAGTTCAGCCTTCCCTGGTCACTGTGCCTGTGGAGAAGAAGCCGAGCTGGCTCGGGCCCCTTCTTGGCCAACCGCAGGATCAGGAGTTTTGCACACAGCCCGAGGACGCGTGTAGGGTTGGACTTCAGTGACTCCGTCTGAATACACGACGACCATCTGCATCCACGGCTTCAGGGCCCGGGGCGGTGGACAGTGCTCCTTCTGCCCAGAAGATCGAAGCCCAGAGCCGTCCCTTCCCCCCAGACCGGCTGGTCCTGCAGGTCTCGGCCCAGCGCACCCTGCGGGCCAGTCCCGTTGACACATAAAATCAGCCATCCCAGGCCACTTCCAGTTCCCGGCTATTACAACAGAAAATGCCCCTGTGACACCCCACCGTCTCCCTGGTGACAGTTCACACCACTGCCTGGGGTAGGGGCTCTGGCCACAGGCAGCCTCAGGGGCAGCTGGACACACTGCCAAACTGTCCCAGACTGTCCGTGTTTGCTCCCCTATCAGGGATGGGTTCACCTTTTAGCTCTGCTGGTGGCTGGACCGCTCCGTGTTTTAAGCACAACTGCCTACACTCGTCTGTGCAGGGCCCCAGCGGCCGGACAGCAGCGTGTATCGGCCCTGGAGATAAACTGTGCAAAAGCTGCCCCCTCCAGCTGTGGTGGTTCTGATTGCTCGTCTGCCTCAGCATCTGATCCGGGAGAGGCCACTCTATCTGCTTGGGTCTCAGTCAGTTCGCCTCCGGGCTGAGGTTGCAGACGGCTGATTCCCGACTCTTTCCCAGGGCCGCCACCATGGGCGGGACACACTCTTCCACCGGGGACCGTGGCTGTTCACCCTGGAGCTGGAGCGTTGGGTCCGATGGCCCCAGGGCCTCTCCTGGCCTGGCCCTGCCTGTCGGTAGTTGATCATTGCAGAAACACGGACAGATGGGTTGCTGGTCCCGGTGGGGTGCCTGGTGCCGGGAGGCAGAGGAAAGCAGGATGCTCAGGTTTTAATACGTTTCGAGAGAGCTGGCCTGTTCTGGTCGTCAGAAACGCGGGCGAGCCCTGTCCTAAGGCGCCTGGCGGTGGAGGGCCGCCGCGCAGCCCCCGGCTGAAGACTGGTGGGGACCAAAATGCTGCTTCCGTTTGTGTCTCTCCTCTTCCTCTCTTTCTTTCTCCTCCTCGCTCTCATTCTCCTTCCCTCTTCTATTGTGGACTCCCAGGAGCACGGTCCAGCTCCAAAGCTCGTCACGGCTCTGGTCCCATGGCCCCGTTAACGGTGCATCCGGCGGTCGGCCGCGAGCATCGCGCCTCACACAGCACACGGTGCGGGAGGCCAGCCTGTCTGACAGGTGCCGCCGTTACAGCCCCTTCAGCTCAGTCGCATTCCTGTCTTGACTCATTCGATGGGAATAACACACTGGCACGCCAATACCTATTCTGACGTGCGATCACCCCTCAGCAATGCACACCTCACGTTAGAGTCTTTATGTGAACAAGCAGCACGAGAGCTACAATTTTCCTTCTTTTTTTCTTGTTTTTACAGCAACATACATTGAATAAGTCTGTACTCTTGAGTAATAAATAGAGGCTAAAAATTGTGAAAATGGCATAGAATAGAGAGGAGGAAAGTAGTTCAAGAATAGAAAAATAGAGAAGTATTTTGAACTATGCTAACCCCCAGATGAATACCTCCTTTTTTCTGCTAATTCAGTTCAGCTCATGTATGTGACAGGGTGAAGACTAACCCATGATCGAATTGAACACAATAGTATTTATTGTACACATTTGTTTTTCCCAGTATTGGCCCCAAATCTGCAGCAGCGCAAATCAGCCCCCAGCCACAGATGAAGCACTCGTGGGCCCGGACTTTCCTGCTCACTGTTAGGTAATAAAAGGTGTTCTGATCACTTCAGTTGGAAACAGTTTTTGGTCAAAGAAATGAAATGGTCATTCCTTAAATTTGATTTCATATAAAAATTTTCTCCTTCAAGAGAAGTCAGAACAAGAATAAAAAGGGAGCAGAAATCATAGAGGACAAATAGACAGCAACGTGCGAGACGGTGGACATACATGACAGCAAAACTCACATCAAATATAAATGGTTTAAATGTCCCTATTAAATGCAGAGATAGTTTAGTTTAAAAAGCAAGACTCAGAGTTCCTGTCGTGGCTCAGTGGTTAAGGAAACTGACTCTTAACCACGAAGATGTGGGTTTGATCCCTGGCCTTGCTCAGTGGGTTAAGGATTTGGTGTTGCTGTGAGCTGTGGTGTAGGTCACAGATGCAGCCCGGATCTCGCATTGCTGTGGCTGTGGTGTAGGCTGGCAGCCATAGCTCCGATCCGACTCCTAGCCTGGGAGCCTCCATATGGTGCAGGTGCGGCCCTAAGAAGACAAAAAAAAAAAAAAAAAAGCAGCAAGACTCAGATATAAGCTATTTATAAGAAATTTACTTTAAATAAAAGACATAGATTCTAAAGAAAAGAGTATGCAAGTTTATCCCACACTACAACCCTAATGCATGAATGGCTGTATAAATTTCAGACAAAGTGCATTTTAGAGCAACAAATATTACAGGAATAAAAACTGTCTCTTCATAATGACAAAAGAGTAAATTCACAAAGATTATACACAACCTTAAGCTTCTATGCACTGAATCATAAGCTTGAAAATATATAAAGCAAAACTGACACGATAAGCATAAGATAAAACGTGAGCTATTGTCTGAGGTTTCAAAACTGCTTTCTCAAGGAGTTCCTGTCGTGGCTCAGCGGTAATCAACTCGACCAATATCTGTGAGGACGCGGGTTCGATCCCTGGCCTTGCTCAGTGGGTTAAGGATCTGGCGTTGCCGCGAGCTGTGGTGTAGGTCACAGACGCAGCTTGGATCTGGCGTCACTGTGGCTGTGGTGTGGCCGGCGGCTACAGCTCCGACTGGACCCCTAGCCTGGGAACCTCCATATGCTGCAGGTGCGGCCCTAAAAAGCAAAACAGGAAAATAAAACAAAAAACTGCTCTCTCAATAATTGAGGAAATAAGTAGAAAATAATTATATATGACTAAAATTCTATCAAGAAACTTGAAAAAAAACTGGCATTTATAAAATACTCCACCTAATAACAGAAAAATTCATATTCTTTTCATGGACCATTTACAATTTAGACCATATTATGGGTCACAAAAAGTCATAATACACTGAAAAGGATTAAGTCATGCAAAGGCTATTTCTGAATAACATGGATTTAAATTAGAAATCCATAAAAGAAAACTCTTTGAAAAATCTCCCAGTATTCAGATACTAAACGGCATGTTTCTAAAAAATCCTCAAGTCAAAAAAAGTCTAAAGGGAAATATAGAAAATATGTTGGACCGACAGAAAATTAAAATAAGAGAGATCGAAACTTGCTAAAGTAGTTTTTAGGAGTAAACTTACAACACTGAATACTTCCATTAGAAAAATGAAAGGTTTTAGCCAATAATCTCTAAGAGACTAAAATATGATCAAATCAAACCAAAATTAAATAGAAGAAAATACATCATAAGCTAAGAACAGAAACCAGTGGAAGATGAAACAGATGAACAATAGAGAAAATCAACAAAACCTAATCTGCTTTTTGGGAAATATTTCATGATAAATTTCCCATAAGGAAAACTCCAGGTTGAGATGACATCACTGGCAAATTCTATCAAACATCTGGTAAAGCAGTAGTGCAATTCTATACATACTCTTTCTCACAGCTGGAGAAAGGGGGTACTTAGTCATTTTATAAGCCAGCAGTGCTGTCATGCAAATGAAAACAAACCAAAAAACAAACATAAAAAACCAAGACAGAGCCATCGCAAGAAAGAAAACCACAGAACAATAACTCTTATCAACATGGGTGTAAAAATTCTCAACAAAATTTTAGCAGATAGAATTCAACAAAGAGTGAAAAGGAAAATAATTGATTACCAAGTGGGATTTATCTCAGGAATACCAAATTCTTTTAACATCTGTAAATTCATTAAGGTAATTGATCATATTAGAAACCCAAAGTGAAAACATACAATTGTCTCAACAGATGCAAAAAACAAAGCGCTTGATCAAGTAAAATGTGGCTCCATGATAAATATTCTTCACCAACTAGGAGAGAACTTCCTCATCCTGGCAAAGGATGTCTACGGCCAATCAGCAGCGCACTTTGATGGTAAAAGACTCACCATTTCTATGCGACCTTGTCCTGGAGGTTCTAACTGGTACCTAGAATAAAGCAAAATGCATCATAAGTGAATTAAGTATCTAGATTTGAAAGGAGGAATTAAAACTATGTTCACTCAGAGATAGCACAAGAATCTAGTTAGAAAATCCAGGGGAATCTACATAAAAGCTACTAGAAATAATAGGTGCGTTTAGCATTACCGTGCAATGATGTATACACTTGTAACTAACAATCAGAGAATAAAACATAAAAAACTAATTTTTTTTTTGGCTGCACCCAGAGCATGCAGAAATTCTAGGGCCAGGGATTGAACCCGTGGTGCCACAACAGTCACGATGCCAGATCCCTAACCTGCTGAGCCACCAGGGAACTCCAAAAAAAGAATGTTCTTTACAATAGTATCGAGTATGAAACGCTACGGACAACTCTGGTCACAGATGTGGGAGACGTGTGCGGGGTTACACACACACTTAGGTTACACACGAGCTGAGTGAACAGAGAATTTGTGGGTCCGAAGACCCAGTATGGCTGGGCTATAATTCTCCCCAAATTCAACTGCAGATTCAGCAAATGCCACCAACATCCACCCAGCACTTGTGTAGAAATTAACAACTGGACTGTAAACTTCCCGTGAAATGTCAAATGCCCTAGACTTTGAACCAAAGAACGAAGCCGGAGGGCTCGCACGACCTGATCTCAGGACCGAAACACCACAGCGATCAAGGCCAAAGAAGCGGTTTCCAAACGGGTAAACGGGTGAGTGGGACAGACTGAGCCATACGTGTGCAAACAGCCGATTCTGATGAGGCTGCAGAAGCAATCCGGGAACGAAAGATGGTCTTCTTAGCACACGCCGCTGGAACCTTCGGGTTATACGCGTGCAAAATCCCCAAACTTCATCACGCCTCTCACCACATGTAAAAATTAATTCAAAATGGGTCGTAGTCCTAAATATAAAACCTAAACTCTCAAACTTCTGTAAGTTTCCCTAGGGAAGGGGCTTTGAGTCCTTGGTTCAGGCAAATAATTTATAGATATGCCAGCAAAAATAAAACCCATAAAATGAAAAGTTGATGAATTAGACTTCCTCAAAATCAAAACCTTCAGGTCTTCCAAAGACTGTCAGTAGAGTAAAAGGACAAGTCAGAGGCTGGAGGGAAGACGCCTTTAAAGGATTTGTGTCCAGAACTTATCAAGGGCTCTCAAAGCTCAGTAAGAAAATAACCCAGGAACAAACGGACAAAATATCCCCACCATCCACTTACTAAAGAAGAAAACGGATAGCAGCTAAGTGCATAAAGATGGTCAGCATCATCGGTCTCGAGGGAGACGCAAATAAAAGTACGATGAGCTATGACCACGCCTCCATCTGAAAGGCCACCTGCAAGGACGTGGGGAGGCAGGCGGGCTCGTGCTCGTGGTGGGGCCGGAACCACTCGGAAAACAGGCTATTTCCAAAAACAGATGCATGGAGTCCCTAAACCTAGTGTCCACCTCAGTCTGGTTATACTGGGGGCACGTATTTCCTCCCCAGGCCTCCGTGAGGGGACAGTCTGTGCACAAAGCACAGCCCCGTTGCTGAGCAGCCACAGGAAATGCATGCAAAAATAACACAGAGAGAGCCAGCTGAGCACGGCAGGGCGTTGTGTCTCCCCGCTGGCCCCCGGGGACCCCGTGGTCAGTGTGGACGCCCCAGCGCTCCCTGTGACTGCAGGACTTTCTCCAGGTCTGGCCTCAGTACCCATCCTGGCGGGGCTCTCACTGCACCCAGAACATTCCTAGGGTCTCGGTAACCACGAGCAGGAAAATCTCTGGGAAAAACCTGCAGGTGCCCAGTTGGGTTGCCTGGGCCCCCAGTCCAGGCTGAGTGGGACTGCCCAGTGCCTCCATCCCTGGTCCCCGGGCATCGAGGCACAGCGACCCTGGCACTGCCTCTAACGCCCTGAACGCCTCGCTGACCTGAGCTGCTCGCCTCCAGGCGCAGGTGTTGATTCTGCCGCGAAACACTTACCATCGTGAAATGCAGGCTTGAATGCTCTTCCTGCCCGTGGTGCTTTATCCTCCTCCAGGGGATAAAACGACGGGCTCACCGGGTTTTTTGACTCAGAAAATTGTAGCACGGCTGAGCATCTCTTCCCTGAATTCAGTATCTTAAATTCTTAATTAGCATAAGACTCTTGCAGTCCAGGAAAGATAATCAAAATGATGTCTATTGAAATCAAGAATGCTTTTACTTTCTCGGTCAACCGTAATTCGATCAGATTTCAGAGAGGCTTTTTTTTTTGGTCCGTACTTGGTGGAAATGTGAAATAATGAAGCGGTTAAAATTCATGATCTACACTTTTGTGTCATTATTATTGCATTAGCATGAAATTATACTTCTCGTTAGTCATAATTATACTCATAATTATTCAATTTATCACCATAGGTCCTCCTGGAAGTTTTATTGGAGGATTTATTAACATTAATAAATTGTTTTTCTTCATCTCCATATTACGGATTCTTCTCACGTGTGGTATGATCTATTATCCGTAAAATTATAACCGACCCCAAGTATTGGTGGCTACTTTGTCTGGTATGTGACCCAACTGTCAATGTCAGCGGGGACTAGCTCTCTGCCACCAAAGCTGCTGTGGTCAGTAGGCTCTCCCTCCAACGGGAAGCTCAGAGTGGCCAGGGCGGGATGCTTTCTTTCCGGGCCCTGGCATCCTGGAGCCACGTCTGTGGCTCACAGGATGGGTGCAAGGAGTGAACATCCAGCCCGCTGGTCCCTCTGCCTTCAGATGCACCCTTACTGGGCACAGTGCCATCTCCACGCCTTGCTCAGGCTGGCTTGACTTTTGCTTCGCTCTTTGATGCTCCCTTTCCACGAGGCCATCACCGCCCGCTGCCCAGACACCATCCCCTCTCTCTCTCTGAGCTCCTGGGGCACTTTCCCGCTTTTCTAGTCAATAGGCCTTTATCCCGAAGTGCTGGAATGTTTCTCACCCTTGATGAGAGGTGTGGGTTGAATATTGTCTCCTTCCAGTTTCGAACTTTGCTGCCATAGCCCCCAGCATGACCGTATTTGGTGATGGAACCCCTAAGGAAGTAATCAAGGCTAAAGAGGTCCTGAGGGTGGGGCTCCGATCCAACAGGATTAGTGCCCTTTTAAGAAGACACGGAGGGGAGTTCCCGTCGTGGCTCAGTGGTTAACGAATCTGACTAGGAACCATGAGGTTGCAGGTTTGATCCCTGGCCTTGCTCAGTGGGTTAAGGATCCAGTGTTGCCGTGAGCTGTGGTGTAGGTTGCAGATGCGGCTTGGATCCCACGTGGCTGTGGCTGTGGCAAAGGCCGGCAGCTACAGCTCCTGTTAGACCCCTAGCCTGGGAACCTCCATATGCCATGGGTGCAGCTCTACATAAAGGCAAAAAGACAAAAAAAAAAAAAAAAGAAGGACACGGAGGGTCCCCACAAGAAGGTGCCATCGGCAATCCAGAGGCAGGGCCCGAATCAGACGGACACCGCTTGCACCTTGACCTGGGTCTTCCACCCTCCAGAAACAACTTCCTGTTATTTCAGCTTCCCGGTCTATGGGGTTCTGCTACCTGGCCTGAGCGGACGAGCGCGGCGGGTCACCCATATGTTCTAAACCCTGGTGCATGCCCTGTGCTGGTGAGGTTCACGTGGTGTTTCATGCTAAGAGTTTGCATAGAATATTTTATTAGATCCTTCTAGTGCTTCTAAGGAGTAAGTTCTGCCATCGTCCCCACTGCCCCCCTTACAGATCAATAGCTGAGACTGGACAAAGGTGACAGGACGGCTGCTGCCAGAGCAGCTGAGAACCCACGCCAGCTCTATTCCCAGCTTCCACGTGCGGGTTTTTGTCTGCACCTCACAACTGGCTCTTTCTCCCTGAGGTGAGGGCTGGGCCCAGCGCTTGTGTCTGGTGGAGCTGCCACCAAAGCAGATGCCGGTACCCGGAAGCTCGGGGCCTTGCTGCTGAGCCTCCCCGCTGGATGTGCCATTGGCTCGGGGCCTCTCCCTGGTCTGGGCTTGACGGGACCTTGAGCTCCCGTGGGGTCTCTCTCCACATGACAGCTGGTCAACCTGCCCCTGCGCCCCCTGTGGTAAGGCCACCCGCTACCCATTTAATTCAGAACCTGGGGGTGGCAGTTCCTGGGTGCCCGTGAGGGGTACTGACACAGCGCTGGATGCTGAGGTCACCTGGGTCCAGATGCTTCTGGTCCTGGGACTCACGACAACTGCAGGGACCACGGCCAGGCAGCCCCTTTATGTGTCCATCGAGAGCAAAGGCGGAGTGAGGGGGCCCCCATGGCGGGACGTGGGGGGCTCCTTCTGAAGCCTCCAGCCTCTCAAGGCTCAGGGTTTCGGTCTTTGCTGCCCCCACTGGGAAGTGCTCAGGCGAGGTGGGTCACTAAGGGTTCGGCAGGTGCATGGGGGAGGGGCCAACCAGGGAGGCAGGTCCCAGGGAGGCGGTGCCAACCACGGAGGTGGGGCCCGGGGAGGCGGTGCCAACCACAGAGGCGGGGCCCGGGGAGGTAGGGCCGACCTGCTTGTGTTGGTCTAGGAAACATTTGGGGCCTGGTGGCCATGGGACAAAGTGTGCTACCAGCTCTGTCCACGCTTCGCCCCTGGTCCCTGAGGGAGTAGGCAGGTGGCCCAGAAACTCCATCAGCCCTGCTTAGTTCCGGCCCCGAGAGCCCTCCCGTTGGCTGCTGTCTCAGGATCCCTCATTCACTCCTCAGGAGACTATTTCATAATTCATTTTGCTGCAGAAACAGTATCGCACTGCATGTATTTACATAGCTGTGGGATAAGGAGGTAAATAAAAATAATGAATATCCATTAAGCAAAAGTACATAACCAACAGCCCCTCCCTCACTTGGCTCGGCCTTGAGGCTCAGCTCTGGTGTTGCCGAGGGTCTCTGCAGCTGCCACCCAGCTGAGCACAGCGGTGGGCCCTGAAGGCGCCCACATCCAACGTGGGCAGAGCTGGCCACCCCTGAGAAGAGCTGTCTGTGGGGTCCGGCTTCATGACCTCTGGGCTCAGGCCAGCTCTGCAGATGGGACTCAAATTCCCTGTCCACCCCGAACCGCAGGGCTTGCCCGGTGCAGCCTCAGCGACCACCTCTGTGATGGGACTGGGCAGCTGGTTTCTCACACTGGCTCTCTGAGCACAGGCGGGGCCGGGGGTTGGAGGCGGCTGGCAGCAGCAGGATTGTTAGCTGGGCCCCTGAACCCCAGCCTACTGCCCCCTTTGCCATCTGGGTGGATCTGCAGGACCCAAGGTCTGGATGGGACTCATGTGTGCCCGGATGGAGCTCAGAGGGCCCGCAGCTCTGTGTCCACCCCTGCTCTGAACACAGACATGAGGGCAGAGAGGGGCCTGGGGAGGGACAAGGGTCCGCTCTCTCTCCTCACAGCAGTCACGCTCCAGGCAGTGACCTTGAGCTGGGGTCAGCCACGGCTGGGCTCCTGTTCCTGGGGAAACAGGGCTGGTTCCAGGAGCCTCTGCTCACAGTGTTTCCACCCCCGTTGTTGCAAATGACAGCTTGTCTCGTGCGTATCGTGGGGGCGTTAACACTGAACTTGGCCAGCTCAGCAGCCCAGGCCTGAAGGAAGCTCCTCAACACGCAGCAGAGGCTTCATTCACTTATTTATTCACTCACCCATCCATCCGTCCATATGTCCATCCTTCCATCCGTCCATCCATCCATCCGTCCGTCCATCTATCACCCAACCATTTACTCTTCCCTCCTCCCTCCTTCGCTCCCTCCCTTCCTTCGCTCCTTCCTTCCATGCCGTTGGGCCCCGCTGTGTGCCAGGCCGCAGGCTGGGGCTGGGATGGCAGTGACAATGAGAGCAGGGTTTCTGCTCTGCGGCCCCCACAGCCCGGGGCACGTGGACCGTAACGGACTCACCGCGGCGATGCCCTATGTTTACAAACGGAGACGAGGCTTCACCTGAGAGAGACTCCACATGCAGCGCCCTGACTTGGGCTGTCCTGTGGAGGAAGACGGCTCTGAAGAAGGGGGCCCAGCCCGAGGCTGGAGCAGCCCGGAGCTGACCTTTGGAAGGTGGCAGGATGGCGAGGCCTTACAGAGAAGCGACGGTGACCCCTCCAGGGCGGCAGCCATGGTCGGCTTGGCACTGGACACTCAGAGCTGGGGTGTGGCGGGAACTCCGGGCCATCCATCCAGGCCTCTTTATCAGGGCAGGTGCCCAGTTCCATCCCCTGATCCCTGCAGCAGCCAAGAGAGCTCTGATCACGAGATGGGAGGCGTGTGACTGGGGAGGAAGGCCTGGCCAAGGGGAGGAGACCGGGAGGGGGAAGCAGGGGCTCCCCGCACTGGGAGACGCTGGTGGTCCCTGTGGCCTCAGCCTGAGGTGCCGCCTGGAGGCTCCTCGCCCTTCATCGGCTGCTTGGGGTCTAGCTGCTGCCTCCGCGCTGGGAACCGAGGGCCCCGTCTCAGGATACCGGGGAGTAGCATCGTGACGTGCGCCCTGCGGGCCTGGGGGCACCCAAACTGTAGGTGTCAGGGCCCCTCTGCGCCCACACCATGACCTCTTCCTGCCGCTCCGGGGTCCAGGCCCCCCTTTCTGAGGCCGTGGATGTCCGAGGTCGGTGGGGCACTCTGGGGGCACAGGGAAGGCCCAGGACCCCGGGGCAGGGAGGAGGAGGGAAAGCAGGTGGTCCCACCCCAGGAAGAGCAGCCCAGCTCCTCTGGTTTTGTTTGGCGACTAATCTGTGGGGGCCTGGAGTTCAAGGTGACGGTCCCCAGTAGACAGAAAAGAGGACCTGGGCCCAGAGCAAAGCAAGACTGGGCCCTGAGCGGAGCTGGCCCTGGTGCTGAAGGCCTGCCCTGCTCTTGCGGCCTCACCGGGACCTGCGGGACCACCTGGGCGCAGAGGGCGGACCGCAGCCCAGACCGCCTGGTCCTGGAGGAGAGAAGTGGGAAGAGACGATGGAGGGGCGGGGGCTGCATCCGGCGTGGCCTGCCCCCAGGAAGGTGTTTTTCTAAGGTCCTCGAGGTTCAGGTGGGCACCTGTTAAAGGATGGCATCACAAGAAAGAGCCAGTCTCTGTGGCAGCTGGGGCACTGGGCGGGTGCGGGCAGGTTTGGGGGGGGGGTGTTGGCTGAGGACGCTCCTCATGGCGAGAAATGCGACGTCTGTGACTATTTCTTGTTAGAATCTGTGTTTTTCTGCTTAAAGTGACCACACTCCTCTGAGAGCAGTGGGCGGAGGCCAGAGGGGCTCCCAGGGGTCGGGCACGTCATCCTGAGGTTTCCCAAGAGCCCCTCATCTCGGCAACGCAAGACCCCAAGGGTCATCCAGTCCAGCCCCCGTCCAGGGGTCCATGCTGCCCGCCGGGCTCTGGGGACACCCCCCCCCGCCCCGGCATCACTGACCACTTCTCCAAGGGGACAAGGAGGCCAAGAGCCGCACATCTCGCTGCCCCTTGTCCCAGTGCTGGGCTTTGGGGCTTCGCCCACCCACAGCCCTTCCCTGGACGTGCCTTCCCGGGGCTGTGCCTGCCCCATCGAGCCCAGAGCTGAGGCATCTTTGGGAGCCCGGCGTGTTCCCTCCCGGGCTGGGAACACGCCTTGGACGGGACCTGCAAGTGGACAGGCCATCGGAGCCACCGTGTCTTAAATCCCGAGCTTTGAATTCATTTCAGAAGTGCGGGGTCCGGGAGCCACGCAAAAATAAAGGAAAATCAACTCGGCCGTGTTACCAAAGATGGCTCCCCCCTATTCATGGTGCGATTAATTTGATTGCCTGAGGTACCGTCGTCTCCCGGTTGTGAGTTGCTTTAAAACACAGCCCGAATTGCAAGTGCATTTAAAACACTGATGCATTATCACAGAGCAGGGCGAAGGGGCCTCAGCTACACTGATCAAGCAGAGCAAGCCTCTTAATGGCAGGTTTGCTGAATAATCTGCGTGCCTCTCTGTTAATGGCCAGGCTCGGCGGCCCCTCGGCTGGGCCTCATCCTTGCGCTTTCGATCAAGAATTTAAAGGGCCAAGCGCTTCAAGGGTGGCTGTGGAGAGGCGGGTGGCATTCGTTACTCTCGACTTAATTTTTCTCCTAACTACGGGATGTGAGGTGCAGATCACTTTTAAATTACATTCCTACATGACAAACCAGCGCGGCCCAGAAATACGCTCGATGTAATTGAATTGAGATGAAAACGGTCATGCAGAAGTGATGACCAGCAGGCAGCTATTTCGGGACCGACGCAGAGTGGACGGGACGGAGCCTCGGCCCCCATTATCTTCTTAGTAAAAAATGGGCTAATGTGGGGAGGGCGCCCAGGACCATCGGAATCTGGGCCTTGATGGGGCCGTCAGCGTCCCTGCCACGGACGAGGCCGTCTATTTTTATCTCCCTCTGCAACTTCCAGCGGCATAGAGATTCTCTAGGGTCTCAAGGGCCCCGGGAAGGGTCTTGGGTCCCATCCCTGAGACAGGAGGTCTCTGAATTCACACCAGGTCCCGTGAGGCGCCGTGACCACTCCTGGAAGAGGCTGACGGCCCCCAGGGCCAGCTTCGGGGAGAATCTCTCACAAAACTGCATTTTTCCTGGTGTGCAGGCTTACACACACACATTGGTGATGACTCTCTGGATTTCTACTGCAGTTTTTTACCGAGATTTCTCAGATTAGGTAGGAGAACTTTGTCCGAGGAAAACTCAATAATTCTCACTTGGTAGAGTATGGAAGCTGCACTTTGGAAAGATCATTTAACAAAACTGAATCCTGAGAATGAAGCAGACACTCAATTAAATCGACCTCTGTGGAGTTCCTATTATGGCGCAGCGGAAACGAATCCAACTAGGAACCATGAGGTTGTGGGTTCGATCCCTGGCCTTGCTCAGTGGGTTAAGGATCCGGGGTTGCCATGAGCTGTGGTGTAGGTCGCAGACGCGGCTCAGATCCCGCATTGCTGTGGCTGTGGTGTGGGCCGGCAGCTGCAGCTCCAATTCGAGCCGTAGCCTGGGAACTCCACAGGCCACAGGGACAGCCCTAAAAAGACAAAAAAAGAAGAAGAAGAAGAAGATCTCTGAGACACAGGGCATCTTACATCCATCAGCTGGGTCTTTACAAAGCTGAGCACAGTCAGTCATGAACGAGCAGGTGGTAAGACCCCAGCTGAGCCCAGGGAGGGCATTGGTGTGTCAGGGGTCTCCACTCTGTCCACGACACTGATCAGAGGCCAGCAGCCCCATCTGAGGCCCATCTGCCCCTGGACCGGGCTGCCGGTGGGGAGTGGGCTGCCTGGGTCCAAGTCATGGCCGCTTCCCCTCCCTGGGTACTCCGACCGCCCGGGCAGCGAGCCCACAGCAGGTGCCCGCGATCCAGGAGACCTCCCCATGGCCTCTCTGAGGGCGGGCCCTGCAGGGTGCACCCGGACCCCCCGGGTCCTCCCGCCCATCCTGGAGGGGAGCCAGGCCGGTGAAGGCACTAAGCGCCCCACACACACTCCCGGATCAGCTTCTTCTGTCTTCACGTCCCCCAAGCTGATGAGAAATGCACCTGCCGTGCTGCTGCAGGAGAAGAAGGAACCCCGACTCAAGTTCAAAGGCGGCCAGGCAAGAAGGTTCCTTCAGGCCCTCAGTGGACCAAGCAAGGCCCCGCGGAGGAGGGCGTCCACTCTGCCAAGTCCGCTGACTCCAAGGCCAGTCTCGCCCCGAGACGCGGCTTGGACACACCGGGACCCGCGGGCCCCTCGGCTCCGTCAGGCCAAATTCACCTCATGCCTCCCACCCTGGGAGCGGGAAGGCAGGGCCGGGGCCCCGGGCGCCCTTTCGCCCGAGGCTATTTGGTGCCTCTCAGTCGTCTACGCACGGCCAGCCCTTGGCGAGCAGAGCGGCCCCGAAGGGAGCGTTTTCCTGAGATGGTGGAAGAGGATGAGGTCCTCAGGGGCCCGGAGAGCGAGGGGACCAGAGGCGTCCCTGGCTGCGGGGGGAGGCCCAGGGGCCCCAGGAGCCCCACTGCGGCTGCAGGACCTGGATCCTGCCAACCACCTGAGTGAGCGATTGGTGATTTCTCCCTGGAGCCTCCCCGCAAGGACTCAGCCCCCGACACCCACGTTGCGAAGCCACGCGGGCAGAGGGCGCCACGGCTGCCAGACTCCTGGGCTGAATAGCGAGACGATAAAAGAGGCTGTTTGCAGCTGCCGAGTTCTGGGGGTTTAGTGGCAGCAGCTGCAGCAGAAACCAGGGCCCTCTGAGTCCCTCCCACTGGAGAGGGAGCCCTGTATATGGGGAGGGCTGGCGAGAAGGCTCCAGAAGGTTCTGGCAGGTGTCCTCGGAGATCCCATCTGGAGGACGCTGTTGGGGGTGGGCTCGCGGGTCTGAGGCTGGCTCTTGCTTCCTTTCCTTTCTCCCTTTTCCCGGAGAGAAGACGAGGCCGTACTGGCCTGAACTTCACTGTGGGGACCGCCGTGGGTGCAGAAAGAGCAGCCCGGCTGCCAAGGGCACCTCCCTGAGGCTGGCCCCCTGCCCCGTGGACGAATGAAGGTGAATCTCCACGATGTGTTGGAGTCCCCATAGCTGTGCAGAGCCAGCTGTGGTGACAGGGTGGAGGGGGCACCCAGGACAGGGAACCATGTGTGACAGCCCCCTGCAGAGCGGCCAGGACGGCCTGGAGAAGCGCGCCGTGCCTGCTCCCGACAAGCCCGGATGCCGTGCCGGTGCCTGGCTGGGCTGGGCCCCCGGGGAGGTGCCTAGCTGGCATCTGTGTGTGACGGAGGGAGGCCGTGAGGGCAGATGCCCAGGGGAGAGGGAGCAGGCTCCGTGGGTCCCGCAGGGGCCCCTCTGGGCCGTGAACGTCGCTGGAGTCGGCAAGGAGGCTCCTGGCAGTGCTGCGGCCCCTGCCACCAGGACTCCACGTCCGTGGGCTTGAGTCACAACTGCCAGCGCCTCAGGATGTGAAGAAGTGTCTCTAAAGAGGTGACCGACATAAAGTGAGACCATGAGAGCACGCATCGCTCAGTGTCAGCTGCCCAGGGAACCGATACAACGTACAAGCCCAGCCTCCGGCTCGGCTCACAGGAAGGGTGTTTCCAGAAGGTCCCGTGTTTGCTCTCACTGGAGGCCTTGACCGCTCTCCTCCTCGTAAGGGGCCGAGGGCAGCCTTACCCTCTCCTGGGGCTGAGCCTGCGTCCCCTTCCTCCGAGAGCAGCCAGGTGTCAACCGCAGACACACACATCGGTGACGCCACAGGACCACCCGCAGCCCCGGGCCCTCTGGTCTGTACAGAGAGGCCATGTCATCTGGAAAGCTGAGTCACTTGCCGCAGCGGCGAGCAGGACGTAGGACAGTGAGGAGGCCGAGGATGAAGCTGGCACGGCCACCGGTGAGCGGAGGGTTTGTGTCAGCGCCGAAAGGAAAGGCAGGAGAAGGAAGGCAGGTCACACCCCAGCTGTCCTTCTGGGTGGCCACGGAGGACACTGAAGACTCGGAGTCCCTTCCAGAGGTGTCGCTCCCGGGGGTCAGCCGGTCGGACGAGGCTTGTGCTGTCACCTGCCTTCCTTCAAATACAAGCACCGGCCTGGGGCGCCCGGGGAAGGTTTCCAGGCCAGCAGATGTTACAGATGTAGAACCGGAGGCGCCAGGAGGGGCCCCGTGTCTGCGAGAGGGCCGCAGAGGCTGCCGTGGGTTTGGGGGGAAATACCAAGCCCAGAGAAAGCCAAAAAGCAAGCAAAGGAGCAAGAAAGCAAAATGCATGAATTTAGAAATCAGTGAATGCCACGGAAAGTGTTCCTGCAGGCGGGGGGAGGGGGGAAATCGAAGGTTAGCTACAGAACCCCGAGGTTTCACGGTAGTTTGGCCCTGTCTTTCCTTTGCGGTGTGACTTCCAAACCTTTCATCCGGCCGGCTCCCACGTTTTCATAGACGGCGTGATTCCTGCCTCATGGCCCCACTCTCTTCACTCCTCCTGGAAGTCAATATTCAGTCTCGGCTGCAGACAACGCCCGATAAAGGCAATTTGTGAGCAGCGGCAGGTCAGAATCCCAGCATCTGCCAAGTCCCCGAGGTGCCTTCCTCGCCCCTCAGACGCCCGTGCGTACTTAAGCAGAGACCCGCAAGTGGCTTTGCAGACGCGAGAGCACTGAGAACCTGGTCCTTCATGGGTTTTAAGTCCATACGGTCCTCTGGATTTGCAGCCTCGGAGCAGGAATCGGCTGGGGAGCAGAGCAGTCCAGGAGGGTGGTGACAGCAAGGGCTGGCCTTTCTGGGGCCTCTGCTGACTCCCGGCCACTGTGACTGCGACCAAGAGCTGCTCCCAGCCTGGGCGGTTGGCCTCTGCCGGACGAGCGGGGCTGGAATGTGGGTGACACTGGCTCCAAGACGTGGCCCTGGAAGGAGGGATCCCAAAGGGCTCCGGGCCTGGGGCTTCCCAGGATGTCACCTGCATCAGTCAGGGCTCCCCCCAGAAACAGAACCAGGGGTTGCAGATGAAGACGCAGATACAGGGGCGACTATGGATGCAGACTCAGTCACAGATGCAGTTATGGACACAGCTACAGACAGAGTCCTAGACTGAGTTATAGATGCAAACTCAGTCATAGATACAGTTAGAGACGCAGACCCACTTATAGACACAGATATAAACGTGGACACAGTTACAGATGCAGTGACAGACACAGCTATAGATACAGACATAAACGTAGATATGGACAAACATACAGATCTAGTTACAGGCATAGCAGGTAGGTATAGACATAGTCGCATATATAGCTGTAGATACAGACGTGGTTACAGACACACAGACATGGTGTAGACGTAATGACAGATACGGAGCAGACAGTGTCCCGCCCCCGGGAGACGCTAAGACAGACAGGCCTGTGAGCGCCTCCCGCCCCGCCCACGCCCCTCCCGCCGCCTCCACGTCCCGCCTCTACGCAGCGGCTTCTCTCTTCACTCTATGATGCGTGACCTCAAAAGGGAAGCAGGAAAAGTGTAATTTTTCCGGCAGGAGACGAGCACCTGTCATCTGTTACCGGTTATAATCCCCACGTGGCTGCGGCTCCTGGCGCTCTGGCCCTTCCAGCAGAAGCCTTGTTCCAGATCGCACACTGGCTCCTCTCCAGTGAGCTCCGCGGCTCCGGGGAGTGGCACCTCCCCGCCGGCTGGGCCCTTGTCCGTGCGGCTCGCTGTGGGTCCCTCTGACCGGGTCCAGCTCGCTTGCTGCGCAGCCCCCACGCCTCCATGGCGTGTCATGTGACCTCAAGTCCCCTCGACCCGCGCGGCCAGCAGCCTGGCGCAGAGCTGGTGCTCAGCAGTGTGCACTGGCCGCGGAAGGAAAGTCTTTCCAGCTTTGACAGCGATGGCTGGGGTGGCGGCTCGCCCCCCCTGCTGCCCTGGAGTCAGGGAGGGGCTCCTGGAGGAGGGGACGGGCCGGCCTATGCCAGCTTCACCTCTCCCCTCTCCTGGGACAGCCAGCGCCCTCTCCTTGAGCTTGGACAGAGTTCCTCTCCTAACGTAGAGGGGGCTTTGTCTTCTTCATCCGTTTCGAGTTCAGATCTGCCAGGTCTTCACAGGCCCGAAATGGGTGTGAACAAGATTCTCCATATACGCCATTTGCACCAGGCCCCCCCGGAAGCCCAGGCTCGGCTCAGACTCCTGTGGCTCAAACCTTCACCGTTTACAGAGACGCCAGGAGACCCCGAGTCCGTGGCCCTCAAAGCTGCCTTTACACACGTGGGCGGGATTTCTCCTCACCCTTTGCGGCGCACGCAGCCTCGGGCCCAGGGGAGGCTCCCGCACTGAGGCTGCCTTCTATTGCGGGTGCCGCACAGGAGCGTTGTCATCTGGCAGGGACTCGAATCGACACAGGTCTGCGGTTGTGACCGCCACGGGCTTCAGTCCATTTCCGGCGATGACCCCAGCTCCAGAATTTTCTGAGTAGGTGGGAAGCTTCCCTTCCATCTCCTCTCCGCCTCCGGGGCTGGGAACAGCCGTCCGAGCGTCACGTCCGCCCACTCTGGCTCCTCGCACTGCGCCGCGTGGCTGTGGGTTTTCACCCCCCTGTTCGGCCCAGACCTGTGCTTTTGTTTTAGGCGTTGGCTGTTCTGGTTCCTCCACATTTGAGGGAGGGCCCCCCTCACAGCCCCTGGCGCTGTTGGACCCCCAGGTCCGCGTCATCCTTCCCCAAAGAGAGGTAGGTGGGGGCCGGGGGTCCAGCTTTGTAAGGAGGCTCCTGTAAGTGCTCACGGCCGCTCATCCGGAAAAGAACAGCTCATGCGCTGCCTGGCTGCGGCTCTGCTTCCTGTTCTCGCCCTGGCCGATCTGCCGTGCAGCCTGGGGAAGTTGGGCAGAGGCAGGCCGGGGAGGAGCGGGGCCGGGGCCGGGTTCCATCCGCAGCCCCGACGGGCACGCCCAGCCCGGGAGCAACCCCGTTTGGACAGCTCCGCTTTTCTTCCAGGAGCCCCAAAGCAGATCATGTCCCTCTCTTCATAATGACCTCTCGACTCGGACGCTCTGGCCGAGGGCCCCCGTGTGTCCCCGAGGAACCCTTCCAGGGCGTCTGACGTTCACCACAAGGCTCAGGGGCTGCTTCAGGCCCTGCTTCGTGTTTGTTCACCGAGCCCCGCACCTCCCCTCTCACCCCCACCGACCATTCCATGTACGGCTTTACCAAACGTCGAATACTCCAGAGAGCAAGGCAGCGCCTGGGTCCAGGGACACACGCAGCTCCCTGGGGGTCAGTGCCAGGAAGGAGAGCCCAGCACCTGGACCCGTCTCCGCGACTGTCCTCGGTCCCTGCCCCCTGCACTCGGGGAACACAGGAAATCACCTTCTTCCCCGCCAGGAAGCCCGAGGAGTTCCCAAGAGCCAAGCTTCTGTTCCCAAGGCCCCTGGTAAGCGGGAAAGCCGGCCGCATGCCTGGCCGTTAATAGCTCCGAAGCTCAGTGACACTTAATGAGAGACGTGCTGTTGACCACAGCACGGCTGCTTGGAGCAGAGACAACACAGGTGATCGTGCTGTGGCGTCATTTTATCCCACTTGGGCTCGGATTAACGACGATAAGCAGTAACGCTACAAGAAGGAAAATGGGAACGCAATGGTCTGCAGTCAGACGGCTGCAGTGCCACGTCTGCGTCGCCCGCAAAGGCCAGCCCATGCTGATGGGCAAAGGAAGCGGTGAGGCATCCTGCAGCCACAGGGCCCTCCCTCCCTCGGGTGCTGCTCTGTCTCCCCCCCACCTGTGGACAGTGTGATCCTGGGGAGATGCAGACAATGGTTTGCCCAAGGCCCAGACCCTCCTGCTCCTCCCTCTGTGGCTGGCCCCACGTGGACTCAGAAAAGCGGGCACCACACTGGGCTGGGGCTGGAAATGGGAGGAGTTGACCCTGACCTGCCCTGGACCCCGGGAGAGTCTGCCCAGCTGAGTCGGGGGCCAGCTGCCGTTCCCCCACTTCTCCACCCCCCGCCCCCCCAGCAGCGCACTGCTCAGACCCGGCTGCGGCCACTGTGCTTCTCTCCCGACGGGGGCAGCCTGAGCCTCTGAACAGAAGGCCGCCCCTCTCCCAGCCGGACCCCAAGCTGGGCGGGCTCCGGTCCCCCTCCCTGACCCCCTCAGAGAAACTTCGCCCCTGTGTTCAGCCCAGGGCTCACGTTTTGATGATGGACCTGTAAGATTTCAGTGGAACAAACCATGGTGAGACTGTGTGCTTAGATAAAAATAAAGTCAGCATGGTTTCTTTTCCCCCTTTTCGTTTTAGGGCCGCACCTGTGGCATACGGATGTTCCCAGGCTAGGGGTCGAATGGGAGCTACTGCTGCCAGCTGACACCGCAGCCACAGCAGTGCCAGATCCTTAACTCAGTGAAGCCAGGGATCGAACCTGCATCCTCATAGATACTAGCTGGGGTCTTAACCCACTGAGCCACAACAGAAACTCCAAAATCATGGTGTTTTGGTTCTTCACAAATGAAGTCATTATTCAGATAATTAAATTTGTCCATTGAAAATTAGGAGGTGAAGGACCTATGGGTCCCTGCGGCCTGTGCTCTAGGAGGTGAGTGGACAGAGCCAGTCACCCCTCCCCTGGTCCTCCTGATGACAAAGGTCAGACAGAAGGATGAGGTGTCCCAGAAGACAGAGCCTCTCTGTGTGAAACAAAAGGCAGGGGAGGGGGCTATGGGTGGCCTCAGCCCCACAGGGGACACGGTCCAGCTGAGCGGGCATGAAATCAGCCCAGACAGAGCTGTGTTCCTTCTTCCCTCTTAAAATCGGGCACCTCTAGGCCTTGACAATGAGCCTCTACTCTTCGCTGAATGTTCACAGGGCGAAGGAGAGGGTGGGAGAGAAAGTGGGAGGAGAGAAAGCAGGGTTAAAGGGCAGGACGGAAGGCTGGGGGTGAGGATGAGATGCGGAGTGGGGGTGGAGGTGAAGAAAATCAATGTACCTCTGCCGGAGGCTGCAGTGTCCCCAAACTGTGGCCATTGCTTTTTCTATATAAAATATAATTGCACGTGTTTAACTTTTATACAATTCATTAAGGTAAAGGTGGTAAGTGCTTTCCGATAATTAAAATGCAGACAAGCCCATTCTTGGACTTGAGGCCATGAATAAAAGTGACACCTTGCCAATTGCACCTTGCCAGGTCGCTGTTTATCCGCAGCTGTGAGCAGCTCTCAGGGAACTGATTGCTCTTTACTGGGGAGAAACAAATGCGGGAGGAGCTGGTTTTATTGCTACTTATTATGCTTCGCTTTAACATGGAAACTGGGGCTTCAAATGAGACAACAAGTTAACCCAGAGGTGGTGGAAGCAAACAGTGTTTTTTGAGAAGACAGAGGCCAGGACTCAGAAGCCAGTGGGTCGCTGGAGCTGGGCTCCTTCCCAGAGACAGGGGGGCTGTCCAGCCCCGCGGTGCTGAAGGCCAGGGGCAGGTCACCTCTGCCCGCTTCTCTGCTTCAGTCCCCCCATCCTCACCGGACACTCACCCCCACCAGCTTGGCCAGTGTAACCAGAGGGGTCAGACCCTGGCCTTCCCTGGGCTGCCGACCTGAAGAGGTCTGAGTGGGCAGCTGGACACAGCCAGTCCCAGGAAGGGTGGGCCCAGGCTCCAGCCGTTGTTCCCTCCACCGCGTCTGTCTGTCCGGCACCCCAGCTCCACCTATTGGCAACCTCAGGCCTGGAAGAGCGGAGGCTCAGCAGCGGGATCGGAGGGCACTCCTCAGCCTGACCCTCCCGGGCCTGAGTCTCACTGCTTTCCACGGTGCCTGGCGGGGGTGCGGGACCCATCTCAGCACGTGGGCGGGAGGGTCCCCTCCCTCAGGAAGGGGGCAGGGCTTGTGCTCCAAGCGGCTGCTGTCCTGCCTGGGGGTGGGACAAACTGCTTTTTATGCAGCGACTAAACATGAAGCAATCAGGCCACCACACAAGAGTGCTGGCTGAAGGGGACACTGAGGAGTGGAGGAAACAGAATGGTGTCCTCTGAACCAGCGGTCAAGGGAAGATTCAGAGGTAAGGAGGCCGCCGAGCAGAGTACAAACGGGCTCGGAGGTGCAGGTCCTTGTCCTCCAGGAAGAGGACAGAGAGAGGGCAGAGCTGGCCCGGGGTATTCGGGGGACGTGAGGAAGTCCCCACACACCGAGGGTAAGTTCCTTTCACTGAAGGGACACTGTGCCGCACGCTTCTTTCATGCAGCTTGTAAGAAATATCTATTCTATCTAACGTGGGAACAAGTCTTCACCTGCAGACAGACAGGCTTTCAATCCCAATGCTGGTCAGCTGCTAAGTGGCCTTAGAAACGCCGGTGTTACAGGCCCGTTAAACAGTTCACCACACGCACCACGCGCTGAGGATAAGTTCCATCGGCGAAAGAAAACGGTCATGAATTCATCTCGCAAGTAGCTTGTTAAAAACATTCTCACTGTCTGAATGGGAAGCACTTCAGTATACGCAGTTCTGAAAGGCTTTATCACAGATACGACAATGAACTACGCGCAGCTTAAAAGACGCTTCTAGAAGCTCCAGTATTACAGATCTGCAGCAGGTCTGTCAAACAATTCTCTCCCTGCATCCTATGTAGTGAACTGACTGGTGAGCATGATGCGGATGAGAGGGACAGAGGCCAGAGAGAGCTGCGTGGGGGGCGGGTCGTCAGGGTCCTGGGGGGTCGTGCGCAGACTGTGTCTTTTGCGCCAAGTGAGATGAGAGTTTCTAGAGGGTTCTGAGCTGAGAACGTGGCTTAACTGGATGGCTTTGCCTGCCGTGTTCAGGATAGGCTTGTGGGAGCAGAGGTAGGACTCCAGAAGTCAAGGGCAGTGGTTCAGGAAAAGATGATGGTTTGATCAAGTGGCTGTCAGAGGAGGCTGAGATGAGCTTGGATCCCAGGTGCACGTCTAGCAGCTGCACAGCTGGCTGGTGGGTCAGATGTGGAAGGTGAGACGGAGAGAGCCACCACGGGACGCTCCAGATCTTTTTTTCCTAAGAACCTGAAAGGACGCCTGATGAATTAGACTCTGGAGAACAGCTTGGTGGCAGAAAGAGAGGTGGGCCTGGAGACTCTGGAATTGAGTTTTCAACATGTTTATTTGAAGGAGAACATCAGCAGAGAGGCTAACCTGCAGTTTAGAGAACCATCTGGGTCTGAGAGAGCAGCTGGGCTGGGGTTACCAATGCAGGGAGTACGTAAAACTGTGAGATGGGTCAGGTCCTGAGAGCGCGGTGGGGATGGGCAGAGAGGACGCCAACTGCATCCCTGGTCCATACGGTCACAGGCTGCAGTTCGGGACTGGGAGCAGGGTGTCTGGCCCCCAATCCAGTTTTTGCCACTGCTTCCCACTCCACCTGCCCCAGAGACACCTGGGCCACAAATTCACGTGCAGACACCCGAGCCGATTGAACCAGGACTTTACAGATGGAGCCTAGGAACCTGCATTTTTCATGAAGTCCCTGTTCCCTTCCCCTTGTCTCTGCTGAATGCTGTGCAGATTAAAGTTTGGGAAGGCCTCCTCTCCCACAGGGCAGTGTTGGGCAGAAACCCAGACTGGCAGCTGCTCCCGCTCAGGGCATGGGAACAGCCACCTCTTTGGCCCTGAAGTGAGTGACCTCTCAGACCAGAGGGCACTTTCCCATTACTTCATCCAGCTTCTCCAAATCCTCCGGAGCGGGGCGGGGTGGGCTGGAGGACGCACTCCTGTCTTACCCCAGTGGACACGGGGGGCTCTGCTCAACTGGCCTCTAGAGGGGGAAGGAGGGTGAGGGCCAAGCTCCTGGCCCTAGAGCAGGCCACTTAGAAGGCTCACTGAAAGGACAGTGTCAGCTGGATTTCCGTCCAAGCAGAGGAAATATCTCATTTGAAATGATCCATTTTTTTTTTAAGGTGGGAAGGTGAACCTGAGACCAAAGAACATTCCCTAGAATGTGACTTCGACACTGGAATTCCAACTTGAGACTCAGGTATTGGGTAACTGCTTGTCAGAGAAGGAATAACCCTTAGACAGCAAAATAGTCACCTTGAGTTTTTTTTTTCCTTTTTCTTTTTAGGGCCGCACTGGTGGCATATGGAAGTTCCTAGGCTAGAGGCTGAATCAGAGCTACAGCTGCTGGCCTACACCACAGCCACGGCAACGTGGGATCCAGGTCATGTCTGCGACCTACACCGCAGCTCACGGTAATGCCAGATCCTTAACCCACTGAGCAAGGCCAGGGATTCAACGCACGTCCTCACGGATACTAGCTGGGTTTATTACCTCTGAGCCACAGCGGGAACTCCTTAAGGGTTTTTAAAGTAATACTTATAGGCTTAAAATTTACATACAGTATAATTCCCCCACTTACAGTATAACATTCAAAGATTTTTGGTATACTCATAGATATGTGCAAAACGGACCACACTCGATTTTGAGCATTTTAGTCACCCCTAAAAGAAACCTCGTGGCCGCTAGCTGTCACCATCCATTTTGCCAAATGCCCCAGACCCGGCTCACTAGTCTGTATTCTGCCTAATTTGTAATCACACACACGTGGAGAAGTACATGACGAGGTCTCCCGTGACTGACTTGGTCCAAGCAGAATACGGTCTGTGAGGTTCCCTCGCGTTGAAGTAGCACGTATTGTACTTTGCTCCCATCAAGAGCTGAATACTTACCATTCAACAATTGGTGGACATATTTTCTTCTCTGGGGCCATTATAGATAATACTGCTATGAACATTTGGGTGCAAGTTTTCGTTTCTCTTGGGCAGACACTCAGGAGTAGAGGGGCTGGGTTAGATGGTGTTACTAGGCTTAACATTTGGAGGGAGTTCCAGGTTGTTGTTGTTTTTCCCCCCAGAGTGGCTACATTTTACCTTCTCACCAACAAGGCCAGAGGGTTTCAGTTTCTCTGCAGACTCACCACAGTTTTTATTGTCTGTCTTTTGATGACAGCCGTCCTAGTGGGTGTGAAGCAGTATCTCATCGTGGGTGTGAAGCAGTATCTCATCGTGGTTGCGATTTGCATTTTCCTGAGGGCTGATGGGGCTAAATATCCTTTCATGAGCTTATTGGCTTTTTAGAGGCTTTTATGTGGAAACGTCTATTCAAATGTGTGGCCCATTTTAATTTGTGCTGTCCTTTTACTCTTGAGTTTTAATTTTTTTTTTTTTTTTTTTTTTTACTTTTTAGGGCTGCACTCACTGCATATGGAAGTTCCCAGGCTAGGGGTCAAATCAGAGGTGCAGCTCCCACCTACACAGACCTACACCGCAGCTCATGCATGGCAACACTAGATCCTTAACCCACTGATCAAGTCCAGGGATCGAACCCACGTCCTCATGGATACCAGTCAGGCTCATTGCCACTGAGCTACAGTGGAAACTCCTAAGAGTCTTTTTTTATATTCCACACAAAAATCTCTTATTATATATGTAAGCTAGAAAATTTTCTCCCAGTCCATGGGTTGTCTTTTTATTTTCTTTCTTCTTCTTCATTTTTTTTTTGTCTTTTTAGGGCCACACTGGCAGCATATGGATGTTCCCAGGCTAGGGGTCAGATCTGAGCTGCAATTTATATCAAAGAACATTCTTCCTACGTTTTCTTCTAGGAATTTTATAGTTTCTGACCTTATGTTTAGGTCTTTAACCCATTTTGCGTTTATTTTTGTGTATGGTGTTAGAGAATGTTCTAATTTCAGTATTAATTCTATCTGTATTTGTTTTAGGTCTATTCAGGGTTTGTATTTCTTTTTGAATAAGTTTTAGTAATTTGCGTCTTTCTAGGAATTGTCTATTTTATCTACATTATCTAATTTTTTGATGCAGCTATTTATAGTAGTCCTTGAAACTTCTATTTATTTCTGAAAGATCAGGAGTAATACCCCCTCTTTTGTTTTTGATTTTTGTGACACGAGTCTTCTCTTTTTCCTGACCTGTATTAGCTACGTTTGTCAAATTTGTTGATATCTTCAAAGAAATAATTCTTATTGATTTTCCCATCTATTCTCTATTTCATCACTCTCCACTCTTATTTTCATTATTTCTTTTTTTATGTTTGTTTTTGATTTAGCTTTCTCTTCTTTTCCAATGTGGACAGTCGACCCTATGAGCTTGACCCAGGGCCCTGGTAATCCCAGCTTGCCATGTGTGGGACAAGGTCCCTGCCCTCTGAGTGCGGCTGGGTGTCAGAAAAGCCCCAGCCTCTTGGTCACACTAACCAAGGGTCTGGCCTCCGCAGTTTGGGGTTGGCAGGGTTGAGAACTGCTCCAGCCTGCTCTTTCTCATGTAGCACCTGGGTTTTGGGAGCTGAGGGTCAAGTAAAAGCCCCATCCTTTTGGCCATGGTCCCTGGGATGGAGAGTCTGTCAGGCTGAGCAGGAGAACAGGTCACAGCTCAAGAGTGGCCAGCTCTCATTGTTCTTACTAAGCTTGAGTAGACACTGAGAATAAATACACTTTCATTTGTTTCATTAATGAAATTAGGGAAATTTCCAGAGACTTGAAATTGTTGTTTTTCAAAATAACATTCACCAGTTTCGGTTGTTCTACTGGGGAACTGGTCCAGCAGAGCTCCTTTGCTGCCAGTCTGTGTCTCTTCCTAGTCTGTCACTGCTGTCTTCACTGTGATAAGTAAGTCCAGGGACTCCGGTGGGGAGGAAGGAGAGGCCAAAAGTGAGAGAGCTGAAGGATGTGGAGCATGAAAAGGACTCCTCGGGATGCAGGACAGTCGGGGAGAAGATGCTGCAGGGCCAGTCACGCAGCTCAGATCCGGAGAGCGCTTGCAGCACCGCCAGAGGAAACGCAGTGGGTGGGACGTGGATCCCTAAGGGTGCAGGATGAGGAGCCAGAACCTATTATTGAGGCCCCTTGGGGGAGGGTGGCCCTGTCATCCTTGAGACGCAGGCCACAACCGTGAAGCCTCCACTCCTGGAAGCGGTCAGTCCTCATGTGAGTGAAAGCCACACAGTCTTGACTGAAAGTCAGACGAGTCCGTCAGTTCTCTGAGGGTTGTAATGTCAGGCTCTGGTGTCGGAGGAATAGAATCACACAGGAGGAAAAGGAAGAAAGGAAAAGGAGGAGGGAGGGAGGGATCCGAGCTCGCAGGGTCTCGCTGGCTCGTGACCGCCACTCAAGAGGGGCGAGTGGCTTTGGAAGCACCAACAGGGAGCCGGTCCCCGTGGGTCTCCAGCTGCCAAGGGCTGCCCCACTCTGCCCGCTGGCTCCACTGTGCACGGTGCCAAAGTGAAGAATGCCTCTGGCTCCAGCCCTGGTTGATGCCACACTCCCCCTTAATCTGCCTTCGTGGTCTCCTAGCCTCTTGAAGGGAAAGTTTGCACCTTACGAGCCTCTGGGTACCATAAACTAAAAGCAGTCCAACCCGGGAGGACACCGAGGGAGGTCAGGCAGGAGAGTGGACCTCCGCGTGGTCCGTGGAAGGGCGCTGGGGGAGCATGACGATGGGCCTTGATGGATGGAGGGGGCTGACATCTCAGTGGTGCCAACACGGGGCGGGTTCTCTTCCTCCCCAGCGGACCCAGAGTCCATAAGACATTTATGCTCTGCTGTGAGATGTACGGTGCCTGCCTGGGGGACAAGTCGGTGCCGAGGGACAGTGAACCAGGTCAGCACTGTGGGAAATGCGATGTCCCTTCCGGTCCCGACACAGGGGACTCGCCTCCAAGTGCCTGTGCCTGGAAGAGGAGGCTGCACCCCAAGTGTGTGCCTCGTGATGTGTGGAAGGCTTTCTCCATTAACTGCACCTTTTCACTAACCAGTTGCTGTTTGTGACTAAGGGTTGCCTGCCAAGGCGGAGGGCGTTCTCAGGAGCACGAGGAGAAGAGGGCGGCCATGATGACAAACGTGGTCCTCTTAACGACTGCCCCAGCTTCACTTCTGATTCCGGCACAGCCTCCTGGCTGCGGCACAAGCGATAACTGGTCTGAATCATCCTCTGTCCCATCCTTCTCGGTTCCCTACACTCCAGTATGACTGCCAAAAGTGTCTCTGGACACTGGCAAGTGACCTCGCGGCCAGGGGTGTGGTGTAATTACCACCAGCTGAGAACCGCTGATGGCCGAGGCTGTAGTGGACACGTGTCACCTTTGCCACTTTCTCGACATCCGGCTCAGCATCCTGAACACGCAGTTAGTGGTGGAGAGTAAATAAACCTCTGGGTGAGTGAACATGAGCGAGGCAGCTGGGACCAGTTTTAGAAA
Source organism: Catagonus wagneri (assembly GCA_004024745.2). Classification (NCBI taxonomy): domain Eukaryota; kingdom Metazoa; phylum Chordata; class Mammalia; order Artiodactyla; family Tayassuidae; genus Catagonus; species Catagonus wagneri. The sequence goes on along the minus strand of PVHT021183699.1, from coordinate 139,899 downwards.
CTCCGTCGGTTCCCAGGTTTGGCATAAACTCGAGGCCTGAAAGGGTAACAGTTACAAACAGGGTGTTGACATGGAATGAGGCACATGCTGGTGAGAAGGGCTGGACTGAATGAAGGCACGTTCAAAGTGGAAAGTAGAAAGATGCTCAGGTAAGTCTTCATTACTCATCAGCGAAAGCTTACATTCAAGGCAGTATTCAATGGAATCCCACCTGAGGCAGGGAGGGGGCCCGGAGGGGAGGACCCCGCTGGGGCTCTTGTCGACGGCTAGTTTCCTTGGTGAGCTGAGAGGTAGGTGAGCGCCATGCCTCCCTCCTGCCCAGGGGAGCGGTGGGGACATGCCACACTAAAGGAAGCTTGTATGGGAGGACACAGGGACTCTGCTCAGAGGGGACGTTGGGAAGATGGAAGTGTGTGCTGTGAGCAGACTGCCACAGCGGCTAACGCCCCCCCCCCCCGCCCCGTACCGCCCCTGGAAGATGAGGCTGCACATCCTGCTGATGTAGCCCAATCCGTGGGCGTGTTTCCCACGCACTTGGAAGGGCCGCCCAAAGGGAAGTTGCTTGGGGTTGCCCTGGATTGTCCCCTCAAGGGGCGGGAGGGTGTTTCAGGAGATGGGCCTCTGGAAGGCTAAGGGCAAGGAGCGTGTTGAGCAGAGTCATCCAGAAGGAGGAAACGCTTGAAGGTATTAAGGGGGCTATCGGGAGAGGTACGCGCTGTGAAGAGTCACCCCAGGGAGTTCCCACTGTGGCTCAGTGGTAAAGAACCTAACTGGTATCCATGAGGATGCGGGTTCGACCCCTGGCCTTGGTCAGTGGGTTAAGTATCCTGTGTTGCCGTGAGCTGTGGTGCAGGTCACAGATACTGCTCGGGTCCCAAGTTGCTGTGGCTGTGGTGTAGGCCGGCAGCTGTGGCTCTGATTCAGCCCCTAGCCTGGGAAGTTCCATGTGCCGCAGGTGTGGTTCTAAAAAGACCAAAAAAAAAAAAAAAGAGTGTCACCTTGAGACACTTGTCCCTCGTGGTGGTAAGACCGGCCACCACCACCGTCCAGCCAATTGGGATGCTGCTCACACCTGTCTCCGCTCCCTGCCCCTTCTCCAAGCATCGAGGGCCCCGGGAAGTGGGTGGGGGGTGGTTAGCACAGCTCAGGAGGGTCAGGCGCTAAGCCAGAAAAAAGATAAAAATACCCCCTCCTCCTTAAGCGCACCCCCACTCCTGACCCCAAGCCTGAATCACAGGACCCAAGGCTCAAGTCTGAGTGGAGTCCGGGTCTGTGGTGATTTCAGGGGGCTGGATATTTTCATTACTGACCTGAGATGACTCTTTGTAACTCAAAATGACTTGACAGGACCAAGAGGGTTCTAAGACCACCCCGAGGGGTGAACTAACCTTCTGAAAATTGTAACCAGACATTGAGAAGGAACAGGCGCCCTGCGATTCTCCAGCCCTGAACAGGATGTGCTTAAGTCCGTTCCTTGGCAGGTGCTGCTTTTAGAACTTTTAGTGGGTTATGATACTCAGTCCTCACAAATACCTCACAGACAGAGAGTGGTAATATCACGTTTTAGAGCCCAGGGAGGTAAAAAAGGCTTCACAAACTCACCCAAGCATTGGGTCAACAATGTGCCAGGTGCCGTGTGGGGGCTTGAGGATTACAATAAATTAAGACCCGGCCCCCAGCCCCCAGGTCATAAATGCCTAGGGTAGCAGATTTGTCAGTCCCCCGATAACAGTTCAGAAAAAGAGTAGCAGAGATGCTCACAGACCCCCTTCTCAGAAAGAACACGTATCCGAGAGTTAGGGTAATGCAGACAATATCCTACTACTTTAAAACAGACGTAATATATGGCATAGAAATATCAAGATTTAATCGTCCTTCAGGAAAATATCTTGAATGTTCCTGCTTCTGTTTGTTCTAGAAAAGCATGAGTGGAAACACATCAGGTTTCAGCTGAGAGTCTTGGAGCAGAAGGCAATATATTACCTTCCCAATGAGGCAGCAGGGACCCCCGTGCCCAGGGACCCCTTCTCCCGCACACACGTGATTTAGGGGCCACCGGACGGTCATTGGCATCCAGCCCAGAAAAGCTCAGCTCCTTTCAAATGGCTTGGAGCAGATGAGCATTTAAGATGCTGCAATATTCTAGTAATTTATTAATGATATCGCATAGCAGGTGTTGGCAGCATTTCTGTGGGGGTGCTTTTCTTTTTTTTCTTTTTTATTTTTTTAACAAGAGGAGAACTTGTTTCCTTCCCAAATTTATCAGCTTAAAATAAAAATGGGAGAGGAAACTGTTCCTGGGAAGACGCAGACCTGTTTTCCCAAACAAAGGAATTTTCTAGAGATAGAACTATGAGGAAAGAAAAAGGGGGGCCCTCTTGTCTCCGGACAGGTCACTCTGGTGGGGTGAGGGTCTGTGCAGGAGTGAGGGGCCCCTGCTGGCAGCTCTCTGACTCATTGGCTTCACAGCTGTGTGCCGCGTGCCTGCTGTGCGTGGGATGTGGCGGCCCTATGGGGAAACCGACAAGGTCTCAGGCCTGGTGGGGGAGTAAGTGAGTCATTTTAGAGCCATGGACTGAGCAGGGCACTCTGGATAGCAGAAAGGAAATTTCAGAGGACCCCCGCAGCCGTGCCCCGTGTTGGTGGAAATGGGCAAATCCTTACCCATGATGAGAAAAGGGCAAGCGATTGCCTGCCATGCTTAGCCAGCGGCAGGCAGTTTTCCCATGGCTTGTGTCCATTAGTTTATTTAATCCTCATAATCGCCTGAGGGGGCCGTGCCTCATCCCGGAGAGGAAACTGAGTCACAGGGCGTCATGTAACTGCCCCAGGGTGCCCAGCCTGGGAGGTGCCAGGGCTTGTGTTCTGTCTACGGAGAAACTCAGAGAGGCGCTCAGATATGGGCAGCTGCTGATGTCCTCACGAGCCACAGTGGGTTCTGCAGACAGCCTGGGGTGGGGCGCTCAAGCGAGGCTGGGAGGATGGAGGGACCCAGGGAAGGATGAGCCAGAGGAGGGGCGAGTGAGTGGCCAGATGGTGAACAATGGAGTGGGAGCGACGAGGGTCTCCCTGGTGACGGACCAGGGCGTCTGCGCCTGGACTCCGCCTGCAGTCTGTTCGCCACCCTCCCCGTCTCAGCACCCGGGACAGTTCCCGACCCAGCCTTGCCTCCAGGACCGCTCAGTCACCCACTGCTCTCCGGAGGCACACACCCTCCAGGGCTCGGTTTGTCTCCATAACAACCTCTCCCACGACCCTGAGTTCACTCAGTTCTCACACCGACCCTGGGAGGCAAATGACATTTCCCATTCGACATGAAATGACACAGCTTATTGCATTAACGCAATTTTATTTTGGGAATTTCTTTAGAAGAGCCGTTTCTACAAGGAGCAACAGAGGAGAACAGGAGTGATAAAGATACAAGAGACAAGAGTTTGGGGCATGCATGTCGCCTTTTATTACAATTTTGGAAAAGTTAAAACAGAGTCCCCGCTGTGGGGCAGTGAGTTAAGGACCTGGCAGCTGTGGTGCAGGTGGCCGCTGAGGCTCGGGTTTAATCCCTGGTCCAGGAACGTCCGTTATGTCACAGGTGCAGCCATACTGCCACCCCCAAAAATCAGTCTCAAATGAACTCTGCACCCGCAGTTCTCGGCTGTCTCAGATGGGGTCAAAGTAGCCTCGGGGAATCCAAGAGCTGCGCCTGGAAGCCCAGTGCCTGCGTCGTGGGCCCCACGGACACAGCTGGAACCTGCTGTCCAGATGCAGGTGGACAAAAGGAAGAAGAGGAGGACCTTAAGACTGGAGGTGGACACGGGGCAAATGGGAGGGCTGGGGGGGGGGGGAACAGGTTGATAACAGGGTGAGAGCAGCAGGGGTCAGGGCTTGGGGTCTCGCCCTCAGGGCATTTTTTTTTTTTTTTGGGCCACCCTGTGTCAGATGGAGTTCCCTGGTAGGGATCAGATCTGTGGCAAGGCTGGATCCTTAACCCACTGCGCCGGGCCAGGGGCCGGGGATCAAACCTGCGTCCCAACGCTCCCGCGCCGTCGCCAATCCTATTGCGCCAGAGTGTGAACTCCTCAGGGTGTTTTTCTAGCCCTCCCTCCATCCCAGTTCTGGAACTGGGACATACCAATGCCCATTGAGGTGGGCTGATGGGCCCCCGAGAGGGGCCAGGCCCCTGAGAAGCCGTCACACCCAGGAAGGCTGGAGAGCAGAGCGCTGTCTGCAGATCACTGGGTCTGCAAATCTAGACCTACAGCAGAGCCCAGGCAGAGCTCAGCTACTGTGGGAAAAGCAAGGGACCTGGGCAGCCGGAATGGACACAGGCTGTCCCCAGCGCCCTAATCAGCAGGTGCCACCTGCCTGTGTTTGATCTTTTTCCTTGACGGGCTATTCACTCATGGAGGAGCCCAAACTAACTCCCTCCTGTCTTGAGGCTGATCGTGGCCACATACCAGAGCCACGACGCTTGCCTGATGCTTCTTCTGAGAGCGACAGCTTTGAACGGGGCCACGAAACCCCAGGTACTCCCAGGTTTGCTCAACATGGTCCAGAGTCCTCAGTTATGGCCCCAGGGAGCCAGCAGGCCTGGCGCTGCCGCCTTGGGGCTTGGGAGCTGCCAGACACTTTCGGTTGCCAGGCAACCGCTGATTTTTCACAACCAGCAAGTACAATGCCACACATGATAAATTCATCAGATAATAATGAAGGTTTCCTGCTGATGAAACCCCAAAGAGCTGCTCTGCCAATGACTTGGGACCTTGACTCAAGCAGGACCCACGAGATGCAGCTGGAGAGAAAGAGTGCGCGGGGCAGGGGTGGGGGCCGACCTGCCAGAGCACAGCTGCCACCCCTGGGTCCGTCGTTGAGCCTCCTCGGGGCAGGGCTTGGTCTAGGGCAAGTGTCAGCTGGCCGGGAGCCTGAGAGCCCCCAGGATGGCGATGCCCCCGGCTCAGCGTCTGACCGTGGCTCTGCTTTTGCGAACTTCTCCTGCACTCTCGGGAGAAGAAAGCTCGGAGTAAGCTCTGGGTCGGCAGCCCCCTCCTGCCAGGAGAACCGCAGCTCACGAAGGGGACAAGCGTGTCCCCCTGGGCATCCAGCAGCCACACGGATGGCCCTTCAGCTGGAGGCTCAGGAGTCTGGCCTGTTGCACCTCTGACTGGAGTTGGATTGTCCGGCGGGCGGGGCACAGGCCGCGCAAGAACAGAGCAGGCACTGTGGCCACACCACAAGGGCAGCGTCCCGCAGGCACGGCCGCTCTGGAGCCCCGTGTGGGCGTCCGTGGACCTGGACGATGCCAGGCAGCCCTGGCTGTTCACAACTGCTGTTAGCAGTGACACCGCATGCCCCTGGGATTCCACGCCCGCTTGTGGCAAACTCGTTCCGGAGGGAGGACAGGCGGTGGAGGGGAGGGAGACGCCCAGGCTGCCGGAAACACGCATGCATCAGTGGCACTGGGGCCGCTTGGGAGCCTCCCACGCTGGGTCTGCGGTGGCGGCCCGGGCTCAGTCTTAGGGACCTAGGCTTGAACAGTTAGGCCTAGAGCGAGCTGGGCATTTCCACGCGGAGAAACGGACGTTGGTGGAGGGGTGGGCTAAGGGAGGTGGAGGCTGCCCAGGGACATGGTTCCAGTGGCACAGAGCCACGGACCCTAAAGGACCCTCGGGTTGGGAGGTGTGCCATTGGGTGGGGGGTGCTGAGGACTCATGAGGTGAGAACTTTGCTGAAGCTTAGAGCCACCTTTGTGACACTTGACATCACCAGGGACAACAGATTCCATTCAGGAGCTGTTTCCTGAGCCCCTCCTGTGAGCAGGTGCTGTGGTAGGTGGTGAGGTGTCTCGGTCAGCGCAGGCTGCATAACAAACGCCACGGCTGGGGGCCTAAACAGCAGGCAGCTACTGTCTCCTGTCCCCAGGGCTGGATGTCTGAGACTGACGTGCCGGCAGGGCTGGTTCCTCCTGGGGTCTCTCTCCTGGCCGTGTGGACTCTGCCTCCTCCCCGTGTCCCCATGGGGTCGTCCCTCTGCGTGGCTGTCCCGACGTCTTCATGTTGGATCAGGGCCCGTGCCGGGGGCCTCCCTTAATGTGATTATCCCTGTAAAGACCCGTCTCCGAACACAGGCGCACTCTGGGGTCCTCCAGTGGTTAGGACTTTGACATATGGATTTGGGGGTACACAGCTCGATCCCAACCCTGGGCCACACGCACCCCTTTGCCTGCCTTGTCCTTCTTGGGAGTAGCTCCCCGGCCACACAGGTGAGCCATCTCACCCAGCCCGCTCAGCCCCTCGATGCCTCTCTTGCTCTCTCGCCAGCGGCCCGTCTGCTCGGTCTCAGCTCCTGACTCCAAAGATGATGACGGAGCCCTCAGCACAGAAGCGGCTTCGTTTCCAGTCCTTCTGCCGTGGCACCCTCCCGCCTGCCAGAGAACCCTGCCCCCCGCCTGCTCCCTGGCCCCCTCTGCACCAAGGACTGAGCGGTGCCCCCCCAACCCACGTGTGGCCAGGCTCCGCCCCCCGCGTGTGGCCAGGCCCCGCCCCCTGTGACTGCATCTGGACCTGGCCCTTGACAGGTTTCCTTCCAAAACAGAGAGATGCCCGGGAAAGTGCCTGGTGTCCTGTGGTGGGGCAACCCCAGGGTGCAGACCCGTCTCCGCTCACCTGGCCCTGACCTTCACGGCGCGTCCAGATGCAAACAGGATGGAAGGGGGCTCAGTCTTTCTCAATTTGTAGTTACCACATTGTCATCAAGTTAAATCTTTTCCAACAACACCCTGAGCCTCTCTTTATACCAAACGAAAGTCACTTTGTGAAGTTTGCTTTGACGGGTGGGGAAGAAAGATCGATCCACAAAGCTGGCTCGCAGGCTTTGCTGGGGTGACCGCTGGCCAGCGGTCAATAGCACACAATTAAGATAATAAAATGGGAGTGAGGGCAGGGGCCTTTGAAGTCACCTGGCCCAGCCCCTTCATTGAGCGGACGAGGAAATTGAGTCCTGACAAGGGGCAGTGGCCTGGCCAAGGTCACCGGGCGCCTGTGCTCCGAGGCGCGCCCCTTCCTGGTGAGGAGCGGGCTCCCTCTTCCTCGCATCCACAGCTCCATCCGCGCCGGGAGTCCTGAGGTCGTGCTGCTGCCCTGCCTCTTTGAGGAGAGGCTGATCCAGGACTGAGGGCTCGTCCCAGCAGCACCAGGTTCATGGCCCCAACAGACCTACGCTGACTGGTCCTCCTCTTGCATCAGATGGGACGTGGGGACCCCCCTACCCCGCACTGATCCAGGGGAGCCCCAGAGGCCACACAGCCCTCCCCCCACCTCTCCCTGCCCCTCAGGAAATGCCGCATGGAATGCAGTGGGTGTTTTTCCGTTTGCCGGCTTTATGGCTCCATCTGCCCCAGGCATCCACATTTTAAAGATCATTTTGGTGCCATAAAGACTTCAGGCTCATCAACGTCGACTTTCAGAAACCAGCTGGCTTGGAGCAGAGCTGGGTGTGTCTAAGATGAGACACTGCAGACCTGTGTGCATTTAATCCACAATAAATGAGGCCTCCAGAGCCTAATCACCTGCGATTGCCTTTGACACCTGAGCAGGTTGAATTGAATATTGTCACTTTTGTTTGGGGAGATAGCAGAGGCTGAAGCAACTGTCAGGAGCTGATAATGATTCAAATTGTGCTCCTGTGGGATGGGAACGGCTGTGGAGAATGAGGGAGGCCTTGGGAGTGGGCTGGCTGGGGCAGGGATGGGATTTTCCCGCAGCGCCCTGCATGCAGATCGCAGGGCATAAACAAAAGGCGCGTGGAGAAGGTGGCCTTTGGAGTTTAAACTGGGCTGATTCTCCGCGCGGCTCTGTGCGCAGAAGCACAGGGGTTTCACCCCCTGGGAACAGCCGGCTCCTTCCCCACTGGATGACACTGTTTGATCAAATTTTATCATAGTGACAACCAGCAGAGGCTTGTAAAACCTGCAGCACAAAGTGATTTATCATCTCAGATTAAAACCTCCCTTCCCCCGCCTGTGCTTGGAGGAGCCTCCTTGCCGCAGACCGTGGCCAGGTTCTCTGGCTCCTGGCGGCAAAGAAGGCATCCGGGCTCTGGGAAGAAAAGGTGACCCGGGGGCCTGGTGGGTGCCCGCAGGTGCTGAGGGGCTGAGGCTCCGGGCCAGGCGTGCTCGCTCCGTGCTGTCACTAGCGGGCATCTAGCGTGAGCTCCACCCAGAGCCCTTAGACTCGGCCCTTCAGGTGGGGCTGAGGCTTCTTTGCTTGGTGAGGGTCCCCAGTGAACTCTAATGGAGCTCGTGCAGCCCATGTGAGGAACAAATCGTATAAAGTGACACCCCCGCCAGCGGCAGAATGGGGAGGCTCTCCGTGCATCACCTGTCAGCAGGGGGTGGAGGGCTCTGCAGACCTGAGCCCACCCCCCATGCAGTTCTGCATCTGAGGACGAAGCCAGCACGTCCCCGAGTCCTTCCGGGTGCCGGTGTGGCCAGAGGGCAGGGCAGACATGCTCAGCATGAGTGCCCAAGAGGTGCGTGGTTGGTGTGAGTGCTGGGCAGGAATCCAGACCCCTCGGGCCCCCTCCCCCCACCCTGAGAGCAAGGGGAAGCCAGCCTGGGCCCAAGTGAATCGCAGAGGCACAGAATTAAGAGGGAGCCCAGCGTAGGATGGTGGAGTCTGGAGGCAGCCCAGCAGGGCCACTTGGCTGTTTATGGCTCTGTGCTGTCCATCCGTCTTGGTCTTCTGTGGATCCCAGCCGAGAAAGGGACCGGGGCACCAGGACCTGCAGTGCCAGGCCGGGCATGCTGGAAACAGCCGGCACAAAGGCCAGGGGGCGATGGCGTCCATGAGCGTCAGGTGCGGGGAGACCCCTGGGGTCTGGGTGAGGCCAGAGCCAGGCCAGCGCTCAGCCACGCGTGCGAGAGCCCTGGAAAGGACCTGGCCCTGGTCCGGTCAGCGGCACCTCCAACGTGGGTGTCTGTTCGGGCACAGGAAGTTCTCCCGCACCGGCCACCCGCTTGTCCTCACGGTTTCAGAGAAGCTGAAGCAGAAGTCCTCATCTCCAGCCTTCTTTCTTGGGCTGGTTGGGGTGGCGCCTGGTTCCTGGGGAGCCTGAGCCCTCATCCTGAGATTCGGGGCTGAAGTGGGGCACCACCCTGCAAACGGGAGAGGGGCTGGCACAGGGGAGCGCCCGCCATCCTGGGAAAACTGTGCCGCCAGCTGCTGGGTCCCCTTGAGCCCCAAGGATGTGCCCCAGCAGGGACTTTGTGCATCGGTGTATGAGAAAAAGATGAATTTATAGAAAGCTGCTCAGATGTTTTGCACGGAGAGGGCCGTCCAAAAAATGGTCCAGAAGGACGCTCGAAGGGGGGCCTGCGACTCGGGAGGGAAATGGGCCAGCGAGGCCCTGGCCGTCTTTGTGTCTCGTCTGACCCCGGCCGCGGGGATTAGGGGGCCAGACACGTTAACAAGGCCAAGTGACCCACAGCCCCCTCTCGGGGAGGGCTGGGTAGGGAGGCCACGGGCACAGAGCTGGCTGGCGGGCACCTGCGACAAGCCAGATGGGCTCTCTGCGGGACGCTGCCCACCACCTCTGTGTGGCCGCAGCTGTGGGACAGGCCTCTGGCTAACAGGTTAATGCAGCTGTTTATGGTGTCGCCTGAGCACCTAGCAGGTGCAGACCAGATGCGAGCGGCTGACCGGGCCTCTGCCCGGAGAGCCCAGCGTCCCAGCCCCGCTCTGCTGTCCTCACGCGCCTGCATGTCTGTACAGAGTGTGTGCACTTGCTGTGTGCGCCTGGCGTGTGGCACGCGTTGTCAGTGGTTTTGTGCTGTGTGTAGTGTTGATTGTATACGGCTGCGTGTGTGGTTTGTGTATGTGGCGTGTGGTGTGTGGTTGTGAGTATTTGTGTGTGTTGTGTATTGTGTGTGTTGTGTGTGAGTGTGTGGTATGAGTACGTGTGCTGTGTGTTGTGTGTGTTGTGCGGTTGTGACTACGTGTTGTGTGAGTAGTGTCTGGTGTGTGGTCGTGAATGTGCGATTTGTGTGTGGTATGGTTGTGATTGTGTTGTGTGGTATGTGTGGTAAGCGGTTGTGAGTGTGTGCTGTGTGTGTTGTATGTTGTGTGGTTGTGAGTGTGTTGTGTGTGATGGGTGATTGTGAGTGTGTGGTGTGGTGTGTGTGTATTGCACGTGTGTGGTCGTGTGCTGTGTGTAATGCGTGGTGTGTGTTGTGAGTGTGTGCTGTGTGTGGGGTGGGGTGGGCTGGTGAGAGGGGCCGCTTCCTCAGGGACGGACAGGACTGCGGAGCTTCAGGGATGGGGCCTGGAGCTGGGCCCCAGGGGTGGGGGGTGGCCGCCCGGCGGGCCTTCGGGTCCCCAGCCCAGGCCGGGCTCTGGACGGCCTTACTCTCTCCGGATCCTTCTGCTGTGTGTGTGTTAGGAGCCTCCTCGTACATCAGGGCTGGGGGTTCAGGAGGAGAGCCCGCCCTGTGTCCCGTGAGGACAGGAATGAGCCCGCAGGCAGGGAAGTGCTTCTGTAGGATCTGCAATAGACTGGGGGCCCATTTCCGGGACGTCCGCCCAGCAGGACAGCGTCCGGGTGAGTCTGTCGGCCAGGCCCCGATCGAGGGCACCTGCTGGCCTCCGGGGAGCTTTGGGTCTGGGGGTGTCTCCTGCCTCAGTCTCTGCCTCCAGCCCTTCCAGACGGGATGGGCTCAGTCCGTCCTCATTTCCCGATAAATACCTGTTTCGTACGTCTGTCCTGGGCAGAGTCCAGCCCAGAGGCAGTGTCGTCCCCCTGGGCAGTGTCAGGGCCCCTGGTGACGGGCTCTGCAGGACGCGGGTACCGGAAGACGGCGGCTGGTCCTCCTTACGCGTGTTCATTTCCTCGCTGGTGCTGCAGAGATGCGACCGCCCCACACTGTGCGGGGACCGACTTCTGTCGGCCCCGCCCGTGCTGTCATTGCGGTCCTTCTCTCTTGTCTTGATTGTTGTGAGAACCTCCATCTTTTCAGCCATGTGGGATCTGACTCTGGAAGTAAAGACGAGAACAAATAACAAACAAAATACACATTTTGCGGTTGGGTTTACATGCCGGCCAATGTGTGACCTTGAGCCCGGCCCCTAGCAGGTGTTTCTCATGCAGCGTCTTGTGACTGAACTGTGTCCTGTGCCCAGGAGCAGGTGCGGCCCCTGGGCCATGTCCCTGCATGTCCGTGCCATGTCCCTGCCGTGTCCTGCCATGTCCCGTCGTCCCCGCCGAGCTCGGGTCAGCAGATACACTGATACCTAGATAGTCTGGGACAAGGGACACCAGTGAGCACGACCAGTTTGGCTTGAGGTATTTTCTTGTAAAAGGCGAAGGCGCCAGCAGGCTGGGAGCACGTGGGGAAGGTGCTGGCGGAGAGGAGCCTGAAATGGCTGCTTGGCTGTGTCCCGTCACGAGCGCCTCCCCAGACTTCTGAAAACTGGGATGGAAATAAAATAGGACTTAATTCAAGATGCCTATGCTTGGGACGGGGTGCTTGTTCTGCCCATCACAGCAATAATAATTCTAGCTATAATAATCAATGGTACGTATCGTAATGAGCCCTAAGCGTGGTCACTGGAGAGAGTGAAGTGTGTCTATTTTCTTCGCTTGGGGCTTCATTTTCTAGGCAGAACGTGGGACAGAAGGTGGGGCTGAGAGGCAGGGCTGTTCTTAGCTCCACCGTCGGCCCCGTGTGTCCCCCAGCTCCATGTCGCAGGACAGGGAGCTCTGAGCCAGGGACATCAGCAGGTTGGATGAGAAGAGGCGGGAGAGGCATCCAGCCGGCACAGGAGCAGGGCGGCCTCTGGGACACACCGGCCGCCTCTGCCGTCCCGGGAGGGAGCCAGCGTCAGAGGCCGCCTCTGCCGTCCCGGGAGGGAGCCAGCGTCAGAGGCCTCGGGAGCCCGGTCCTGTGTCAGTCGCCGGGCGGCTGACGGGTGACACACGTTCATTTCTCACGGTTCGGGTGGGAGTAGGCGGGGACGTGCCCTCAGATCCAGGGGCTGGAGGGAAGGACCTCCACTCCAGTGTGTCACAGGCTTCGGGGAATGGACAGCCAGCCTGGGCTTCCTGGAGCAGGGAGCCCCTGAGCCAAGGAGCTCCTGGAGCGGCCGCCCTTCACCAGCCCGTTTCCCTGTGTCGCCCCACACGCAGGGGTGGAGACAGAGTCATGGGAGGCCTGTGACTGGAACACGGTCAGTAGGCGCGTCCTCACCCCTGGCCGTGAGTTCCAGAAGCAATGTCAGGACTGGGATCTGGTCCAGCCTGCCCTGCCTGGTAACTGCCTGAGTCCCTGGGCCCCGAGCACCCAGCCCTCCCCACTCTGCCCTCACCCTCCCCTGTCCCCCCCGCCCTGTCACCCCCCCACCTGTCCCTCCCTCCAACATGTCTCTCCCCCCTGACCTGTCCTCCCCCGGCCTGTCCCCCACTCCGGCCTGTCCCCCTGGAGGCCTGTTTGCTCCTCGCTCCGCTCGGGGTTCGAAGGGGCTTCCCAGGCCGCGTTAGTCTTAGTGGCTCCTCCACTCTGTCCCCACGAGGTCAGACGCTGAAGCCCTGACACGTGTCAGGAGTCTGGGCCTTTAGAGGAGCTCAGGTTAGATGAGGCCGGGAGAGGGGCCCGCGCTGGGATCAGCAGCTCCTCAAAAGAGGAAGTGACCAGAGCTGTCCCCTCCTTGGGGAGGACATGGGACAGTAGCGGCGTCTGCACCCAGGAAAGAGCCGTCCCCAGGAACGGAGCGGCCCGGCACCCCAGTCCCGCGGGCAGAGCGTGAGCAACGAGGGTCTGATTCAGCAGGTGTTTTGTCACAGCAGCTGGAGCCGAGACAGCGTTTCTTCTCCATCTCGTCTGCTTGTCCGGCGGCTGCCCACGTCTGTGCGTGCAGCTGGAAGCCCGGGGGCTGCCAGCCCAGAGCAGAGTTCCCGGCACGGCCTGGCAAGCAGGGACCTGCAACCATCTGTGCGAACACAGCCCTGGGGGCCACGCCGCTCCTGGGAAAGAAGCTGGGACGTTGGCGTAGGATTGCAGGTGCCGAGACCGCTTCCCCTGAGACCTCCGCCCTTCCTCAGGGCTCCGAGCGGGCTCACACACCAGGGGTGTCTTTGCTTGGAGCAAATCTGAGGACAGCCCGCTCGAGGCCGGGAGGAAACGCCGACCTGAGCTGCTCTTTCTTCAGAGGCTCCGCGGGGGCGCCCGCTGCACCGTGCTTTTCCCCCACCTGGGGCTTTTCTTCTTTAATCTGTCCCTTGGCGGGAGAAGGCGGGGATCGGGAGAGCTGGCTCGTGAGCTGACCTGGTGCTGAGATGACGGGGAACCGCTGGGCCCAGGACCTGACCGCGCAGGGCGCCGGGCCTCGACGGCAAGTCCATTCAGCAGCGTGTGGCTCGGTCCCCACCCTTGTGGCCTGTTGGTGTCACGGCGATGGGTGCACACTTGTCCACACACGCCGTAAAGAGGCTGATGCACCTGCGAGGTCAAGAGCCTTTCCTGGGGCTCCAGGGTGCTCCCCTGAACCCCATCCAGACGGGAGCTGGGGGACGGGGGACAGAGGACAGGGAGCTGGCCCAGTGGCCTCAGCGGAAGAGGGACACGTGCTTCGGCCTCATCCACCTGCCCTTCTCCGCGAGCCCCAGGGCCCTCATCTGGCCTCGCCGCCTCAGTTTTCCACGGGCCGCGGGCTGACAACCGCCTGCGCAGTTTCTCCCCAAAGCCTCCGCCTCGTCTGCCCCCTCGCCCGCTCTGCCACGCACGGTGCGGAGCTGGGCGCAGCCGGAGAGCGGGCGTCAGTACATCCTCCGTCCTCGTAGGAGTGAGATCGTCTCCCCTCGTCCCCGCTGAGACCTCGCAGCCCTGCCATCTCCTCCGTGTCCCTCGAGGCGGGTCCCAAGCTGCCTCCTCCGAGAAGCCCACCCGAGTCCGCGCTGCACGTTGACAGGCCCGTGTGGTGCCAGGGTTGCGTAGCGCAGCCTCTCTCACCGCAGGCCCCAGGGGTCCCCCCGCGCCTGGTACACAGACGCTCGGTCAAGGCGGGCGGGGGTCCCTCTGGTTACCAGCCACACCTCTTTCCGTGGCCATGAATTCACGGAACTTGTGCCCGTCAGACTGGATTCTGGGGAGAGAAGGAACTGACCCGCGGGGTCTCTGAGGACCCCGGGTCGGGGAGGCTGGTGACCTCGTGACTGAGGTCGCGGCCTCGGCAGCCGCCTGGGAGCCTCTGTGTGCTTCCTGGAAGCGGGGACGTGGTAGGGCCTGGCTCTGTGCCCGGGCTGGGGTCCAGTGGGCGACCCAGAGAGGGAGCCTGGCCGGGACCCGCTCAGCAGGTGCCCCAGTGGGTGCAGTTTTCACGCCCACCGGGTCTCCACATGGCTTGGGTGGGTTCACACGAAGGGACCGTGTGAGCGACGGTGCCCCAGCTGGGAGCACCCCGGGGGCAGAAATCCCTCTGGGAGGTGCCACCCGTTCGGTCCTGTCCCCAAGGGCTGTGAGGCGACACGTGGGCTCAGGGCCGCTGCTCCCCAGGCCTGAACGCTTCCCTCTCAGCAGTGGACGCTGCCCGTTTTCGGCAGAAATGCCCACCCCGGGGGACCAGACTCACAAGGTCCCCAGTTCTCTGGGCTTCACTGTGAACAGCCGGGAGGCCACAGGGCACCAGGCTCACGGACAGAGGGTCTGGGCAGAACAGTCTGAGCAAAGGAGGGCCGTGGCAGCTGGTGAGGGCCTGGCCCCCTGGGTGGGCAGGCTGGCGCGCCTGAGACGGCCATTCCCAGGGGAAGGTCAGCGGGGGTCTGTATGAGACGGGGGGTCCTTGGAGGGGCCGGGAGGGGCCATGCCAGCGGGGACGGTGGGGTTGAGGGGGGCTAGGGGTGAAGCCTCAGGATGGCCCCAGGATGCACTGAGTGAATGGGTGGAAACGCTCAGACAGTGGGCATTAAACACTCATAAAATCCCACACCGAAAACCATGCTGGGCTTCCACAGCGACTCCAATGAACGGCAGACACAAGTCTGAAATTATTGAAAACCTTTTAAGAAGATTACTTCGGGGACCTGCTCAGACCACTGCGGCTCTCGGTAAAGATATTATGGCTTTTTTTTTTTTTTCTTTAACATCGGGATTTTTAACAAGAAAACATTTGGCAGCACTTGCCCCCCAACTGAGCTTATCATTTTAGATCACTTTTGAAATGGAAGGCTGATTTTTCAATAATTTACCAAAGCGCTGAAGAACAGACGCATCCTTTCACGACGTGGTACTCTCGGAGATGGCAGGGAAGGCCCTCGGTGGTGGCGGGCTGCGTGGAGGCAGGTTCCTTTCCGCTGTGCGGCAGTGGGAACTCCCATCCGGTGCTTCCATCTGTATTTTCCTCTGTAAGGAAATTAAGTGCATTGTTACAAAGTGACAGAAATTCTGACTGAGGACTGTTTGTTTATCCAAGGAGGGGCCTCCTCTTTGGCCAGGAAGCCTAGGGTCAGAGCCGCGTGGGGGTCCCTGCAAACCGTGTCCCTGTCACCTCCCTCCATGGAACCCGGACTGAGTGGCTGGGCCTCGCGAGAGGGAATTTGCAGTGCACGTCAGGGTTCGGTGGGAGAGACAGACAGACGGTGGCTGTGTCAGAGGACAGAAGCGTGTGCACGGAAAATCCAAAACGGCCTGCGGTCCGATTTAACAAGAGCTTTCACTCAAGTCCCTGGATTCAAGAAAAGCAACAAACGGGACCACGATTGACGATGCCCCTGACATCGAGTGGCACGAGGTACGGGGATAAACACGCGGTGGAAACCTCACCTGGGGCAGTCAGAGATGAGCAGGCAGAGGGCCAGCTCCTCCGAGGCCGTGAACTTTGAATCTAACCTCGGCTGTACACCCAGTCATTCTCGCCCTGGAAACGGGCAGGTGCATTCCAGACTCCGCGTGGCACCTGCATCTTGAACAGAGCTGGGGTGACAGCGGAGGTGGGGACCACACAGCTGCCGTGTCGTCCCTGTGAAGCTGTAGGAGAGAGCGAGAGCGTGGCCCCAGGACCTGGACACAGAAACGGATCAGCAGAACACGAGAGGGAGTCCGGCATCAGGCTCCCGCGCTCGGGACCAGGAAAGGGCCCTCGGAGACGGCGCAGCCTTGAGGAAAGCTGCTTGCGGAGCTGGGGGACCAGCTCGCGGTTGAACCAGCATCGCCCCTGGTTTCACCTAGCCATGTGTCGCGGGGGGAGCCCGCAGGATCAGGAGACAGCGTGCAACAAGCAAAACCGTAGCGGAAAGGCACCGCGTGGCCTTGGAGGGGACGGTGCTGGCTTTGACACCACGAAGGGCTCCACGCAGGCGAACGCTGCCTGGACAGACGGTGTCGATGGGAAGGTGTCTATTGGTAGAAAGCAGAGCGAGGAGCCAGCCCCCGAGCAGGTGGCACCGGGGGTGGGGGGGCAACGTCACCCCAGCAGAGGGCTCCACCCAGAACACAGGGGAC
This sequence comes from Catagonus wagneri, assembly GCA_004024745.2. Taxonomy (NCBI): domain Eukaryota; kingdom Metazoa; phylum Chordata; class Mammalia; order Artiodactyla; family Tayassuidae; genus Catagonus; species Catagonus wagneri. The sequence continues at coordinate 123,419 of PVHT021183699.1, read as the reverse complement.
CCCCACCCCATACACCAGTGCCTGCGATGGTGGGTGGTTCCCTGGAAAGGGGCTGAAGTGGATCCGAACGGCCAGTAAATGCGTGAGAGCTGCTGGATTCCTTACATCCCCTCTGACGTTCCCGTGCAGGGCGTCAGGGAGGCCGGCGCCAAGGGTCTCGGGCAGGAAGGCGCGGCCATGGATTTCCCAGAGCCCGCGTGCCGGGAGCCCCCACCCTCCCAGGGCCACTCATCTGGGTCACCCCAGCGTAGCGGCCACCACTCTGTCGAGTCTGTCCCAGCGGGTCCGGCACAGGAGCAGAGGCTGCGGGGAGGGGCAGGGGGTGGCCAGGTGCCCGGTGCCTCCCCGCCTCATCCCAGGGTTGTGCCTCCCCCCAGGTGCAGGGACGTGGGGGCCCGGCTGTCCAGGCAGCCCCCCAGTTTCCCTCTAACAGCAAGTCACAGAGGGAGGGGCCGCTTTTCGTTTCTGTCCCTTGGAAAACAAATTTGTTGGCCTAAGAAAGAAACGGGAATTTTATTCGAGCCAAACTGAGGATTACGACCCAGGAGGAGCTTCTCAGAAAAGCGCAGGGACCACCTCCACCCGCCAGAGGCAGCACAGCTGTTTAAGTTTCTAGGCGGAGGGCTGGGCATTAAGTGACGTGTTAGGGACAGTTTGCGTGATCTGGACCCCCACACACAAAGTGAGCAGTGGGCCGTGGGTCAGCGTGGCCCCGTCCAAGGTGAAGGCACTATTTCGTTTTGCTCGGAGCAGGCAGCTCTTCGCGGTGGGGCAGGTGTCCCTGCTGATGTGGGGGCCGGGGTGCCGGTGGAGGCCCAGCGCAGACACGCGCACAGTGTGTGGGGGCAGAGGGCAGACAGGAGTTTTATGCTTACATTTTCCCTGACAGGCCTTAGAATGCAGACGTCTATTGCGTCCTGTCCCAGGTGGTTTAACGTGGACAGAAGCGGGGGGCGTCCGGGCTGAGGGAGGGACTGGGTTGCCCAGAAAATCCCTCCAGGTGGGGTGCCCCCACTCCCAGCACAGGACGGAGGACCTCCCCCAGTTTATAAGCAGGGTCCCCGACGAAGGGCCCTTCATGACGTTCGAGGACAAGGCACCGTCCCCGCCCTGGCCCCCGCCCTGGAAGCCAGCGTCCTGTGGAGCCAGGGCCACCGGACCAGGCCAGACGCGTCTGTCTCCCTGATCTGAATGTTCAGGAAGAATTCAGGCCCTGCCCTGTGGCTGGGAGACAGCGACGACGTGTGTGGCACTGCGACCCCCCTTCCTCTGCAAGCTCGTCTCCCTCCCCGCCTCCCCTCCCCCGCCCCGCCCCGTCCCTGCTGCCTCTCCTCCCTGCCTCCCTCCTCCCCTGCCCCCTGTTTTCTAAGCTTTCTTCCAGGACTTTGCTGGGGAGCTCCGTCATTGGAGAAGTGACTGAGCCCAGCAGCCTTCCCTCTGTCTTCTCTCTGTTCCCCAAAGTCACCCTGAATTACACCCTAAACCCTGCCTCCTCCAGGAAGCTGCCTGGCTCCCCCAGGCCACGGGCACCACCCGCTCGGTGGAACGGCCGCACTGCATCCTGGGCCTGTGACCATCCGCCCCGGGGCTTCTCCCCCCGGCACAGAGGCTTCTCCGGCTGGGACCCAGGCTGCGACGTTCCTGCCTAAAACTTCTATGTTGAATCAACCATCACAGAGTTTGCTTAAATGTGGATGGGGGCGGGGGTAGACCAGGTCCCCTCTGGGGACAGTGCAAAGTCCGTTTCTGTGCTCTTAGGTGGCCGTTTGTAAAATCTCATCATTCCTTGCTGGCGATCCCAGGAGAAAGTCCGCCCTTTCGGGCCTGGCTCCCTCCGCCTTCCCCGGCTGCCGCCTCCAGCCTCCAGCGGAGCAGGTCCCCAGGCGAGCGGCTGCGCACCCCCAGAGCTGCTCCCTCCACGAGGCTTTGCCAGGCTCCCTCCGCCTTCCCAGCAGCGGGGCCTGACCATCTGTGTCCAGCCGTTTTCTGGCTGCTGGTCAGTACAAAGTGCCAAAGCGAGGTGTTCAGGCAGCCGGCGCTGGGGGCTCAGAGGTGGAGGAGGGGCCGGAGGGACTGCGTGGGCCTGGCTCCGTGCTTGGCCGTGAGGCAGGCGTTCATGCTGGCCTGGCCCCTGGTCTCACCTCCTGCCCGGCAGCCATGCATCCAGACTCAGTCCATCTGACGGTCGGGCTTCTCCAAGAGGCCGCTCGCCCCCGGTCCACACACAGAGTCAGGGGCCTCCTCCAGCGCGCTGGTGCGAGCAGGTCTGTCCACACCCACGCATGTCCCCTGCACCCTGAGTGCTCATACTGCTGCCTGGCTACCTTCCGGGGGCCTGGTCTGGCCGGAAACTGAGTTCTCACCCCTCGAGGGGGCAGGTGCACGCCTGTCAATTACAGCGCGGGTCCTCGACGCATCAGGCCTGTCCGTACACGCCGAGTCCTGGGAATGGTCCCGGGCGGCGCCCACGAGTGTGGGTTCTTTTGTCTCAAGCTGTTGTGACTTGACGGGAGGAGCTGTGGCCTCCAGCCCGTCTGGCTCGGGCTCAGTCCTTCAAGGCCTCAGCTCCCGGAGGGCCCCCGGCTGGTCTGTGAGAAGGCAAACTCCGGCCAGAGCCCCGGTGTCCTGGTGGGTCCCGGGCAGCCTGCTCCTCCGCTGCCTACACCGTGTCCCCGGGCCAGCACCCCCACCCAGAGGGAGTGGGAGAAGGAGCTTGGTGGGGCTGTGGCGTCACGCGGGGCCATGCAGGAGGGGTGCTGTGCGTGGCAGGAGGGGTGGGGGTCAGGGGGACACAAGCAAGATAGCCCAGCCCCTTCCGCAGGCTCCCGGCAGCTTGTAAGGAGGCCCTACGTTTTCTCACAGAGACGGCGCAGCACGTGGCTCCTTGCAGATCCGTTTGCACTTTCCTGAAATGTGCCAGGAAGAACGACCTACACGATTTTCAACTGTGCTGTGGGCGACACCACGGGCTCCGTGTGCAGCTGTCAGACACGGCAGGAGCCGGCAAGCGCACGGGAGAAGCCCCAAACACGTCCCCCCCACCGTCTGCAACCTGGGCGCTGAGGGACCGAGACCAGGCCGGAGAAGTGGCTTCCAGGGGACACGGGGGTCAGCCCGGCCGGAGCCCACGGGTCAGGTCCGGTCCTGGGTGATTGTCATCCCAAAACGTGGGAGGGCCTCTCCCGGGAGGGCCCGGCCTGTGCGTGGGTTTGGTTCGTCCGGGGTGGGGGGGTTCCCTGCGCCCTGGGCCTTTGCGCACGGTCAGCAAGAGGCTGTGTTCTGTCCTTTGTCCTAAGCAATGCTTCCTGGTTTGTTTTGTTTTTTTCCCAGAGCAATGGGACCTGCTGTAGAGCCCAGGGGACTCTACCCAATATTCTGAGATAATTTACGTGGAAAAGAATCTGAAAGGGACTGGATGTGTGTGCAGGGACGGCTGAGTCACTTTGCGGTACCCCTGAAACTAACGCGCTATTCTAAATCAGCGATACTCCAAGAGCACTTTAAAAAGATGAAAAAAGAAAGAGTTAGCAAAGAGAAATACCAATATTTACTCAGAGTCCTCAAATATTGAAAGACACACAAGCCGTACGTACGTACACACGTATACACGTAACGATGCACCTGTGTCTACATATATAGACGGAGCTTCTGTTACCCATTCACCTGTCACCTGTCTGTCTGTCTATTATCTATGTATCTATGTATCTATCTATCATCGTCTATCTATCATCACCCATCTCAACTGTCATCTATGACTTTCAATCATCTATTCTATTATCAGCCTCTCTCTCTTCCTCGTGCCCACTATGCATCCATCCATCCACCCAGTCATCCCGCTCTCCCTCCGTCTGAATATCTGATACCCGGCCCCTGGGCTCTGGCTGGTGGGGAGTTAAAGGCATTTCGCCCTCGCATTCCCGACTCGGACATGGGAGTCTGAACGTCCTCAGAGGAGCTAGGACTGGACCTGAAGGTGAGGGACAGCCTGTGAAGGTGGACTTGACTCCTGAGGGACCAGGCCATCCCAGGAAGTTGGGCGCAGAGCTGGCCCTCTGTCCTGTCCTCCCTCCACTCTGTTCCCTCGCTCCCCTGACCAGGATTTTCACTCCACTCCGCTCCCTCCCGGATGCTTTGTCTGTGATCCTGGGCCTCTGCCGTCTTCCCTGACTGTGTGTGTGTGGGGGACACTTTGAGACCCACCCCAGCCTGCCCACCTAGTCACTCTGCCCATCGTGTCCAAGCAAGAGGGACCCCCGGGGCCCGTCCTTTCTTGTTAGGGAGAGGTTGCTGTGGCCTGAGTGGGGCCAGTGCTTGTCCCTAGCCCTGGACACGCACCTGCCTTCCACCTGCACCTCTGGTCTGTGACTCTTTCTCAGATGTCCCTTGATTTTGTGTCCTTGACAGTGTTGGGGCCCCCAGGCAGGCATTTTATAGAATGCCCCCCCCCCGATGCTTTTCTCATGATGCGACGGGGGTTTCGGGGTTCGGGGAGGAAGAGCACGGAGGCAAAGGGCCCCCCTCGTGGCGTCTTACCGAGGATACGCTGACACCATCACTGATCCGTCTGAGTGGACCTTGGTCCCCCGGCTAAGGTGTGTCTGCCCGGCATCACTTCCGGGAGGTCCCTCTGTCCTTCTCCACACGGCACTTTGGGAGAAAGTCAGCACGCAGCTCACATTTATGGGGGGGGCGCACTCCCCTCCTTGAAGGTGGGTCGTCCACATTGGAGTTGCATGTAGACTCTCCCCAGATTTCCTGCACGCCCTTGGGTGAACCCCAAGGAGCCACATAGCTCAGCGGAAGGACGTGTTTGGAGTTTATGGCCATTTGCGGCCCTGGGGGCCAAAGATGCCTCTTCACAGACACACTGGAATCTCTCAGCCGGAATCTGTCCTACACGCAGCTACCGGTCACCGACCCCGAGCCCGGTCCCCTTCGGGGCTGAGGACGGCCACAGGCACAGGCTGGGGGTCTGCCTCTGGGGCCTTGGAGATGAGATGCTGGGCGAACCGCATACCAAACAAAACGGTCTACAACCAGATACCTTTCACATAGGGATGAGGGGACAAGCCGGTGATCAGGGAGTGGCTGAGGCGAGGCAGGTGACACCCCTGAGCTGGGGCGTGGGACGTCCACGCAAAGAGACGATCAAGCCAGGACAGCCGCCACCCCACCCACATGCGCCCACGTGGGTGGGCGCAAGCTTGGAGGTGGGGGCGAGGCAGAGGGAGGGCTGTCGGCTGGGGGGATGAGACTGGGCCGCTTAGGCTTCGGAAGTCTGGTCGGATACGGGGTTTATTCTGGGGAACAGGGCTCCATGCTCTGTTTCTCAATCCTGGGGGGCTTGCGGGGAAGCGAGAAAGTCCGTATACACCTCTGGCTCCGGTGTCTGAACTCTCCTGCAAGGGGAGGGCCCCAGAGAGCGGGCGCCCTGGGCTCAGCCTCATGTGTCAGGGGCATGGTAGTCAGAGTCACTGTCCGGGGGCTACGCAGTCTGTGGAAATTACCTGCGCCAGGACCAGCATGGCCCCCCTCGTCCCCTGAAAGCCCTGTGTTACCCCAGCCAGATGAATAGAAAACCGAGGAGCAGCTGAGCCGCTGCGCAGAGAGGGGCGGGGCGGGCAGGGCTGCGGTGGGGCACACCTGGCACCTGGCATCTGGGGGGCCTTGTGGACACAGGTGCACACGGAGACCACACAGCGGGGAAGGGGCTGCCAGCATCAGGTCTCAGTTAAAATGAAACCAGTGGGGGAAAAAAAAAGCTGCGCTCCTTTTAAATAGAAAGGTCAGCGAATAGGGGTGAAACAGCTAATTAAACGAGGCCTCAGCTGTGCGCAGACAGAGACATGCTTCCACAGTCGTGTCTGATGAGACCTGCACTTGCCAGGGTGGACCTGGACGCTGTGTCGGGGGCCAGGCTGGCATGGCCGACGGAGGCCTTTTCTCCCACATTGCCAATAAATTAAACCCAGAACATGAGGCTGCGTTCTATTATTCAGAAACCCTTTCTCTTTTTCCTGCTGAAATGCAGCAGCGGGCTTCTGACCTCCAGCACGGCTGACCCACCAGTGGCTCAGATTGCATTTGAAATTCAAGCAAAGTCCAAAGGTCCCCACCTCTCCACCTAACGGGGGCTGGTGTCCTTTGCCGACTGACATGGAAGGTGGCGCCTGGTTTGGGAGCAGGGGCCCGTGTGCCAGCTGCCCTCCTGTCCTGATGTCCCCAGGGGTGCAGGTGAGAGCGGAGGGCCTGGCGGCCCTGCAGGTGGTTTCCTGCCGAGCCTTCCTGGGACACTGTGGGGCACACCTGCCTGAGGCAGCCAGACGTCCTTGGCCTTCCGGAGCCCCATGTGGGCTCTGGGGTCTCGCTGTCCTGTCTTCAGCCCTCACAGGGTCCCTTGAGGGAAGGACAGTCTGGTGAGGCCGCCCAAGCTCTGTGACCCCAGCTCCCCTGTCTGTGTGGACAGTGACCTCGCAGTTACCATGATGCTTAGTAGACACGGTGACCAGATGGGGCAACTCAGGACATGAGTGTCTCCTGCTCCAGTCAGGGATCAGCCTCCAGCTCCCGCCGCAGCTTTGATCCCAGGGCCTCTGCTCCCCCTGAACCCCCAACCCGGCCCATCTGCATCCCCCAGGTAACACGGAGGGCTCCGTGGCGGGGGGAGGCCCACAGCGCCCACCCTGAGCTAATTCCCATCTGTCAGGGGACAGAAACACAGGGAGACCCTCCGCCACCAAGCTGTGAGGTAGGTGCTGTCCAGGTGGGTGAGCTGGTCCGCAAGGCAGCACCTCTGGGCACTCTGTGCATGAGACAAGCTGCTCCCAGGTCTAGAGGGATGCAGGACCAGGTCTCTGTTGCCATGGGAACACCGGGCTGTCCACTGGTACTCAGTTCCCAGTGACAGTGGCTGCGCGGGCATTTCAAATGCCTGCTCCCCCCACACGTGCCAGGCAGGTCCCACACATCACAACATACCATCTACTCCTTGCGGCTACCTTGTGGGACAGTTCTGACCCTTCTTGCATTTCAGATACAGAAACTGAGGCTCGGGGTGGGAGGTGATGGAAGCAGGATTCCAGGACGGTGTGCTTCTGTCCCTGCAGCCTGCGGCCACACAGCCGGTGTGACCCCTCAGGGGTCGAGAGAACCGATTTGATCCCGGGGTGTTCTGAAGAAAGGGGCCCACCTCTAGCCAGGCATCTGCAGGTGGCTGACCTGGGGTTTCAGGAGGGAACACGTGGGGAGTCCCTCCGATGTAGCTGCTGGTAGAATGGCCTCATCTGCGGGCCCGGGCAGGAGCTGTCACCGGCCACACACAGCCTCCCCGGTTGTGAGACTCACAGGGTCTCAGATTCATAGGAATCCAACCAAGTTTCTTCATTTCAAATGTTCCTTCTTGTTATTCATGCCAGCATCAGCATACACAGGAAACAGGACAGACACGCCCCTGACCCGTGAACTTACAGCCCAAGGACACTTGGTCACCCTCCCAAGAAATCAACAGCTGCTTCTGTCCTCCTCCCATGTCCACTGTTCATCTAGCCCAGCTGCCACGTCCCTGAGGACCGCCTGGTTTCCTCTCCCTCCTGCACCCAGTGATCCAGGCTCTGACGGCTGCCACTTCTGACGAGATCTCTGTAAGTTCATCCGCTCTCCCTCCGTGACGTCCCCGGCTCTGAGCCTCGTCTTCTCTCCCACAGTCTCGTGCAGTGTCCCCTGACTGGTCCCAGCAGACTCGCTCCAGCACCCTGGAGGGCTCCGCAGCAGGCGCAGGAGTGGCGCGTGGGAGGGAGGGCAGCAGAGCGGCCTCTTGGTCCCCCAGACCCTTAGGTGGGAATCACTGGAATGGTGAGGGCCAGTGGAAGCCGGGAGATCCAGAGCAACCTGACCACCAGCCCCTCGGGTGGCGGTTCACTGCTCCCCCCAGAAGACTGACAATGAGAAGGCCCCGAGGGAAGGAAGGAAGGAAGGAAGGAAGGAAGGAAGGGGAGAAAGAAGACATGGAGGAGGGGGGAGAGACAGGAGTGGGTGCATGGATGAGTGGATGAATGAATGCATATATGTATGTGTGGATGGATGGATGGGTGGGTGGGTGGTGAGTGGATGGATGGATGGATGGATGG